>CAOKZL010001669.1:0-357625 GCA_948472985.1 Iguana delicatissima
AATGAGTGATACAATATTTGTTGTTTAGGATCAAGTGATTCCCAGGTGGTGGTGACTACTTCTATTTCTTGGAAGCTTTTTCTTTAAAAAAGAAAAGAATGGCTCTGGATTTGCACCCAAGCCCATGTAGTGAGAAGATTTGGCATCCATAAGCTGCAAATATACAAGTCGTGGACTCAAGTGGAGGGAGTCAGAGCTTGGTCAGTTAAACTTCAAGGCCATGGAACAAGTTTTCAGGAAGACACTATGTCTTCCCAGGGTGGGCCTGCCTTTATCCTGCCCAGCTGTGGAGAGAAATTGGAAAAAGATAACACTGTTCCATTTTATCACCTTAAATGGGTTGGTGTAAAAAAAGAAGTAGAGCTACAGACATACCCTTGTCTCTGGCATATAGAGAGCTGTGATCTGTCTCATTCTGAATCACCTTAGTGATTCTTGTCAGGCTCTGTACTTTAGTTCTTGTAAGAAGAAAGGGGTGTCTAGGTTGTTTCATTGCTTCATTTTCACTTATATTGCTAAATTTTATTTCATGTTTCTAAGCCTCAGTAAAACTATTTACCTCATGGAAGCTGAGCTACCTGTAAGCTTGGTTGTGCCAAAACATAAGGCCTTCCCCCCTCCCTGATGTTTGAACTCTTCTAAGTAGAGATGGAAAGAATATTCATAATCATTTATCCCCAGACAGAAAATTGGATTTCCCAACAGTCAGGAATCACTGTCAGGTAGAATAATAGAATTTTTTTTACAATTTTCTCTCAGTATTTGAATGTTACAGAGGAAGAATGTTACAGAGGAATTATTTTGTGCAGGTTTGTGTGCGTGTGTGCAAAAAACCTGTATTCCACATGGAAAATGGATTTCCTGTTTTTTGTGCATAAACACATTTTTCTCTGAAGAATAATTCCTCCATAACATTTTGGTTCATTCAGACATGGGGAAGAAAACTATGGAGGAAACTATTGCTGCAGAGAGAAAACATTCACCCTTATATACATAAAATGAAAAAGTCAGGGAGCTGCATTGCTTGTCCTAGGCAGGTGTGGGCATTCACCAAACCTGGTCTGTAAAGAGACGAAGACATACTGTTGAACTGCAGTTCCCTGCATTCGTTACTGTTATCTATGCTGACTAGGGCTGCTGGGGGTTGCAGTTCAACAAACTCCACCCCTGTGATAAATCTATCTCACAGAATAAAATCAAATATTCTCTTCCATCAGTACTGCTCTCTCAAAGATATGTCTACCAACCTGGAGAGCCAGAGCTGCATAGACCTTCCCCAAGACTTTACCTTTGAACCTGGCTGACTTCGGCAAGAATTTTATATCAAGACAGGATTTTAAGAAATGGCAGTTCCCAAGTTGCCAAGTTCTAAACACTGGGGGGGGGGCAATTTTCTAAGCCTGCTTTATGAAGTGGAATTCTGTTGTTGATGCTGTTGATGCTGTTTGTACTTAACAAAGGTCTTAAAATTTCTAAGCTCTGGAGTTATGGTCTTCCCGGAAGCATCTGGCTGACTACTGTCAGAAAATGGGATCCTGGACTTGGCTGGACTTTTGATCTAATGCAGCAGAACTCTTGTTATATGCAAATCAGGTAGAGAGCCACTTCATGGAGCAGCAGTTTGCACATGGTTTCCTTTTTCAGAAGCCACTGAACAGCAAACATGATGTTCAGCTTCAGTGCCACTGATGTGAATGGAATCGGTTTCCAAGTAGCCTGTGCACAGATCCAAATGTTCACATCAATAGTCTCTGCAGATGATTTTTCAAGGGGCTGAGAACAATGCTTGGAGAGTCTTATGTTCCATATTTAATGGGCTGTATTAAAAATGAAGTACATGTAGGATGAAGTGAAAATATCAAATATTTGCTGCAAGGAGGGTAGCTTTGGGATATTCAGTGCAGATTGTTCTGTTTATATTCTAGAATTAAGGATCCCTGATAAATCCACCTAATCTCAACCAAAATACACATCACATCTGGACCATCTCTTGCTGCTCCACAGTTGCCAGCATGATTTAAAATCTAAGCCCGTGATAGTAACTGAACAGCTGTATAAGCAAGTTTTCAGGCAGGGGGACAAAATGAAACAGTAAGCTTAAAATGTAGATATAATAGTTGTGTTTACTTTTTGTATTCTAATGGGAACTCTGTATAGCCCAGGCAAAGCATTTGTTTCCCTCATGGGTCAAATGAGGGAGGTACCCATTCAAAGTCACAGTCACTAAATGTTGACTATGAACTTTAAAGCCCTACAGAGCTTGGGTCCCCACTATCTGAAAGACCTCCCTGAAGGGCCCGTCCATGCTTCTACGATCTACAGGGGAAGGCTTTTCTCCCAGGCATATCTGGCGAGGAAATGGAGAGAGAGAGAGAGAGGCTTCTTGGTGGATGCTTCCAAGTTCTAGAACTCCCTTACTCAGGAGGTCCAGTTGGCCCCCTCCATCCTGTCTTTCTCCTCGTTGTGAGGGTCTTTTTATTTAAGGAAACATTTGGCTTTAGTGTGTTGCAGCAGATAGGTACTTTTGGAGTGGGGAGTGTAGTGTTTTTATTTTATTATGTTTTACACATCTTTTGATGCTGTTTTTAACTTGTGATTTTTAAACAGAAACGTGGTTTAATGGCGTTTTAATTTTTGCATTCAGAGTTTTCTAATTGTATTGTGATTTTAAAATGTTATATGCCACCTTGGGTCTTGGGAGAAAGGCAAGATCGAAGTAAATTAAAAAAAATGACTGCAGCACCCATTCCTGCAATTTATATTGCCAAAAGTGATTTACTGAAATCATTGGGTAAATTTTTCAGCAGTAAAAAAATTAGATGGAAAGAAAGGAGTTGGCTAAAATCAAAATAGGGTGCTAAGCTTAAAGCCCACCCCCCTTCTAGAATCTGTTCTGGATTGGGCCTCTGTACAGTAAGAAAAGAAAGTGTAGCTGCTACTGTCCAGCTTTACCCTCAGATCTGATGATGTTCATTTCTCAAACTTCACCACCCCAGGTTAACATGATTTGGTTATTTTTTTGTACATTAGTGTAGAAAATGCCACTAATAATTTCTTCATATTGCATTCTGTATTTGTAGGCTTCTTTAGGTAGCTGTGAGATACCCTTTCTATTTAAAGATATGCTGTATTTTGTTTATTGTTGGATATTTAGAATAGCTTTGTTCAATGTATTGATCCAGTTAACAGGGCTGACAATAAAACTTTATGCATACAGTCAGCATCTGAAGTAAAGTTCAAAAACATGGATCAGGTTTCTCTAATAACAAATACAGAAAACCTGCATTTTAATTTATGTCTCAGTATGATTTCAATTTTCTGTTTTGCCCTCACCCCTTTTCAAAAATAAAAAAAGGCAGTCTTACTTAAATGATGCTATTAATATTTTTCTTTCATGATTTATCATGTTATTGTTAACCACGTTTATCATGGTAAGTGGGATGGTAGTTGGGATATAAATGTGACAGGTAAATAATAGAAACAGCAACAGATAATCCCAGTAATAAGAGACATAGTATTTGTACACAGAGTGAAATTATTCCTGTTCAAGCTTCATGTCACATGTGTATATTCATCTAGAATACTTAAGTGTCAATTTATTATGAAATGTTAAAAAAAAAGCAGTCATGACAAATTCCCTAAACATATGCTAGAATTTGTGTGTGTGTGTGTGTGTGTTTGCGTACGTGTTGCTATTTTATCTGGAATGTATCCAAGGTGTTCCTTTGAAATTCTGTGTTCTCTGAGCGAACATAGATTGCTTTTAAAAAAAAAGCTTTAGCTGTGCATTTCTGTAATTGTGCATATAACAGTAATGTGTTCTCATAAATCTGGAACAGCAATATTGAATTTCAAGAATGCTCTTTACCCATATACCAAGTCAGCTTACTGTGGGTGTGGAGTTTTATTCAAAATATAATGTCCACCATACTAGACTAGCCTTTGTCAACAAAAAAACAACAGAAGCCCTTTAGATACAAAAGGAATGTGACAAATTCTGCCTAAATTGGTGGAGTGGTTTTTCCTGTAATTGGCTTTTCTGTAGTTACTGGGGATATGACAAAAACACCCAAATTAATAAAGCCCACCAGCTCTGTTTTTTATCGTAAAAGACATTTTATGGAATATCTGGAGAATTATTTAGTAGTCAAATGTTATCGCATGCCTAGAGATATTTCTGAAATAGAACCAAAATTACCTTTGCCCATTGTAAGGCCCCAGATTATGTGTAATAAGTACCAGCATGCCAGCAATTTTCATGGGGTTGTAATTATTTTAATGTAAAACTGGAACACGCTGCATACCGAGATTGTAAAGAGAGAGAGTGCACCTGTAATTTGCCATACTTCCCTTTCAGGAGGGTGTAATGCAGAGAGAAAGCAAAGATGCAAACATGGCGGCATGAAAATCGATCTGTAAGATAAGAAGACAGCCAAATAGAAGCCATCCAACCGTGTATCCCTCTGCCACACTGTGTTTGGATGCCAGAAAGTCCCATATTATAAGGGCAAAAATAGAAAACCAAAGGAGATAAATAAAGTGTATCTTTGATAAAGCAAAGGCAATCACATCTGTTTATTTAAATTTAAATCTGTACCTGTTGCGTGGCTCAGCAAGTCCTCAGTGACAGCTTGCATTAAAAAGACAGTAAAGGCTATAGTAAAAACATTCTCACTATGGTCTATTTAAAATCAACAGAACTTAAAAAAAATGCTATGCACTGTACAGGGAAGAAAATCAGCAATAACAGTCTCAGCATATAGGATCTGAAAGTTTTTGAAATATTTAGTCTTGTGTATTCTTACACCAACTGATCTGTTTTATGGATCTTAGACTAATATACTAACCTGGTCTTAATTATCCATCAGGTTCACACTTCCCAAATTTTCAATGGTTTCTGGAATACATTAAAATCTATTTTAAAATATATTTTGAGAAAAGAGATATTGGAAAATATATAAATATATACTTACATGCAAATTTCAATGGGATTAAGATAAATCCACAGATTAATGCAAAAACTTGCCCAAACCTGCTTTAGGGTAAGTGCTCATACAGAAGTGCAATGAACCAGAAGTAGTCTGATTCAGCCATCCTTATTAAAAGGATACACCATGGCCTCTTGCCTCCCAGAGAGACCTGTTAAACATGAAGCTTGTTTATGGTCTTTCTGACACTAAACAGAAAGCTGGGCTGACGTACTTCTTTGAGAAAAGTTCAGTGTTGTGAGTGAAGGGCCCTGTACTTGCAGGCCAGCATTCCACTTGTATGAACTTTCTACACATTCCCTGTCTATCAGTATGTATCCTGGCCCAGTTCAAAGTGCTGCTAGTAAGTTTTAAAGCCTTAAATGTTTTGGGAACAGGTTACCTCTGGGGTCATCTGCCCTAGTACATAACCAAACCAGACCTTTAGATGATCTTCCATATTTCTTTTAGTACCAACACCAAATGAGGTAGAGCAGGCAGTTACACTAGGGACAGCCTTTTCAATGGTGGCATCCCAGCTATGGAATACCCTTTCTAGAGCTGCTCATAAGGTAATACTGTAGTCCTTTTTTTGATACTACCAAGTGAAAATCCGTTTGCATTCTTAGCCATTGTAGTTCTTAGGTTTTTAGAAACAATATTGTACTTTTTAAATCTTTGCACTACTGCTGTTTATTTGTTTGCTTGACTTTATTTTAATCTGTTCTAGTTTTAAATATCGTTAGGTTTAAGGGATGCATTTTACAGTCCCTTTATGTTCTTTTAATTTTTGTTTTGTGATCTACTCCATGAGAGATAGCTTTTGGGCAATATAACAATGGAATAGGTGGATCGATTGGTAGAATGAAAACTGGAGAAGGCTGTTGTAGCTGTAATGGTTTGTGGAAGAGGGATCTGAGAAGATGTTGTTTGTTGCCTGATTGTATGACAGTCTACACCTATTGAACTTCCTGGTTCTACACAACCTTTAAAAGTACAGGATCCTTCTTCAGTTTTCCATGTGGAAACCATGATAGATGAGTGGATTCCAGAATCTAAAAGAATGATGATTTTTTTCCACATGCATCATTACCTAATAGCTTGAATGAAAAAGGGAGTTCCCTGTACTCTTCCTTTTTGTATATAGTGCTATATATTTCTGTTAATGTGGATGCAGAAGCCAGGGCATAAACCAGAATTTCACTCCCTTAACTACAGAAGATTGTTACTGTGTCAAAGCAATACACACAGGCACTAAGTGGAGTCTTTCTTTTCAAAACCAGAAAATGAGAAATGAAACTGAAGTTGTGCCTATTGCATTTTGACCCTAGTTGTATGGAAAATGATGGCTTCCTAAAACAAATGACAAAACATTCAAAAGGAAAGAGATAGTAGTAATGAGAGACTTCAACCACAAAGATATTTGCTGGAAGTCAAATTCTGCCAAGGCTGTAAGATCCAATAAATTCCTCACTACTCTTGCAGAGAATTTCATTACACAGAAAGTGGAAGAGGCATCTATTTTGAATTTGATCCTAAGCAACAGAAATGAACTGGTCAATTGAATGGAAATAGTGTGATCCTTGTTGGGAATAACTATATACTTTTTGGATTTGTTATACAGAGGAAAGTGGAAGCCCAGCACCTCTTCATAGGATCACCTTCCTCCACATGAGGATGTGATGGCATTGCAGGAGGAAGCCTGGACAGTCAAACCTTATCCAAAACTGGGAAAGTGGGAAGGCTGCTATTATATTCTTAGACAATGAGTCTGATTTGCAACACTGATCTCCCATGCCGGAGTTGTGAGAGCTAATGTTTTTCAATTTTATGAAAAGCCTCTTACATTCCAAAGTGACAGGGCTAAAACAGCAATACACTAGAATTAAGTCCCTCTAGTTTGTAAATAGCACAATGTCTACAGTAATAACATTTACCAGGTGACAAACAACACTGATTTACAACTGCTCCTTCCACTTTATACCTAACACCAAAAATGACCAGTATGGCTAAATGCAACAAGGTCAGCCAGGTAACGTTTCTATACATCAGAAACATATGTTCTCATTTTCATAATTGGCTTATATCAAAATTAGACAAGCAAAACTAACCAATCAAATAATAAAATTGGTTTGGCTAGATTTAGTTGCTTCTTCCCAAAAAAAAATTGATACCCCACATTTACCCTGCCCTCTGTTTCCAAGTATGTGGCTTGCACTAAATCACTCATTCTTTCCACAGTAGAAAGCTGTGTTTACTTAATGCAAAACTTCTGATATCCAAATACATTGATGGCAGCATGTATTTGGTGTACAACTGAGAGCTTTGTAAAATAGCAGTTGGTAACAAAAATATTTAGTGTGAGTTAAGATTGTTTGCAGAAATTGTGTTGGTTCGTTTTGTGGCTGCCATGGTGATAAAACCTGCCACGCAATTGCCATATTATGTGTTCTCTTCTGAGGTTGGTATGCATTGTATTCTTTAGAATCCTTGTTGTGCTAAAAGCAAAACATTAGATTTCCTTTTTGCATATGCCTTTTATCTTTAGTAAATGGAACGAAGCTAATTTTAAGGACTGGTTTATTGCACATGCAATTTTTGCAGGCTTGGTGTCATCTGGAGCTCTACAGAACATCGTAGTCCCTTTCATACCTTCTCTTCAAATCATCTTATTGATCTGGCCAACAAATCTAAAGAAAGAAAAAAAATGCATCCATTAACATACAAAAGTAAGGTTGAAGAACAGACTCCATTAACAAATGCAGAAAAATAACATGTGATATGGTTGGAATAAGAAAATTAGTATTGTCAGTGGTCTTAGTAAAAATATAGCTGCAGTTTTCTGGAATAAACTCATTTGTATCTGAAGGGGGGGAAAGAGAACGTAATATCCAGCTCATGTTCCAAGACACATAGTGATCAATAGCTTAACTTAACTATTTCTGGATATATTGATAATAGAAGAAAAGTAAAACATGGCTTATTGTTTTAACCTCCTCTTAACCACAGGGACATCATTTGTTGAATAAGGTATTCTTCTAATCTCTCATCCAAGAAAGCTGGAAGCTGCATTCACTTATCAATCACTTTATTCATGCCCCTCCTTTTCCCGAAGTCTGGGAATTAATATGGCTTATAGATTAAAAGCAACACCAAAAAACACATATAGCCAAGATCATACAAAAATAAGATTATTAAATAATTAAACTTAATTATTCAATTACAGTGAAACATAATATGGCCTCCTATAATGTGTGTATGTGCCTTCAAGTCACCTGTCAATTTATGGCAATCCCTGGAGTGGGAAAAAACCGAGAGTTAAATTTAAAGTAATGACTGATTGTCGAGAAAGAGGCCGATTTGCTGTACCTGATTTAAGATTGTATTATGTTGCAGCCTTCCAGGTTTGGATAAGACTGTGGATATTGTTGGACAGCAGAAGGCTCCTAATGCTGGAAGGGCATGACTTATACTTTGGCTGGCATGCCTGCTTATGGTACGGCAAAGCTGATGTACAAAAGTTATTCCTTAATCATGCAGTTCGAAAATCATTGTATAAAATATGGGTTAAGTATAATTTTTTTTCTGTCCAAAATTGCCATCATGGGTTTCCCCAGCTGAAGCCCTGTCAATAAGAGGGCTAAGAAGGGAAGGTGAATGGGTAATTTATAGCGAGATAGTGCACCAAAGAGGGGAACATATATTGTTGAAAGACCAACTGCTGCTGAAAAAGGAAGGATATAATATTCAGTGGTTTCCCTACTTACAAATTAAAGAAAGATTTAGGAAAGACATGAAAACAGGAAGTATAGATCTGGAGGTAAAAGAGTTTGAAAGTTTACTGCGTAAAGGACAAAAAATCTGTTATCAAAGCTGTATAATTTGTTGTTAACGTACGAACTTGCTGATGAATCTGTCAAAGAGTACGTGGTAAAATGGTCTAAAGATATTGGGCTTGCTATCAGTTTTGAAGAATGGGAAAAAAGTTGGAAAAAACATAGGAACTACACTAGATCATATACATTGCAGGAAAATGCATTAAAAACGATATTTAGGTGGTACCTCTCACCAGTAACAATGGCTAAGATGTTCAAGAAGATTAAGAAACAATGTTGGAAGTGTGAGAAAGAGATAGGAACCTTTTTTCATCTCTGGTGGAGCTGCTATCATGCTAAGAAATATTGGTATATGATCCGGTCTAGAATACAGAGGATACTGGGAATTAGAATTGATTTAAAATCAGAGAGTTTTTTCTACTGGGCATCTTTAATTTGGAAAAAGATTTGGAAGGGAGGCTAGATAGACTGATATGGTACATGACAACATCGGCTAGAATTGTATTTGCTAGATATTGGAAAAGTAGCTTGGTCCCAACAGAAGGCAAATGGTTTGAAAAGCTGTTAGAAGTTGCAGAAATGGATAGATTAACATATATGCTAAATAATAAATCCAACAGTAAGTATTTAAGGACATGGCAGCCCTTACAAAACCAACATTATGGACTTAAACGGTAGAAAGATAAGCACAGTTTTGATTACACAAAGTAAGAGTTTAAGAGATTGGGAACCAAATTGTATGTAAAAATGATGTTATCCACAATAATGTTTTTTTCCCCCGTAACACTGAGTTGGAGATATTTGTGATATATATATAGGATTAATTTAAAATTAGATGTTTTTTTTTTCTGTTTTTGGAAACTACATTGCGATTATAATGTGAAAGGAAATAGTAATCAGGTGAGAGGCTGAGGTCATTTAATGATACCGTCTGTGTCAAAGTGGAAAATGAGTAATCAGTAATCAGTGGATCAGTAATCTCTTCACTACAAGCTCCTCTCTTTCTGTTTTTGGAGGGAGGCGGAAAATAATAATAGAAACAAGCCATGTTCTTCCCTGTAGGGGAAGCCCCCTTTTTCTTCTTTTCTTTTCTTTTTTTCCGTTCTTTCTTCTTCTCTTCTTTCTCTCTCTTCCATTTTCCATTATTCCTTTTTTCCTTCCTTGGCACTGATACTCCGAGTATTACCAAGTATATGTCATGTTTGTACAAAGCTACGTGCTATGTTAGTCTGTAGTCTATGTTTTTTCCACAATAAAAATATGTATAAAAAAATTATGGCAACTCCATGATTTCAGAGAGTTTCTTAGGCAGGGAATACTCAGCAGTGGTTTTTGCCAGTTCCTTCCTCTAAAATGTAGCCTACAGCACTTGGCATTCATTGGTGGTCTCTCATCTGAGGACTAGCCAGAGTTGACTCTGCTTAGCTTCCAAGATCTGTGTCATTAGTGTTTTTGGGTCCTCTTCTGTAATACTCTGAACTAATTAACTTCTGCAGTTATTTGAAAATCAGCAGCCAGGTCAGTGCCAAATTTTAAAAAAAAAAAAGTGAACAGATCTGATTTGCTGTGAAGAATGGATTTGAAATTCCCTACCCTTTGATTTAGCTACATGAAAAAGTAGTGGTGGGAGAAATGTATGGTATGTAATTTTGAAGTTAAAATTTTTCATCCATAAGCTTCCATGCTAGTCTGAATGAACTAAGACTAAATAGTTGCATGGAGGAGGGGGGAACCGCTAACACTAAACAAAACTACTACAGAATCTAAACCTGCCTCTGCATTAGGGATAGAAAAATCCCTGGTGGAGTGCGGTGGTATAGGACCCGCTCAGTGGGTCAGCTTTTTTGATAGCAAGTGCACTGTTTTTCTACAATGCATCTAGAATGATAGAATGCCTCTCGCAGTACCATAGAACTCTGCAAAGTAGGAAGAGGAGCCATTTCTTTCTTTTCACTGGAAAGAGGGATATTTTTTCTCAGTGGTGCTTAAGTTCAGTCATGGATACAACAAAAATGTGCGGGGTGAGGATACATGTGACCTATGGGCCATGTATAACCCACCCATGATTATAGAAATAATGGCTATACTACTAGCCCTATTTTCAATACTGTACCTTAGAAGGGTCTCACTGTATGATAAAGAATTCTAGGTTGTATAGAAGACTACAAACATATGCTTCCCCTGTTCAGATCTTAGTACATGGACATTGGAAGGAGGGAGGGGGCCCAGGACAAGGCCCTGCATCCCATGGTTGCAGATGTAACGTGAAAAGGCCCAACTGAAGTTTCCAAAATGCAGATTGTATGCATTAAAATCTCAGAAGGCCAATAAATGCGTGCTACCATTGCTTATACTCATATTCAGTCAGCCCTCTGCATTTGCTAGGGTAAGGGGTCAGGACCCCTGCAAAAGTAGAAGAAGCATAAATGCCAAAATGTGTCTATGCATCTGTGGGAAGGAAAATGAGGCGTGGGGTTGAGGAATGGACATCCAAGGTCCAAATCAGGTCAAGGAAAGGAGAGAGAAAGGGAGTGAGTCATCGTGGTGGTCCTATACATCCTCTCTCTTGCCCATCTCCTACACTGAGTGTGTGTGTGGGGGGGGGAATCAGGAGACAGTTTGTGGTGCTGAGAAATCAGGCTGTGAGGCATTCTTAGCTGGCCACGGAACAGCTGGTGGTGGTGGTGGAGGATGTGGAGGAGGAGAAGGAGGACCAGTGGTGGGTTTTTATAAGGCTGCACAGCCACTGAGCCACTGAGGGGGAAGGTTCCTCTGGAAAAGAAGCACTTGAGGTGGGGGGGGCAGGGTTGGAGAAGCTCGCAAACAATAAAATCCATGAAAGTCAAACCTGCAAATGTGGAGGGCTGACTGTAATCTAAAACCTAACATAGATTAAAACAACAATAAAAGCAAAAAGAATAATGCAGAATTTCTATGATCAATTTTAGAATATGTGCTCTGTAAAACTTCAGGATTCATTGGTCACGAGCACATGGTCTTGGGTGGCACACTGCTTGGCAGCAGCAGTAGCAGCTGTGATGGTGGTGGTGGTGGTGGTACCTCTGATATCAGTGAGACAGTGAATCCAGGTTGTAGTCTGAATTTCAAAAGATCTATCCAAAGGTCAGATTAAAACCCAGGATAGATTCACTACTATATCTGTATTATTGCTATTATTATTTGATATCTTTGTATAAAAAATGGTAAGTGTATAAAACAGACTGACTCACTTTTGGTTACATTTCTGTTAAACCACACTTTTTAAAAGGAAATGAGTTTTTAAGGGTATCACTGTTCTGCGTGCATATATATATGTATGTGTATATATATATATATATACACACACATACAAACATAAGCATACAGAAGGGTGGAGAATCTTTTCCTCCTGATGTTTTCATGATGGCTACCATTAGCCCCATCCAGCATGTCCAGTGATAAAATCCTGTCCAAAACGAATTTCTGGAATCCTGTCCAGAACGAACTTAGGCTGGCCAGAGACATTAAAAACAATAAAAATGGCTTTTTTAAATATGTCCGCAGCAAAAGGAAAAAGAAGGAGACGATAGAGTCACTGCACAAGGAAGATGGTGAATTAATAACAGGAGGAAGAAAAAAGGCAGAACTCCTCAACACCTTCTTTGCCTCAGTTTTTTCCCAAAAGGATAAAAACACTCAACCTGGCGGTTGGGGAGCAGGTGAGGAGGTGGGGGAAATGCAGCACAGAATAGATAGAGAGGTAGTACAGGAATACCTGGCCACACTGGATGAATTCAAGTCTCCAGGGCCAGATGAATTGCATCCTAGGATTTTAAAAGAACTAGCAGAGGTCATTGCGGAACTTCCTGCTATAATCTTTGAAAACTCTTGGCGGACAGGAGAAGTTCCAGCACACTGGAGGAGGGCAAATGTTGTCCCCATCTTCAAGAAGGGAAAAAAAGAGGACCCAAATAATTATCGCCCGGTCAACCTGACATCAGTACCTGGAAAGATCCTGGAGCGGATCATCAAACAGTCAGTTTCTAAATACTTAGAAAACAATGCCGTAATTACGAAAAGTCAACATGGATTTCTCAAAAATAGGTCATGCCAGACTAATCTTATCTCTTTTAATGATAGAGTTACTTGCTTGATAGATGAAGGGAATGCTGTGGACATAGTATATCTTGGTTTCAGTAAGGCCTTTGACAAAGTTCCCCATGACATTCTTGCAAAGAAGCTAGTAAAATGTAGACTGGACAGGGCTACTGTCAGGTGGATTTGTAACTGGTTGACTGACCGTACCCAAAGGGTGGTCACCAATGGCAGATTCTCATCCTGGAGAGAAGTGACTAGTGGGGTGCCACAGGGTTCTGTCCTGGGCCCGGT
This sequence comes from Iguana delicatissima, assembly GCA_948472985.1. Taxonomy (NCBI): domain Eukaryota; kingdom Metazoa; phylum Chordata; class Lepidosauria; order Squamata; family Iguanidae; genus Iguana; species Iguana delicatissima. Next base: position 13,172 of record CAOKZL010001669.1, read on the forward strand.
GCTGTTCAATATCTTCATTAATGACTTGGATGAAGGAATAGAGGGCACGCTGATCAAATTTGCAGATGACACCAAATTGGGAGGGGTTGCTAATACGCCTGATGATAGGATCAAAATTCAAAAGGACCTGGACAGATTGGAGAGCTGGGCCAAGGCTAACAAAATGAATTTCAACAGAGAGAAATGTAAGGTCCTTCACTTAGGCAGAAAAAATGGTATGCAGAAATATAGGGTGGGGGACACGTGGCTGGCTAACAGTACGTGTGAAAGGGATCTAGGAGTCTTCATAGACCACAAGCTGAACATGAGTCAGCAGTGTGATGCGGCAGCCAAGAAGGCCAACGCAATTCTTGGTTGCATCAATAGGAGTATGGTGTCTAGATCGAGGGAGGTATTGGTACCACTTTATTCTGCTTTGGTTAGACCTCATCTTGAATACTGTGTCCAGTTCTGGGCACCCCAATTCAAGAAGGATATGGATAAGCTGGAGCAGGTCCAGAGGAGGGCAACCAAAATGGTGAGGGGCCTGGAAGCCATGCCCTATGAGGGCAGACTTAGAGAGCTGGGTATGTTTAGTCTGCAGAAGAGAAGGTTGAGAGGGGACATGACAGCCATGTTTAAATATTTGAAGGGTTGTCATGTCGAGGAGGGAGTGGGCTTGTTTCTCCTGTTCTTGAGACCAGGACAAGGAGCAATGGATGCAAGCTGCAGGAGGGGAGATTCCGCCTGAACCTCAGGAGGAATTTCCTGATGGTCAGGGCTGTCCGGCAGTGGAATGTGCTGCCACAGAGTGTGGTGGAGTCTCCTTCGTTGGAGGTTTTTAAGAGGAGGCTGGATGGCCACTTGTCGGGAGTGCTTTGAGGGTTTTCCTGCATGGCAGGGGGTTGGACTGGATGGCCCTTGTGGTCTCTTCCAACTCTACATTTCTGTGATTCTATGATTCTATGAAAACATTTGGATGACCAAATTTCCCCATCTCTCGTCTAAAGTCATATACTTGGAAGCATCTGAAAGGCAAACCTGCTTTATTTGACATAAATTCTTCTAGGCTCCAGCCTACTTCGATACCTGGGTAGTGGAGTCCCTGAGAGCTTATGTCAGGTGAAATCTGTTAGTTTTTAAGCTACCACAAGCCTCTTCATTTCTTTTGTGGACTCAGCAGCAAGCAAGGTTCTGCTTGACTCCCAATAAAGAAACACAAATCACATTCATTTGCAAGAATTGGCACAGTTTTGTTGGTTACAGAAAAAGAAGCTTGGCCAAAACATGGGCATGGACCCAACACAGCTGACCCAACTGCAGACCAGTGTAGACCATTAAGCCCAGCCACTTGTTTGGCAACTTCACAATGATAGCTATGGGAATATGTATGGGTAAAAGCCGTTGTGTAGTTCCCTTGCCATCTGGTAAGGAATGGAGTCTTTTCCCCATGAGCTTGGCATGAAGCAATTGTCTGTTCCTCCAAGGTCCCTTAAGGTTGCCCTCAAGTGAGGTGCAGTGGGCCTCCAAACCAAACTGAACCTAGGCCTATGGTAAGACAATCCAAATTTGTGATGAAAGTTACAGCTAGTGAACATAATTTAAACATCCAATACATCAATATTAAAGAAGGGAAGGTAGGGATAAAGCTCCTAAAAGTGAGTTGAAGAGAGAAGCAAGGTAGACTTGCATAAATAGACAAAAGGCAGACTGGCAGGAAGCCTATGCCCAACCTCCTCCAGACCTGCCCACCAGCTGATCTAGTGCCACCAGATTGTTTGGCTTTCCCATGCTTTCAAAGAGCCCATGAAAGTTCATGGGCTTGTGGCAATGAGAAGGGGATGCTGACAGCAGGTTAAAACAAATGCTGCCCAGCATGTTCCTGCTTGCTACCACAAGCCACAAACATGGTTTCTAGTAAGTTGGGAATGATATTGCTGTGACACAGTTACTCTCCTCAGAATATTTGGTGGTATTGGTCTGCTTCTCTTTTTGTTTTGTTCCTTATTTCTTTTCTACATTTATGTTGTGCCAATGTTTTGCCTAATCATCCCCCAACTCTCCTCTGGTTAGAACCTAGATTAATACAGTTTCCACTTGAAGACTCTCTAGAAACCCTTTCCATTTGTACTATCCATGTTTTATATGCTGCAGAGAACTCTGAGAGCTTTTCATTCCCTAGAAGAGTATTTCTTCTTATAGAACACTTTTCCCCTGGAAATAATCTGTGGAGAGATGGAGATGGTGGGAAGAACATCTTGTTCTGTAGCAGTGCTTGGCTGGGCAGAAGACCCTTGTGAAAAACATGCCCAGATCTGAATGTGCAAATTTTATTTAAATGTGCTAACTCTTAAGATTTATTAAAATTAATTGTTCTGACTAACATGTCACATCAATGCGAAGTCTTTGGTGAGGTGCCTTGTAGCTCCTTCTTTGGAAAGGCAGCTAGGAAGTCGCAACATGTTGATAATTCTTAATACTTGTTATTATTTGTTGCCTGTGTATTTCTTTGTGCTTCTTCCATGTTGGCTGGTTAACATTGTTTGCAGCTTCTTCGGTAGCTCCTTTTAGCCTTTCTTATTGATTGGTGTACTGTATGTCCACATAGATTTCCGCAATTTCCTTTGTTATCATCCTGCACAGGAAGCAACGTTTTAATCAATGTGAAATTATTACTAGTGGGGATTATCATTATTATCAGTAATAAGATACCACGGGATGAAATGAAAAATAAACCATAGCATTGCATTCATCTCTCCCCCACCCTGCTTGCTGGCTTTCTCTCTCTCTCTCTCTCACACACACACACACACACACACTTCCATAGGTCTCTTGTAATCTGCTAGACATTGATAGAATATCAACCTACTCACACGGTTAGACATTATCATTTTAAGGAGCAACAGACTCTCTTGAAACAGGAAACCATGGGAGTATTAGAGACAGACTACTTTCAGCTAAGCATAATAAATGGTAACACACTCAAGTCTGTGACCTCAAGGTCACTGTACTTAAACAAAACATGTTTGGGGAGCAGAGCATGAAGTTGCTGAGTTGCTATTCTTGCTTGGACATGACCTTGCGTTTTCTGAACTTACTGGGTCACCACAAACTGTAATTCTCATACATGTTTAACGTGATGAATGACATCTTGGGGAAAATAAGATCATGTGCTTGAGCTGGCTTATTCCCACATGCTGAATCTTTCTCAAATCCATTGTTTCATTCTTGGGTGGAAGTGTTGCTTGTGTGGTAGTCTCTCTGCAAGATTCCCCCCCCCAAAAAAAATTCTGTATGGAACCTTGCAAATTCACAGAAGCCTGGACTGGGAACTTCATACTGCCCCAGGCCTCTTGCATGCTTTTCCTCTCCCTCAAGAGCCATAGTGCTTCAGAAACAGCAGTTCTGCTCTCACTGTACAGTAATGCCAATCTTGCTAGGAGAAGGTCAGGAGGAAAGTGGTCACCTGTTCCATGCTCCAATGATCTTGTTTCTTTGAAGACTTTCAGAAGGTCAGGGGGGTTGCCAGTCCTTTTGAATGAACAAGCTGTGCAGGCAGTATCATTTTTTTTTCAAAGCACAGTGTGCACCAGCTGCAGACGGTGCTCCTAATCCAAATGCCATTTATACTGCCTGTCAGTTCATTTGAGCAGCAAGTGTGTGCCAGAGAGGAATCTGGCCTCTATGAAGGTCTCTTTTGTGAGCAAGCTAAGCGAGAAGCATTAAAGAGGACTTTTCCTCCCATTTTGTCCATGACTTCATAGAAACTTGACTTTCCCATCCTCTACCTCAGTTTTTTTTTCCTGCATTCAGATGGAATTCATTGTGTCTCACTACAATTCTGGAGCAATATTAAACAGCACTCATGCAAATAAGGGCAGGGAATGAGACTTGGCTCCTTTATCATGTCACAGCTACAGAGAGGAAAAATATAGTCCTTTCCTTTCGTACCTTTTCCTTTCCGTTCATTTCCTTTCCTTTCCAAAATGTGGTGTCAGCATTTCTCAGCCCCTTTTGAATTCAAATGGAAAGTGCTGTGCTTCTCCTTCACCATGGTTGCTGCTCTCCTCTCAGCTTTTTAGGCAGCTGAGTGACTTTGAACTTTCGTTTCAGAGGAAACATGAATCATGCTGCTTACACTGTGAAGGAGAGGCCAAACTCCTTGGTACTCAAGCAAAGTGGCACAGCATGAGGTGTCTGGTGGGACAAAGAGAAGAGAGAAAGGAAAGGATTTGTGAAAAAGAGGAAAGGCTGTTATGTGTGATTTTAAAAAAATGATTTTGGGATGCTCAAAATCCAATTATGAGAAACCTGCCAGTATCTAAATGCTGGAAGCTATGAATGTCCAACTCTGAGTTACTCCTAAAGCCCTCACCTCTTCCCCACCTATGACCCTGCATCACTGCTCTTTCTACCTTCAATCTTGTAGTGCTACTGGCTCTTTTTTGCTGAAACCAAGAAGCCTGGAATCCAGCAGTGGTACAAGAAGGTGAATAAGCATGAATACTACTCTCATGGCTGTGTAGACAAGGGCTACACAGTGCTGGAAGGAATGTTTGAACATGAGAAGCTGCCCTACACTGTGTCAGGCCTCTCTTCACTCTATGTTCTTTGTAAGGTCTTATATCTGAACACTAGAAACCTGCCCTGGACTAGATAGGATCTTTGTATTACTCAGTTGAGCATTGTCTGCTCTGACTGGCAGAAGCTCTCCAGGCTTTTTGATTACTCTCTTTATCTTTTACATCTAGGAATGGGTGAACATTTTTTTCAGTTCATTTTTAATCAGTTTTCCAAAACTGGCAGCATACTTCACATTTGGGATTGAAAGAACCTGAGGGTTTCTAAACAAACCAAAAAAAACACAAAGTGGAAAAAGAAAAACTGACAGATTCATTAATTTAGGCACAGGGTTTTTTAAAGTCTGGAATTGAATCACTGCATATTCAACCACAGTAAATGCTGTGTTTGAGTTGCCACCTCTTTGTTATGAGAAGTTCATCTTTGATACTGATACGGCAGACAGATATACAGCAGACAGGTTCCCTCCATGCTGGGAATAACTTCATCTGTTGAATCTCATCAATACAAATGTGGGAGAATTTCATTCTTTCTTTCAAAGAAAGTTGGTTCCCAAAGAATTTACTTCACATTTCTTTATATTCAAGTTGGAAAGAGTGTGAACTTTAAAATACTTCAAATAGGAGAGAAAGAGGAACTTGCAGATTTTCCCATTCTTCCTGAGGTATACTAACTATAAATGGCAAGGCAGACTCTTCTGGATTTGAAGTGCATGTTCCCTCCCATGTGATTCTCAATTCTGACCACTGTTTAAATTAGAAGTAGGGGATCTGGAAGACATCATAATGATGGAATGAGAGAATGCTGTCTCGCCTGTTCCCTCCCCTTAATAAAGACATTAAAACTAGGGAAACATTGTTGGCAAATGTCTTGTGGCTTATTTGCCTATGGCAGCATGCTCTTTTTCTGAGAGTTCCTGAAATGGGAAGGACAATTCTTTGCGCTTCAGCTTATGTTGGACTGCAGCTGCCATCACCTCCATCCTGCAACGTCAGCTTTGGTGGTTGGTGTCTTCCTTGTTATTGGGATCATGAGTCTACTCCAGGTTTTGGTTCTTTAAAGGAGAGATCTAAGATACTGAACCCTACAGCCAGAATAGATTCAGCTGCCACTGACTGGCAGCTATGAGGGATGCTTGGAGTTAACAACACTGTCCTCACATATCCAATCTCTTATCTTAAAGTTTCAAGGACATGAGACACACAACAAATCCAAACAATCTGATTGATCCCCACCCCCTGACTTCTCAATGGAATGACTGTGTTGTCATGGAGATACTCATGAACATCCTGACTTCTCAGGGTGAAGTGTTGGCAACAGAATATTGAGACAATGAAGTATTTTTCAGTGAAGTTTTATGTGTGTGTGTGTGTGTGAGAGAGAGAGAGAGAGAGAGAGAGGGTGGGTGGGGAAGGGTGAATGGAGGAGGAGAGGCAAAGCTCTCAATAGTTCCAGGCCCTTGAGAATGAGTTCTTTACTGTTATCTCCTTAATACTGTTTGGTGAGATGTTTGTTTCTTTCTTCAGAAGGGAGAGGATATGGAGTGTGCAAAAAGAAGGGTGTCAGGAAGGAGAATTTTGGTTTCTCTGCCATTGGCTGTGCACTAGTTCAGATAGCTAGAGACCTGTTTCTATTGATCCCCCAAGTGACTTGCTTGCTTCTTCTTTTATCCTTCAATCATTAGCTGTTCAGTTTTGAAATAGAAAAGAGCCTTCTCAATCATTTTGCTCACCTTCAGTCTATTAAATCAAAGCCCTAAGATGTTTTTGTTTTGTATTGCTTTGCTTTGTTTCTTTATTCTGTGACAACACAGTCTGGTAATGGTAAAATAATTTAAACAATTACTCTACTTCAGTTTTCTTAACAGAGGATAGTAGCACACGTGCTTCTGAATAGATACAGGAGATAGCAAGCTTTATAATCAGAAATACTGCAGCACAAAGAAAAGATGAAGCTGCTACCTACCGAATGAGGTAGGACTTGAAAGAATGTTTGCTGTTACCCAGTTCCTTGCTGAAAACTGGGTTCCCCAGCACTCAGGAAACCTAGTTGGGAGGAATAATACAGTGATGAGAAATCTGCATACTCTTGATCTACCATTTGCAAAGTGTTTCAAGGGAATTACTCTGAGCAGAAAAAGCTGTGTGGGTTTTTTCACATAAGAATTATAGGGGTTTGCACAACAAGTCCTACTTTCTGACAGCCACATAAAGAGGTTTTGTGCTGCATTTGTGCTTTCTACACAAAAAACAACAATCTTTCACAACAAAAATTTTCTGAAGCAAAAAAATGCACAACAAAAACGGTGCACAACAAAAATCTTGTGCAAAAACAGGAGTCTTGCACAGAAATTTTGTGGTGTGGGGTTTCTGTTTTCTGTGCAAGATTGCAGTGGGGAGGGTTTCATAGAAAATAGCAGTCTTACACACTCTCTCTCTCTCACACACACACACATACAAATACACACACGGCTGCAAAAAGTGTGCTGTGGGGAAGGGGGAGTTGCATAAAGTCCCATAATTATCATACAGAAAACTTCATGTATTTCTGCACAGATAATTTCCCCAAACATTTCATGATGTATGAATACTGATAGAAAATGTGTGTCTGCAACAGAGCAGAGATCCAGATTAAGGTGCAAAGACACCAGTGGCTTGGAAAAACAAACTAAAGCCTTTATTATAGGAACTCCCTTTGGCCCTTTTCGCACAGCATTTTGGAAGCGAAAGGGCCTCTTGAGCATCACGTAAATGTGAGGAGTGGTCTGCATGATGCACTCACATTTACACGACGCTCAAGAGTTTGACACGCAGTGAATATGCACCTTTTTATTTTCAGCTTTTAGCTGAAAATGTTATGCGCTTGCGCACTGGTCAGAGGCCTGGGGCGAACTTACCTGCCCTGTGGAGCCTCTGGAGCCGGGCCGGTTGCGCTTCCTAACTCAGTGCAGCTTACAGCTCCCAGGCTGCACTGTGGAAGGAAGGGGCGGAGCACGGGCGGGGCACTCGCGCAACCAAGAAGCTGCTGCGGGGCCCAAGCAGCAGGGATGGGAAAGCCTTCCTCTGAAGGCTTCTCACGCAAGCTCTGCCCCCCACCTCCACGAAAAAGTAAGGTGCAAAAAGGCTCAAAGATAGGAAAGTTGCTCAGGCTGCTCTTCTAATCTAGCTGCATTCTAGGGAAGAGCTGGGAAGAGACTCAGGGAAAGAGGAGAAGTGGAGAAAATATCCCTAAGAGAAAATATCCCTAGGTAGTACAAGAAGGAGGACAGTGTGGGTCACTCAAACTAACTAGCCATATTACTATTGTCCACTCTGAGACATTCTTGATTCTTCAATCCTAAGTGTTGTGCTGCTTCTAACAAATACCAGGTAAGAACTGGAGAGAAATATTTGTGGGAAGAAAACTGGAATTTTTATTTCCTTGCTGCAAGCATTTTTCATCCTCCTGCAAGAATATAATACAGGTAGTTGAATATTAACTTTCCTAGAATCAATTACTGACTCTTGTAGCTCATCAGTGCCTGCTTTTGACTGCCTGCCATTCTTGGGCTGATGGCTGATGATTTTTTATCCATGCACCCTCCCTGCTTTCCCTTTCTTCTCTCCAAATTTTCCCCTTTACCTGAGAGTCAGCTAACAAAAACTCTGAATCCCTAATGACACGTCCTTGGGGCCCAAAATAGGTGTATTCTAGGGTCCCATAATATATGACTCAAGTTCAGCAGAATCCCTCTGAAAATGTCAGAGTACTGGCAGCATATAACTTCAGACTAAGTAGGCACAGCATAATATTGCCAGCACTGCCCATACTGGCTGTCTGCTGCTCACCCAGCCATTCACCTGTGACTGCCTAATTCTAGCTCATGCCTGCTTGTCTGCAAGCCCTGGGGGACTGAGCTCCAGACATATGCAAGCAAGCATATATGATTTCAATAAATAACTGATTTTTCTGTAGGCTTAAATCCAATTGCTAATCCTGACAAGATCAGACTCACTGAAAAATTGAAACTTGCCTAAGTGTTGACTTAGCATGTCCCTATTAATTCAGTGAATCTAGCCTTGCTAAGACTTAAAAAATAGATTTAGGTTGTATCGTTTGTTTGTTTGCTTGTTTATTCACATTGCACAGTTAAAGATGTTTGATGCCACTCTCTCCTACAGAATCCTGGGACATGTAGTTTGGTGAGGTACTTTAAATTCTCTGCTAGAAAGGTCTGATGCACTTACCAGAAATGCAACACTAGAGCTCTCTAGTAGAGAATTCTAAGCACCAGAATGATCTGTGGTAGGATGGCACCATGGCAGCTAACCTGATATCAAATTGCTCTAACCATGTGGTATAAATATACCCTTGGGTACATAGGAAGCTAACATATACTGAATGTCACAGTTGAGCTGTCCAACTCGGTGTTGTTTACATGAGGATCTTAGACTCTCCAAATCCTTTAACCTACAACTCCCTTCAGCCCTTTCTAAAATGTTAGATGTATTTGTTTATTATTAAATTTATATCCTGTCTCTTCAAAATGGGTCCAGCGGTGCAGAAGTATGGGAATTGTATCCAAGGCATCTGAAGAGTCATACGTACATTCCTATGTTGAGTTTACATAGACTGTCAGTGGCTGTTTCTCTCCTAGCCATTTCCAGGGATTGCATGCCTTGCTTTCCCACTGGCCATTACCTGTCTTATATGACAACGTCCACAGGACTGTGGATAAATTTGCATTTAAATCATCCATACATTTTACTCTCAAGTCATGATGGCCGCAATGCCCTCAGTGAGATGTTGTTGCTTTTAAAGTCAGTCCTTAGTGCGACACATCCAAATGGTGAAGAGTATCAGAGGAGAAAAAAAATCTGTAAACAGAATATTTTTTTTAAAAAAATGAAAACTATTCCCATCCAGATCCTTGCAGTTCACTCTGTCAACTGAGTCAAATAGATGAAACAATTTTCTAAAAGGTTACCAAAGTAACTGAACTTTGACCTAGTCATCTCAAAGAAGACATTTCAACCCATGACTGAAAATTAGGGTTTAGATTGGAAGCACTATCTCGGTCACCTGGAACCACCATCTCTGAGTGTAATCTCTAGTTAGTTTTTGGATATACATCATAGGTCTGCTAGGAAGAGATGGGACTATTCTGCTAGTGAATTAAATAGAAACAGAACTATTTGAGATATTTTTTGTTTTGCTCTTTATTCCTTTTAGCTTTACACTCAGTTTATGAAGAATCTTTGAGAGTGGCAATTACCAATACGATTGTTTCTAGAAGGCTGTGCCTCTCTTAATATAAGCCAGTTTTTTTACTTCATGAGCATTAACTACTGCTATTGTCCACCCCGTTATCTTTGCTCCACCTCAAAACCTCCCAACTACCACAATATTTTCCATTTGGGGAGTACACCACAGTTATAGGAAGGAGCCGTAGTTCAGCAGTAAACTGCATGCTTTATACACTTGAGGTCTCCAGTTCAATTCTATCTCCAATTAAAAAGAATCAGATGTTGCTCCTGGTAGGGCTTTGCTGCGGCTCTTGGGCCTTGTTGTTAGTCAGAGCCAAGGTGGTAACAATATGAAAAGGAAGTGTGCAAGGAAGGGATTTAGTGTCACCTTGAAGACTGGTTTTATTAGTAGGCCATACACTCCCACACTTTGATGTGGTTTAGTTGCACAATATATAGTTAAATGGCAAATATTTAATTGGCGTAAATATAAATTATACTCTGCTGTGGTTCCACGGCCATACTGGCTAAGAGGAAAAGCTGGCCAAACCCATGCATTGCAACATCAGGTCAGGAAAGACCTCAGGGCATAGCCAGGTCATACTCAGGAAATCACCAGGAAACTCCAGCGATTATGAGCTTACGATTAGCCTTCAACAACTCAACTCTAAGAGACAATAGCATCTCTGATGTTCCCACAGTATGGCTGATTATCTTAGTCCTTCTCCCTCTGACCAACAATCTTCCTCTGTTGTCTCCACACCTGTCCAATAATTATTTACAGTGCTATCAAGGCTCTCATTAGCCCTTTGTCACTTAATTCTATGTCCATTAGCCCATTCTTAACCTCATTGTCCAGTCTCCAAACTCCATTGATTATGCTGTCAGACAACCGTTAGCATCTCCAGGCAGAAAAAGAGTATTTAAACCTCAGTTTTTGGAAAGCCAACTCACAGTAGGTGATCACCACCCTGCCACTCCGAGTTCCATTTGTTACTATCCTTAGACTTGCGTCTAAGCCACTTTGCTTCTTCACTGCTCTTCTGGATTGGTAAATATCACCCACTTCACCCTAAAATCTCACTATCCAATACTTCCCTCCTGTCTCCTTCAGTTAGCCTTGTGTGATTGTGTGACTGCTTGGATCTTGTGTGTGTATGGTTGCAATTCGCCCAATAAAACAAATAAACTTACAAATAAACAAATAAACTAATCTTTGAGCTAATATTTCCCATCTTTTCATGGAGGTACTGGCATCACAGGTGGGCCCCACATTTTGGGGTAACAATTTGTTACATCATGAGCTTTCATGAATTTGAATCCAGTTCTTCAGATGCATTGATGGAATACATTCCTCAAACCACAGGTATTTATCCAGCATGGTACAATGATCTGAGCATTGGACTGCAACTCTGTAGAGCTGGATTCTAAGTAGTGCCTATCCATGCAAACCAACTGGGTGACCTTCAACAAATCACGCTGTCTAGCTTCAGAAGAGAGCAAAGGTAAACCCCCTTTGAACAAATTGTGCCAACAAAACACCATGATAGTTTCACCTTAGGGTCTCTCTAAGTCAGAAATGACCTGAAGTCCCAAAGCAACAACACAGTAACAACAACAACAACCATATAGTTATTGGAGGTGGAATCTGAATGTAGTAAGATGCAGAAAAATGCAAAATGTGACACCAGCCATAAACCTTCCAAGAGCTGTGTGCAATCATGCAGAGCTATCAAGCAGCAGCCTTTTTGGTCTTGAGATATAAAAGCAATACTTTCTGCTTACCAGAAAGTTAGTTTCTTTGAAATAGACTTTTTGAAGATTTTTTTTTTGTTACATGTGCAACTGTGACGATAACCCACATATTATGGTAATATATTTTACCAAATGTAGATGTGGAAATCTTTTGGTTTTGATCTTGTCAAGTTTTTCTTTTTTCCTGAATCCCAAATGTATTTGCCTCCTTATCTTACATTGGTTTGCAAGATTTTGTATTTTTTTTCTATACTAAAATTCACATAAATTTTTCAAATATTTATTTGCGCAGTTTATCTAGTCCAGAATTTTGTAACCAGTGTTCCCCAGAATGCTACAGTTCAATGAGAGGTTGCTAGGGATTCCAAGAGAAATCATGATTTAAAAAAAAAATGAAAGAAAGAAAAAGAGAAATTTTGTTTGAACTGTAGATAAAACAATTCTGTGCAGGGCTATCCTGAGACCTGAAAACTATTTCAAGAGTTCCTCAAGGATGAAAAAGTTAAGAAAGTCTGACCAAAGTCTATGCAATTTTCCCCACGAAGTAAAGTGTATCTATGTGCTTTTTTTTTTAAATTGTGCACATTTAAGCCACCTGCATTTGGAAAATACTCACATGGTTTTGTGCAACCTTTCTTTCTCAGAAACATCCATTAGAAAAGTGAAGATGCTCAAGACAAGGCAAGCATTTTCTGACAACAAGTCTCAAAAGGTGTCAACGTGCTACTGTTGAGTCCAGTAGAATTTATTACATTTTTAACATGAGGGCAGAAGGATAGGAATAAAATTATAAGCAATTTAGAATTCTGTCATTTGTAACACATTTTGATTAGCAGCTTTGTTTTGAAGACTGACTTAAAGTCAAATTCTCAGAAGAGTTTCCAGTTTTCTTGTGGTTTACTGTCATTTCCTGCCTTTTCCTTCAGAAGCTTCAAGGAAAAGATGGAAACATTCAAGCTGATATGCAAATTGGTCACTATTTTTAGTTTGTTGGTGGTACATGTTGTGTTGTTGTTGTTACTTTTTATTTTGAAGGTTTTTCATAAGATGCTCGCTTCACAGTGCTGAAGAGATTCTAGGTTATGGATATAGCAATGTCCCTATGTGTATCATTACTGAAGCCTATGGATTGAACTAGTGATTTTTTTTTCCTGCTGAGGGACAGAGTTTCCTCATAATCAAAACATATCTGTCAGAATAATGTTGTGACTAGAATTAAAATTTCAACAATGCATCCCTTTCAAGAAGGACTCCAAATAGAGAAAGATGATCAAACACATTTATATTCCATCTGAGCCAAATACAAACTCTTTGCAAGCCATTTTCTCCCTCATAAAAGTGTGGGGGAGGAGGGGGAGATTTGGTGACTTTTAAGACATGAAATGTAACAACATTCCCTTCGTTCTTCTAATTATGAGATGACCATGGGTTTCTCACTGACTCTTTTAAACAGGAGGAGGGGGAGAGGAAGGCTTACAACTACTTGTAATGGTGGCTTAATTCTTCTTGGTCAATAAGCCAGTAGGCCTTCTGTGGCCATTAGCAGCAAAACATGTTTTCAAGTGTGTGAGGGGGATATAGAGTGAGGCCCTTTTTGCACCTTGCCTGTTCCCCGCGGCATCCTGTGGAGATCCTGGCAGCAGCTCTGCCGGGGGGGAGTGTGAAGAGAGCACTCCCCTCCACACTGGCTGCCTCCAGGGTCCAGGAAGTGCAGTGATCCTGCCTCTTCCTGCCGCAGCTCAACCAGGTACTGTCCCAGACTGTGCTGGGCCAGGAAGCGCAGCCATTGTGCTTCTGGACCCTCCGCGTACCAGATATGCTCAGGTTGGCAGCATGATCATGAGTCGTTGACAAGGGGACTTGTCAATGATTTAATCTGTGATTGTGCCACCTGGGGAAGGGAAAAGGACCGGACCACAAAGACATCATGCGTAACTGTCATCGCATTCCTGTTCCTCTCCCATTCCTATGGTGAGATGACAACCTCCTGCAAAAAGGGCCAGAAGTTTCACTCCCAGTTTTAATATATGTGTAAATAATAGCATTTCAGTTTTTATTGGGGGACAATTCTTTTTTCCCTTTCTGTGATAAAACTCGAAGGATTCTCTGTTCAGGCATTATTTATCTCTAAGGATGTGCAGAGTGTGTTTCGCTAGGACTGAGAAGAATATTTGAATTTAAAAAAAAGCCTCTTTCTTTTGCCCCTATAGAAGTAGACTGTTTTTAACTCCTTCAAGTGTGCTTGCTTCTTTCCTTTCCCTAGCTATGGCCTAGCTTGCATAGCAGTACTCATCTTCTTCTTTCTGTCTCTTCTGATTCCTTCTCATTCCTTTTTCAGTTCCCCAGGTTGAGCCAAGAAGGTCTCCACAGAGACAGAGTTCATTTATTAGCACTTGTTGGGTAGGCTAAAAGCTGCAAATTTGACAGGAATGGCAGAGTACCCTCCTTCTCCAAAAAGCATCTGGAGCAGGCAGGTATCACATGGTGGGCAGAGTTTTTTCTTTGGACAGCTACTGCAGTGGCTACACCTGTTGAGCTCCCTTGGAGGGCTTTGTGCTTTTTGTTGTCTGCCTTCAAGTGTTTCCAACATACAGAGATGCTAAGGTGAATCTGTCATGGAGCTTTTAGGCAAGATTTATCCAGAGAGGTCTTGTCATTGTGTTCTTCTGATGCTGAGAAAGTGTAATTTGCTCAAGGTTACCCAGTGGATTTCCATGGCAAAAAGTCATGAGGGGTAAGGGAGAGGGGAAACTGAGCAAGATAAAGTTTGTTTCTGAGTATTTTTGCTCTTATTATCTTGTACAAGACTGGCTGAGGGGATATTTCTGTGATGGACCTGGATTCTGGATGCTCTCAGAAGTTCCTTATGGGTTCTGCGGGCTGTGCAGTTCACAGCTGTAAAGATGTTATTGTTCCATTCAGACTGGAAAGGTCTCCTGAAAATACTACCTCATTGTTTTCAATTTTTTTTTTAATAAAAGAGCTCCCCAATAACTGATTTGCCTATTGTTAAGTTAATTTTGTATATGTCTACCAAGAAGACCTTGGTCTGAAGTTCTGAGATTTTATTTCAGCTACAGAATTCCTTTCCATGCAGGAAATTCATGTCCAAGAGGGCAGGGTTAGGTAATCTCCCCATTTCTGAGTTGAAGAAATTGTGTTGAGTAATGATTGAATAGTCTTCAAGTTAGGGAAGGCTGTTCTGAAGTTTTATCTGTGAAATGGTCTCCCATTCGAATTTGTGTCTTGAGCTTAAGCCCTCTTTCTCCTGTTGAAGGATGAAAATATGGCACATGGGCACATCTATTCAGAACTGTATTTGAAGTTGTTGGCTTCAGTCTAAAATTCAGCTGTTTCTTCCTTGTGATCATGCATTCTTTTCAGCTGAGGTGTTAAACCTATCAAAATCTCAGCATCAGGGTGCAGGATGAAATCTATCACAGTGGTACAGTAGCAGAAAGCAAAGCCTACATGTTACCAGGGTTTATGTCATTCAGCTACAGTTGGCTTTGATTGTAATAATAGGCATGTGTAATATGTTCTGCACAAAGTAACCTCAAGGCATTTTTTTGAAATGAAATCAATAGAAAAACAAATGTAGCATTTACCCTGCAAAGCAAGAGTATTATAGTTAACTTCATAACAGCATATGTTAAAACTAGAAATGTGTTTAAGTAGAAGCATTGATTTCACAGATGTGAGACTTGCTGTGTTTTTTCCAAGAAGCATTTGTGTCTGTGTCTTTTATTAAGTATATTTTTCTTAACTGACTCAAAAGAACCATGCTATTAAGCTTTGTATAAATATCAACATTATCTCTCTGTGATGTTACTCCTGCCAAGGATCTTGAAGGTTTGTGGCCTCCCCATGTCAGCAGGCTGCTAAATCCATTCTGGAATGTACTTCAGATTTTAAGGTAAGTGTCCAGAGTGCTGGCCTTATTTTGGTAGCAGGGTTCAGCACTTTGGACTGTTATCTGAAAGTGTAAAGTGACATCCAGAATGGATACAAAGTCCAACAGACACAGAGGCCACCAGCCAAATAACAGAACTGAAGTGGCTCAGTTTCAGATAAGACCACTTTGTCTGAGCGTACTCTATGGCAGGGGTGGGGAATATTACGTTGTCCAAATGTTTTGGACTTCATACCCCAGAAAAATCAAACCATCATGGCTAATGGTAAGAGACAATGGACGCTGTAATACAAAACATCTTCAGAGTCAAAAGTTCCCTATCTCTGCATCTCCCTTCTTGGACTCCACCCAGTCTCTGAGAGCTGTTAATTTTAAGTTGACTCCATTATGCCCTGCGGGTTTAGAGACCTGGAAACACTAACTCCAAACCACGTAGCACTAGCATTTGGGTGCTTGATGGTGCTATTTAAATATAGGGTTCAATTATACTGCTGCCTCAGACCCTTATCACACTATGGTGTTATACCATCCTAGTGATGCATTAGTACTGCTTTTGCCTCAACTTTATCACACAACATTGTTGCCCTCCAGGTACTATTGCAAATGTGTGTATTTTTCCAGTGGAAATAATTGCTAATGACCCCCTTTCCTGCAACAATTCAGTAACCAGTTTGGGTGCAGATGTTCTATAGCACTTGCTTCCACCAGTGTCCATAAGTGAGTGTGGCATGGGTATGGCCAGGTTATCCCTCCCTCAGGTGTCATAGCGTCGTAGTGTGACATCCTACCATTATGGTGTTATTACGAAGTGAGGGGCAGAGTACAGGAGTCAGTAATGATGCCTTAATGCAGATGAACAAACTGTGGAAATAATGCCATTAAAGCACAAAAATGGCTAGAATGCAGTAGAGAGCTCCAGCAATCAGCTACCTTCAAAAGAATGACTTGAGTGGATTTCAGATGGAATAATGTGGCATAAAGGAGTGGTATGATAAGGCTTTCAGGGAAGGAGGAAAAATGCTAAGCAAGGACGCCAACACTGGGCTTCAGCTGGGAAGTAACACCAAAGTTTGATTCACCACTGCTGCCAAGGCTAGCCTAAAACATTCTGCTTCTTGAGGTGAGGGACGATATCACAACCTTTTCTATGCCCACATATAGAAGCTGACTTGGGAGTGACAGGTGACTCTTACTTCATAGGCGAACTAGCATATTTACTCGGCATTGCCTGGGATTTTATTTTCCTTTTAAGAACTCACCAAGCTGTCTTCTCCAGTACCTATAACTTTTCCCCATATTTCCAAATGCAATCTGTATTCAGAGTTATTTACGTTCACAGTTTGGGCTCTTGAGGGAATACACTGATCTCCTCCTTGCTGCTAGGCCTCATCTTCATAGCCTATTCCAGTACCTGTAACTTTTCCTCATACACCTCAATCCAATCTGTATTCAGAGTTGTTAACATACAGAGGTTGGGTTCATGCAGGAATACACTGTCCTCCTCCTTGCGGCTAGGCATCATCTCCATAGCAACTGGCCTATTCCGGTACTTGTAACTTTTACCCATAGTCCCCAGTCCAATCTGTGTTCTCTGGCAACGTTGATGTACTGGCTTTTGATCTTTTTGCTTTCTGTTGAATTTGTGCAATGGCTTTATGTTTTTCTGGAAGCATTTTTTGTTTTCAAATTAAACTTTAAGATCCCTCACATATGGAACACATGCAATGTACTGTGTGAGGCAAGAAGACCTTGTACCGTGTTGTGTATATCACTTTAATTTTTCTCACATACATCTCCCAAAAGTTTTCTGGCATCCTCATTAATGGTAGGCCTCATCTCCATAGCAATCAGCCTGAGCTCTTTGGCTGAGAATTCTAAAGACATCTCCCTAAGCTGCCAGCTCCAGGATTCCACAGAATCTTCACAGCCAGCCAATCATATGAGGTCTTCCAGCCTCACACAGCCAATCGTATGAGGTCTTCACCTGCCTGACGCATACAGACAAGCGCACAGACAAACATTTACTTTTATATAGTAGATAGTGTCATTCACACCTGAGACAGCAGGATGGTTCCAGAGGCTGAGAACCTGTTTTATGGCATAAATAGAAGGGAATAACCAGGAAATTCAGGAGGAAGAGTTGGGCAGTTCCTGCTGCTACCACTCAGTATCTGCCACCCATGGTGGTTACCTCATTCTGCCTAATATAAGGGCCATCTCTGCTCATTTTGTGAAAGAATCTCAGGCTTCTTCACTCCCTCTTTCTTTTCCTCCCTCTGTCATATGTTTAGATTCTGTCATGCAGTTCTCCCTTAACCATAGCTGCTGATTTCATTGAACTGGGCAAGATTTGGTTGCAAAATCTGTTGTTTCCCTAATTCAGATGAAGTGACCGGTGGTGGTTTGCGAAGAGGAGGTGAACCAGAACTACACTGAAAAGGGAGAGGGGGAAAGAAGGAAGGAGCATGTGAGCCTGAGGCTTCTTACTATGATACCTAAACCCAACCCCTTAAGTGGTAGCACAGAAATGGAAAGGAGACTGTGTCAGAAGCAAAACATGGAAAGGTTTTATTTTTTTTTAAGGAGGAGGATGGCATGCAGCATCAAAGTGTTATTTGTATGTGAGACTCAGAATGTAGGGAGGCAAACCCAGTCAGGGGTGTGATGTGAGTGAGGGTCCCTAACTTTGGGACCAGGCCTGCTTCATAACAAACCAGCTAGAAGTATATGTCCTGACAAGGAGACAATGCAAGGGAAGGGGGAATAGACAGGTTCCTCAGAACCTAGGCATGGGGCATAGAATTGTGAGTTTTGCTATCTCGAATTTTCAGATAATATGGCCAAAGATACACATCATAGTTGTGTTTGGAAGTCACATTATGGCACTATAGCTTATAAAGTGGAGATTAATGTATATTCACAGATTTTCTTCACTTAAACAAGAAAGGAGGCCTTGATATGTCAAGACAACCAGTGCTCCCTCGGAAAAAAAAATGCTAGTCACCAAGAGAGTTTTCATATTTGGAGATTTTCTGTGAAAATTTTGCTAAGGGTGACTATTCGTGCACACACCCCTATATTGTCATGCAAGGAACCCTTCATGAAAATTTCACAAGAAAGTCATGAAATGTGAAAAATCACTGGAAAATGAAGGAAAAGAAAGCTTGTGGTCTTAATGAGTGTGGAGAAGACTGTTTTTTTCCCCCCTGCATGAGAGAACAAGATTTGGAAAGACGGGCAATTCTACTAAAGAAGCCATGAATGCCTAGCATACAGCCTTGTGAAGAAGCATGTCTTCTGTGTGATTATTGGCAGTGTATCTCTATACTTTGGGCTTGTGGATTACCAGGAAAGTGACCTTTTGTTCCACATTAAATATTAACACACTCATTGTTGAAAGGTAATTTTATCACCTTGGAAGATGGTGTAGATTATTGAACAATAACTATATTGTGCAGTAAAGGAAACATGAATACCCTCTGGTGTCTCCAAACTATGAGCCATTTAATCACCTAATAAATGCTGCAGGTGACTGTGTAATAAATAAAAAGCCACAATAAAGGTCCACCATGAGCCAAGTGTGTTGATAAGGAAGGGCAGCAATATTTTGAGAGGTTGAGATTGTCTCTTGTCACAACTGCTTTGTCAAGAGACTAGGAGCTAAGCATTTACAACTTTTCTTTATGAAACCTATATGTATACTATTTATATAAGTTATGTCACCCTGCCTTGGTCCAAGTGGATTCCCCTCTTCTCATGTCTTATTCTTCTTGCTTCCTGGGCTGAGTTTCTACAAACAGCAGATGAAGTGATCAGTCTGTTCCCGGGTTATATCATCTAAGATGGTAGGTGGGAACATAAATGCAGAATGCTATTTATTAAGAAAACAAAGAAAGAATTAAATGCAACAAATAAGGGAAGTCATCACACAAAACAAGGGAGGGACTCATTTGGCCCTTCAGATGTTAATGGAGTAGTAAATCACAGCAGCTTTAGTCAGCACAACCGGTTTTAAGGAACAGTTGGAGTTGCACTCCAAAAAATATGTGGAAGACTGTGTGATTCCTGTGACAACTGAGGAGATAGAGGTGATCCTTTATAAAATAGGGCACAGGGCCACCCTAGTAGGGATGAGGTCTGATTTCTCCAGAAGCAGTTAGTTCCTGAATACTAGCAGTGCTTTATCTAGCAACATTAGCACAAGAAGCAACAGCACACAGGGATCACTTGTGCAAAATCACTGCACTGAAATGTGGCACTATCTTGTCATTTGTATGGCTTTTTAAAGAGGTTAGATAATTAATGGAGGGCGAACAAACAGCAGTTTTCACCTTTGTACCTGACTTGAGAACTTTTCAAGGCACATGGTTGGTCACTGTTGGAAAGAGAATGCTGAGTTAAATACAGTTTGGGACCTATGCAGAAAAGCAAATGTTTTGTTTCCAAAGAATTTTTATAAGCAACTGAAAAGTCTGTTAACTTACTAAATCAGTGATCTTATGAGATAGTTGTTGTAGTTGCAAATGGACATAGTTGTGTGTGTGTTGTTTACATTTAGGTCTCTTGAGATAATTTTCCATACTTTTAGCTCATTATTCATAATTCCCACATATATTTTATTGATTCCTAGCACACTGTGGTTCTTCTCAAAGTTTTGCCTATGACTGTGGGATCCAAAGGAAAGCACATATGAGAAGTAGAAGTAAACAGGAGTCAGAGCTCCGCGTGCTGATTGAGGGTGACTTGCTTTACTTATTTTTCAAAAGCCCACTGTGTTCTGGCCTCTGTCTCCTGATTACCTGAGTTCATGTATAAATATCCAAAATTATAGTCTCTAGTTTGCTCAGCGGTCCATATCTTTGGAGAGTCTATTATACAGCTCCAGAAATTTCTGTGTGAAGATATGTTCATACACTTTAGCTTGCAGAATTATATATTTTAAATGGTTTTAGGGATTGTAATTAATTTGGTATTGTCTTTCTTAACATATTAATATATAACTATATTTGTATTTTTAGTGTAGCCCCTGAGGAAGGCCAACTTTGATAGAGGCCAAAGTGCATGGACTTTTTAAAACGAAAGCAGATGACCATTAATTAGGACTCTGATTTGGGAATCAGGTCTTTGCTGAAGCCACTTTCTCAGCCCTCCTCTGAAACCTTTTGGATCTCATCTTTCTTTGGCCATCAGTTCTTGTTAGCTGTATATGAAATACCAATGCACAGTTCATTTAGCAAGCAATATATGTCATTTTATTTTTCCAAAATGCCAATGTCTGTAAGGTAATGCTTCCTTGCTGGTAAGGTCATACTGGCAATAACTGTTTATGAAGTAATGCTGGAAATTATTTCAGAATTAGATTCCTTTGTAGGAAATGTACTAAAACTGTGAGGACGTCTGAATTGTTATACGTTAGTGGTTTCCAACATTATGCCATTAGCATTGTTTTTGTTTGCAACTAGCACCTATAAATAACATCAGGGGGTTTTAGAAGCAAATGTGTTGCTTTTTTCAAAAAAAATCTATAAAAAGTATTATAGTAGAAACATAATACCATGGGAAAAGAAATGCTTGACTCCATTAAAATCAAATTTAGTTAGCATAATTTTAAAATTATTGTTTTAGTTAGTGTCTCCTTAGAATTTTGTAATCTATTTTTTTCTTATAATAATTTTCCCCATCAAATAAATAGTTGAATCTATATGCAGTGTTTTGCAGAACTACTGAACCATTAGTATTTTAGTGAGATCATGAGTCAATATCTTCCCCAGTGACAGAAAGAGGTATTGGAGTAAGGATTCTGGTACTTTAGGCCCAAGATTGGAAGTGATGCATTACTAGTAAGAATGTTATACAAAACACATTACTTTGGGTGAAATGAAGTCATAATGATGTTTCTTTTGCAAAATAATGTATCAACACTGATAAACTTTTCACGTGGTGACTGATGCTTGCTTCTTACTTCTAAAATGGTACTTTTTTTTTGGTGTAATGAATTATGTTTACTTTTTATTTCTAACATGTTTGTTTTCTGGAATCACTGACACAGATTTTTGCTTTTTTTTTTTGTATTTGTAGGTCAATTATATGAAAAAAGTGCAAAGTACCAGGCTAGTATTATGTCGTGTTACTCTATATAACAAGAAGCGGTCTAAAAGCAATGAAAAACACATTACTTTAAAAAAAGTTTTTTTAAAAGCTCTAGCTCTCATTCACAGTATGGAATAATAATTCCAGTTCAACTGCCATGGTTCCATTGTATGGAATCCTGGCATTTGCAGTTTAAGGAGAGGTATTTAGCATTCTCTGTCAGAAAGCTCCTTTATTGCCTCACCAAAACACAAAACTCAAGAATCCATAGGATGGAACCATGACAGTTAAAATGGAATAGTAGCACTATGATTCTGTAGTGTACATGGTTTTCTGGTTTAGCTACACATCTGAAAAGCCCTGTTTACAACATTCACAGTCAGTAGCAGTTCCTGTGATCTCACATGGTCGTATGGGCATGGGGCCACTTCATACACTCAGAAGAGTCAATTGGACTCCTCTTCCCATCCCTAATTACCACTTAAAATGCTTTTGAAATTCTCCTTCAATCTCAGCCTCTTTCACTCTTCATTTTGTCTCCAAACCACATAACTTGTCTAAAAATAAAATTCAAGTGTCTGGCACAGGGCTCAGTGGCTGTGGCACCATAAATTTCATGCCACTGTTAAAGTTAATAAGGGACTAGTTTCTGGAATAAAATTGTTATTGGAAACACAGAAACTCTGTCAAGAACTAAAGGTCACCCTGACAAAATTAGAAGTCCATTATGTGGACATTGCGATAAGCATGCCATCCCTACCATTTCAACAGTACCTTCAAATGCCTACCTCTGAAGATGCTTACATTTCAGAAGTTGAATATGTACTCTCCCTGTGAATGTTTCCTCCACATGATTTAGAGCCTTGGAAAACCACAGTTACCTATTTTATTTGATTTTATTCAGTGTCCCACCTTTCCCTTTACACAGGATCCAAGGCAGCTTACAAACATTTCAAATAATAGGATACAGTTTTTTTAAAGAAAAATATTCATACAAAAGTTAAGAAACAATAACAGTTAATTTTAAAATACACAAATATCAGCGTAATGCAATACACAATCAAATCAAGGAAAAAAGATTTTAAAAGATAAAACAGTAACACCCACCCCCATCAAAAGCTTTTTTGCCACATAAAATATAAATATGAATAAAGAGATCTTTGCCTGCCAGAGAAAAGAAAGAAGAGAAGGTGCCAATTCCTATTGGAGGGAATTCCATAACGTGGTAGCAGCCATCGAGAATGCTCTCTCCTTGGACCTCAACAAAATACCTGTGATGGTAGTCAGACGAAAAGAAAGCTCAGGCAGACTCATACAGGGAGATGCCATCTTTCAGATAATTTGGACCCAAACTGTATAAGGCTTTAAAGATCATAACTAGCACTTTGGATTTTTCCTGGAAATGGACTAGTGGGCAGTGAAGCTATTTCAACAGAGTAGTTATGTGTTCCCTGTAATCAGCTCCAGTCAACATCCTGGCCATAGCATTTTGGACCCTCTGGAGTTTCTGAACAGTTTCCAAAGGCAACCTCATATAAAATGTGTTACAGTAATTCAACCGATATGTAATGAAGGTGTGCATAACCATGGCCAGATCTACATCTCAAGGAATGGGCATATATGAGCTGATATACTAGTTTTAACTGGCCAGCCACTGCTGAAACCTGGACTTCCAGGCCCAAATCTGAGTCCAGGAGTGCAAGCTGTGCACTGGAGTTTCCAGGGTAGTGTAACCCAATCCAATACAAGCTGAATCCCTATTCCCTGATCTGCCTTCTGACTGACTAGGAGAACCTCTGTCCTTTCTGGATTTACCTTCAATTTGTTTACTCTCATCCAGTCCATTACTGATAACTATCATTGGTTTACCACCAAAGCAGCTTATCTGAAGTTAGATGGAAAGAAGAGATAGAGCTGTGTGCCATCAGCATACTCGTGATACTGAATTCCAGAACTCTGGATGACCTCTCCCAGCAGTTTCACATAGATGTTAAACAGCATGGGGAAACAAAACTGAACTCTGGGAAATCCCACAGACCAACAACCAAAGGGTAGAAAAGCAATCCCCAGCACCAACTTCTGAGTTCATCCCTCCAAGAAGGACTGGAACTATTGTAGAATCTCTTAAGTCCCATCCCAGAGAGTCAGCTCAGAAAGATACCATGGTCAATGGTACTGAAAGCCACTGACAGGTTCAACAAAACCAACAGGGGCACACTCCTCCATCTAGTTTCCTGCATAAATCATCCATCAAGGTGACCAAATCTGTCTCAGTCCCATAGCCAATCCTGAAGTGAGATTGAAATGAAGTAAGATAATCCATTTCATCCAGGAACCAGTGGAGCAGGTAGACAATCACATACTCCACAACTTAGACCTTTGGAAAGGGGCACTGGGGACTGGCTGCCATCATCTAGTGTAGTCAGGTTCTGGTAGAGGTTTTTTCCCCCCACCACATCCTCTTTTAGATATGATGGAACTCTGCCTTGGTGCTGCAAGGCATTCATCACTCCCCTTACTTACACAGCCATCCCTCTCTGACTACTTTCATAAGTCATGAAGGGCATTGGTCTAGTGTGCATATATAGTGGCTGTTGCCTCTCCAGGTATCCTGCCCACATCAGGCTACACAGTTCATGGTAAATAATGATGTATAATAGAAGGAACAACCCCTTGTCATCATTCCTTTGACATACAGAAAGATAATCTGAAAAGGAAAGCCTCTCCTACACTTGAAGGCTTTCCACATGACCCATAATCCTGGGAAAAACCGTTTCCAATCAGATGGAGAGACTATATGTGTAATGGAGGTTTTCTTTTTCAGACTACTGCACTCCACATGGAAAGAGCAACAATAAGGGGAGATTGGAATAGACTGCCTTCTCCCTTTTTGAATTCCAGAATAGGACTTAAATCTCACAATGAGTTGGAGTAGAAAAGGCTCCCCACTGAAAAAGTCAACCTTCCAGTTTATGAAAGGCTTCTGGGTAACAAGGATGTGGAGGAAGTAGTGAGAAATCTTTGAGAAAATTCCTTTGTGATAGTGTTTCTTTTAAAAGAAATATGCAAAAATGTCTAAGCTTGTGATGACTTCCTTGAAAGGAAATTGAAAAATAGGTTTGGCAACATTCATTCATTTGAAAAATGAAGGAAGAATACTCTAAACATTTCTGAAATGTCCCAGCTATAACCAGTGTGGGTGGTCAGGCATCCATGAATGTGTAATTTGTAAAACGTTTATAAAACTATAGATTTTTTTCCCCTGCAAAAAAAGTACTTTAAAAAATCCACATTGAATGATTTAAAGGTGGGAAAAGGAAGAGGTTCATGGAACTGGACTTGACAAATCTGCACACTATTAGGTTGGGCCAGTCGGCTCATGCTTGCTCTTCTTGTCACTCAATTCAAATCACATGTGCAGAGAGAACAACTGAACAGGCCTAGAGTGAGGTGGGAAGAATATTCAGAAATAATTCAAAACAGATCAAAAATGTTTTTGAGTATCAAAAAATCCTGATGAGAAGAATCCTGGACTGACGAGAATCTTTGTATTTAGGAACTTACTATATGCCAAATTTGCACATTGTGTGTGTGTGTGTGTGTGTGTGTGTGAAGAAACTAACATTTTCTGCACAGAAAACAGCATTCTGCACAAGAAATGGACAGCAATATTAGTTTCTGCACAGGAAATAATTTTCCTATACAGAAAATAATAATCTCTGTGCAAAGCAACCAGAGGCAAATTTTGCTCAGAAAAAAAATCTCAAATTGCAAATAGCCTTTGAAAACTGCAGTTTCTTTCAGAAAGCCTTTGTTGCAAACGAAAATTGTTAAACCCACTTTGAACAGAAGACTAGTGAAGAATTACATCTGTCAAAAGTCACTACCAAAAACAGAATCATTCCTCTTTGCCAAGTTCTCCCGTGTAAGATGAGCATCTTTTACTCCTCTGGTGCATTGTCACCCTCTTTTAGGGCAGCTAGGTTTCACCTCTTTTGGTGACTAAGTTCAGACTGAAGTTTGAGTGTATTCACCACTACCATCACTACACCACTAACATCAGAGCCACAAGTCAGCATTAGGCAGCATTACAAGGTCACATCGAATGACAGATTTGGGGCATGCTGTTTAGGGCATCAAGTCAGTCTTTTGATTTAATATAATTATAATTTTACTGGTGGAAAGGAGGAAACGTTCTTGTGAGACCTTTTTCCCAGCTAGCAAAATATTTTGACTGGCCAAGAGTACTATGCACCTCCAGTCTTGAAATGCATCATAGCATTTGCTACACTACCCCAAGCAGCAAAATGTTTGGGAATGATGGTGTTGTTATGTGCCACCATATTTTATAGGAGAAAAGTACAACAGTTGAATTTGGGTAGATTTTGGGCAGTGAGGAAAGTGCATAGTGTAAGCTCACTGCTGGTCTCAGGAAAGCCACTGTAGTTCACCCTCTCTTCTCATTCAATACATGGAAATACTAATGGCCTCTGTGTGGGTTACTGTGGCTATTGTGAGACAACCTAATATGAGGACTGATGCAGAAGTCTCTAAAGGAAAAATAAGAAGGGAAAGAAAATACATCTCTTATAGATTAGGAGGAGGGGAGAGAGAGAGATAGGAGAAGAGATTGTGCAGATAGTTTTTCATTTTCTGAAAACTAAAGGTACATGTGAGGAAGGGAGAAAAAGAGAAACAGACACATCAGCAGTTTTTCATGAGTCTTTTGTGCCAGCCTATAAGCTGTAATTTCAAGTCATTCAAACAGGCAGTGATTTTCTTTCTGGATTTTAAGAGCTGCAGACACAGCGAAATGGCTAAATATTAAACTGCCCTGACAGGGGGCTGGACTTGAGAAAGCTGTTAGGGGCAGAGAGCAAAAGAAAGGCTTCTCTTTGCAGCTTGAACACCTTGCCGTTGCTTGGCGTTCAACCAGTGTGCTGTATCTGGGGAGTTGTGCTTAGCAGTTTTTCAATATCAGTCTCATTGAAGTGTCAAACCAGACTCTAAGGAACATGAGAAACATACATCCAAGTCACACACGTGTAATTCAGGCACTTCCCATAGCAAAAAGAGTTCTTTTAATTGAACCTTTGGGTTCCTTTGTATCTTTGATTCTGATATTGTTTCCTACCACTGCCAATTATTCCCTTATTTCTAATATATACAGATGAGTTTCTTGAATGTTTCTGCAATCAGTTGCAATCAATAATTTCAAATATCGTGAAATGATTTCATGCCAGGCCAGGAAAACAGCACTGAAGTGTTGGTCATTGGATTCTGTGTGTTGAGCATCAGATTGTTTTCTGTCCAGATTTACAGATGATTTTTAGACCCAACTGAAGATTTGCATGATACATCATTCTGTCCTGGACAGAGTCATGGTGAATAACAGTGATTCAGCCACTGAAAATTTGAGCATCTTTTTTTGCATCCTGCATATCTGTCAGGGCCAAAAATACCCTGAGGTATTTTGTTTGGGATGCAGCACATTGACAGTGTCAGTGACAAAGACCATCATGAGGAGGACAATTGCAACAAGTACATGCACACTTTCTGCAAACTCATCTCTCTCTTTCTGTCTTGCAGCCATTGATACCACAAACAATAGTCTCAATTATTTTATGAAGCTTGAAACGAGCGTGCATAACTTAAAAGTGCACTACATTTCCCAAAGAACAAGAATTCTGAAGGTTAGGATTCAGCACCAAAAGATAAGAGTCAGCACTTTGAAAAGCTCCTTTAAAGTTCGGCAGATTCACTGCCCCACTGACATGAAAGTCACCAGCCACTGTTGCCAAGGAATGAGTAATTGTATATTGGGGCAGGTGCATTCAACCAGTTTGCCCCTTGCTAATATATGGTAATATATGACAAGATATCTTGTGCATGTTGAATATGGCTTCACTGAATATTCTCTGATGAATTTTCATAACAAGGCTGCTTTTGCGCTTGTCTCTTGGTGGCTGGCATCAAGGAAAAAAAAGTCCTCTAGCATTTGGTATTTAACTACAAAGTGGTCCCAGCCAGTCATGGATCATGTTGGGAATGCCGCAGCATCAAGAGCCATTCAGATTTTGGCTGTGAGAGTGTCACAGCTGATCGTCAAAGCCAATTCAGAGAAATGGCAATGTGTCCTCTATTATATTCCCCTTACTACTGATGAACAGGAGAGGGGAAAAAACCATTTTTGAATCAAATACATATTGAGGAAGGAAAGAGTATGATATTCCAATGGAAGAGTCTGCAGCTAGAGCCACTTAAATGTTCCCTAGATAATAGAGAGTCTTCAATCCCAATAGCTTCACCTCCTTCCCCTAATGTCGCGAGAGCCACTATTTGAGGCCTCTTCTAAATATCACACAACTAGGATAGAGGATAATCATGTGAGGCTTCAGGGAGAGGCTCCGGTCTCTTCATAACTGTTCACTTCATACTTTTCTTATGAGTTCTGACAGTTTCCGTCCTCACTTTCTGTCAAATAACAAGGAACTCGCAAAACATGCCTCCTCTAAAACAAAAATAACCTTGTGATAATTTTGAAAGCTGAAACGCGACTTAGTGAGGAGATGGTCACTAGTTGCAGAATACAGTGACCCTGCTGAGGGCTATAGCCATTGGGTGCACAGAATAAATATAATTTTAAGCAAATCCCTTTGTTAAATTTTGATCTTAAAAGCGGGGAAGATTCAGCCACAGCAAGTGTTGATGATAAGCTCTAAGAGTGAGGTAAGCTAATCACTTCTTTGAAGGATGGATGGATAGTGGTTAATGCTAAGTGACTTTCCGAGTGGGAGGTTGATACTTAGCTGTCATTTGTATTTTCAGTCGCTTTGAAGGGTACAGTCATTCACAATTAGGCAGATTTGAGCCCCAGACCTGGGAACTGTCACCACACATCAGAGGCAGCATTCCTGGAAAAGCTTCTTAGTTCACGTTGCTAGTTTACAGATAATATTTAGGTTCATTGTTTTGGTTTGGACTGGACCCCATGGATCACAAGTTTTGGTCCTGCAGTTACATACAATGCCTCTGCTGCGTTTCCCACCCTGAGGGTGAGAGTTTTAACTGATTTAAGCTCTTATGCTTTTTCTGGGAAGCATTGTGACTCTGTTTCTGTTTTTTGTTTTTTAAATTAACCTTAATCCAGCCAAGACAGAGAAAAGACAGATCAGGCAGTGGGGCAAGGGAAGCTGTTTCCTTAGGTCTGGGAAGGCATTCTTCCTGTCAGCCGAGTGCTTCAGAGCCCAAAGGGGGTGGCCTGGCAGGAGGGTGGCGTAACCAAGAAGAGTTCTTACACAGAGAAAAATGACAAAAAAAAATGTAAATCAAATTTAAAAATGCAAAATATGCACAATAGATAAGTAAGATATTATTTAATATAAACATATACAAATTTGTTATAGGATACACACACACACATGAGTGTGCCCACTATATATGTGTGGTTCCTGTTCCTAGAACCCCTACATAAAGCAAAATCTTGAAACATTGAGTCCATGTGCAATCTCACATTCATGCATGTGGAGGTCGCATGACAAGAGAGCCCATTCTGTGTATAAGTGTGTGTGTGTGTGTGTGAGAGAGAGAGAGGGAGGGAGGGAGGGAGGGAGGGAGGGAGAGAGAACACTTTGGCATATATCTTTTCAATTACTTACCATGGCATTCTCAGATACACATTCAGTCATTATGCTGTCGCCTTTAATTGTGTTCATAATGGTATGCTACCAAATAAGCACAATATTTGAAAGTTAAAGGTGGATATTGCGCTAAGTTCACCTTTCTCATTTTCCCCCCGAATTATTTTGTTGCAAATCTTGGTCTTTTCCTTTTGCATATAAAATCAATAATATAGCTTGCCATTTCTTTAATCTTCTTGAAGATGCTAATACCATCATATTTTCAAAAACTATGAATATTTGCAGTTGGTGGAAGCACATAACAGGGCCTTCTCTGTAGTAATGCCACAACTGTGGAGTTCCTCACCCAAGGAAGTTAGGCTGGCTCCATCTCTTTTAAGCTTCTGGTGGGCAGCCAAGTTCTGCATGATATCCAGTGTTTGAAAATGCTGTTTTTACTGTTTTAAAATTGGATTTTAGGATTGTTTTGAGAAGTTTTTAAATATCATTTTGTTGTGTTTCTTTAATTTTTTCTTTTTTTCTTTTCTTTTTTTTAAAAAATATATTTATTGAAGTACAAAACTACAAAAAATTACAAACATTACAAAACACAAAACAATAGCGAACAACAAATTACAATTACTTACATTGAACATTAATGACTTCCATTCTCTTCACCATTTAATCCTGATTTAATAGTTTATATTATTCTAATCCTTACTCGCTTTACCATCTCTGGTCTATCATTTTTTCTTACCTTAATTTTACCAATCATTACCTAGAATTCATTAACTTAGTTTGTTAATTCCCCTTTCACATTCCAGTCTTGTGAATTCTTCTGTCATCATAGTATTTCCATATAATCATATTAATTCCTTATAAATTTATTTCCTTACTCTTAATATGCCTAAATAACATATATCCTTTATCATCCATTCTTACTTATTCTTACGTACTTACTTATTCTCCCAATAACTCTTTGTAAAATT
Organism: Iguana delicatissima; assembly: GCA_948472985.1. Taxonomy (NCBI): domain Eukaryota; kingdom Metazoa; phylum Chordata; class Lepidosauria; order Squamata; family Iguanidae; genus Iguana; species Iguana delicatissima. The sequence goes on from CAOKZL010001669.1 coordinate 43,323, forward strand.
ATCTTACATTCCTATCTTGCTAAATATCTTATTTAGTACATATTAAGACCAATTTAGTACATATTTTAATACATATTCTTTATACTTACTTCTATCTCTTAACATCATTAATATCCATCATATAGTATCCCTCTTACATCGTCTTTTCTTACTTATCCATGTATATACATCAATCAGTTTTGCTTATTTTTATTCATAAAATCCTATAACTGCATATTCCCCCCATATTTCTTTCCATAGTGGAGTTAGTATTTCCCATTCTTGTTTAAAAGTATTCTTACATTTGTTTTCTAATGCCAGTGTTAATTTATCCATTTCAGCTAATTCATATAATTTCCACATCCAGTCCTCTAACCACAGTATATTTGCCTCTTTCCAATTTTTTGCATATATAATTCTGGCTACGTATATCATATAACACAATATTCTTACATATTTTTCCTCATCCCCACATCTAAGTTATCAAATATATTTAATAAATATATCTCAGGTGACATTGGGAACTTAATTTTTAAACATTTGATAATCTGTTCATGTATTTGTTTCCAATATTTCCTCGCTCTTTTACAACGCCACCAGCTGTGATAAAAAGATCCAATTTCTTGACATTTCCAACACTTAGCAGACTTATTATTTTTATTCATTTTTGAAATTTGAACCGGGGTTAGATTACCATCTGTAGTACATTTCAAAAAAATTCTCTTTCAAATTATAGCTCCTTGTAAATTCTTGATTTATCTTCCAAGCATTTTCCCACTGTTCCCAATGTTACTGAATAACCTAAATCCTATGCCCATTTTATCATATTGTCCTTTACTGTGTCTTTTTCTAGTTCAAGATTTAGTAGCATTTTATAGATTTTACTTAACAAACATTTTATTCTTGATTTCAATATTTTATCCAATTCCATTTCATCTAATGATACCCCCGTATTCTTGCTATCTAATTTATATTTCTCTACTAATTGTCTATATAGAAGCCAGTGTGTTGTATAGCCCTCTGCAATTAACTCTTCTCTATTTTTTAATCTTATATTATTTCCTTCCTTTTTAAGTATATCTTTATATGTTACCCATTCTTTCATCTTTATCTTTTCTAATCTGAAAAAGGCTTTGTGAGGGAGGTCCAGTAGGGAAGTTTTATGTATAACTTATTTCTAACTTTTGTCCAAGTCTTGAGGATTGCTTTCCTTACATAATGTTCCATAAATTCTTTATTAACTTTTTGTTTTTCATACCATAGGTGTGCATGCCAACCATAATACAAATTGAATCCTTCTAAAGTCAATAACTTCAAATTAGATAACATGATCCATTCCTTAAGCCATATTAATGAAGAAGCTTCATGATACAATTTCAAATCTGGTAAATTTAATCCTCCTTTTTATTTAATTTCCTTTAAATATCTCATTTTGATTCTTGGTTTCCTTCCGTTCCAGATAAATTTACTTATTTCCTGTTCCCAAACTTTAAATTGTTTCTCATTTACTAGTATAGGTAAGTTTTGGAAAAGATATATCATTTTGGGTGACACATTCATCTTTATTGTGGATATTCTTCCTAATAGGGACAGTTTTAATCTATTCCATTTTCTCATTTCTTTTGTTATTTCATTCCAGGTTTTTTTTATAATTGTTATCAAATAAGTCTGTATTATTCTTTGTTATTAGTATACCTAGATATCTTACTTTCTAGGCAGTTTTAATTCCTGAAATTTGTGCTAATTCTAACTCTTGAGTTTGTGTAATATTCTTGGTAATCATCAGCGACTTCTCTTTATTTATTCTGAATCCCACTACTTCTCCAAATTGTTTTAACAATTCTAAAGTTCCTTAGTACTACTAAAGGGATCTTCTAAGATTATTACTAAATCATTTGCATATGCTTTAACTTTGAATTCGTATTTTTTTATTCTTGTACCCTTAATTAGTGTATTATCTCTTTTTTTTTTATTATTCAATGTTTCCAAACACATTATAAGCAGTAAAAGTGACAGTGGGCAGCCTTGTCTCGTTCCTCTGTGTATTTCGAATTGGGTTGTTTTTTCCTCGTTTATAAATAAACACGCTTTCTGATCATTATATAAAGGCCTTATCCATTCTATGAATCTATTCCCCATTCCCATTTTCTTTAATATTTCAAACATAAAAGCCCAATTTACGTTATCAAACGCTTTTGCCGTGTCTAAAAATAACAACGCCACTTTGTTCTGATTTTGTTTTTGATAATGTTCTATTATATCTAAAATTGTTCTAATATTATTTTTTAAATATCTTCCAGGAAGAAATCCATTTTGATCTTCATGTACCCACTTCTCCAGTACATTTTTTAAACGCTCTGCTAATATTAGGGCAAATATTTTATAATCTATATTTAATAAAGAAATTGGTCTATAGTTCTTCTTGTCTAATACATCCTTCTCTTCTTTTGGTATCAAGGCCACATTTGATTCTTTCCATGTGCTTGGAATTTCTTGATTTCTAATTAAATTTAATACCTGTACAATAAAGGAGCTAATAATTCCTGAAAGTTTTTATAATACAGTGCTGTAAACCCATCTGGTCTAGGGGCTTTTTCTATTTTCAATTTATTAATTGCACTCATAATTTCTTGCATTGTTATTGGTTTATCCAAATCTTCCCTTTGGATATCTGATATTTGAGTAATTTCTACATGGCCCAAATAATTCTTTATTTTATTTTGTTGCACTTGTGTTTGTGTTCTTTTCTAAAAAGTCCTTCAAAATATTTAACAATTTTTTTTATTTCTGATTGTTGATAATAAATATTTTGCCCTTCTTTAATTCCTTTTATAATACGTTTTTCCTTTTCTTTTTTCAATTTATATGACAGCCATCTTCCTGGCTTATTCGCATGTTCAAAATATTTTTGCTTTATGAATTTCATTTTAGTCTCTATTTCATTGCTAATGTTGATAATTGTTTAGTTAATACTTCTGTATCCTTTTGTATTTTAGAATCACGTAAATCTCTTTTGAGTTTGTTTCTTTCTCTTGCAATTTCCTTTGTATTTGAGTCTCTTTTTCTTTTTTGCATTTTGTTAACCAAACTTGTTGATTTATGAAAAAACCCCTCATTACCGATTTACTTGTTTCCCACACTGTTTGTACAGTTTGGCCTTTATCTAAATTCATTTCCAGAAAGTTTTTTAATTCAGTTTTTGCTCTTTCTACTATTACTTCGTTTTTAAGCCGATTATCATTCATTCTCCAATTTATTCTTCTCTTTCCATATTTGACTATTAATACTATAGGGCAATGGTCTGATAATGTTCTGGGTAACGTTTCCATATTTGTTATATTTTTTAAAATATTTGTAGATGTGAACATCATATCTATTCTTGACCATGTTTTGTGTCATTCCGAAAATATGTATATTCCCTTTCTGTGCCATATATATACCTCCACACTTCTGTTAAAGATAAACATTCTAATAGTTCGAAAAATGATCTTGGGAGTTTCCCTTGATTCTTTTTTCCTTTCCCTTCAATTTTTTCTTCTCTATTAGATCTGCCCAAATTTGGGTTCAATACCCCATTTCAGTCTCCCATTAGTATTATCTCATGATTATCTAAATCTAGTAGTTTTTCCAATAATTTTTGATAAAATTTATTTTTATTTTCTAGCGGTCCGTAAACAGCTACAATCAATAATTAAGAATCTATTATAGTTACCTCTACTGCTATAAAGTGTCCCAAATTGTCACTAAAAATTTGTCTCGCCTCGTATTTATTATTTACAAAATAAATAATTCAATTTTCTATTGAAGTCGAAAATGCTTGTCCTAATTTTGGGTTCCTTATATATTTTAAGTCTTTATTTTTAATATGAGTTTCTTGTAATGCTATTATATCCAAATTTAATTTTTCTAATTGATGGAAAATACATTTTCTTCTATAGGGGGAATTTATCCCACGAACATTCCAAGATAGGATTTTTAAATTCATTTTATATTCTGCAAATTAATTATATTTACTATTCTGTCTCCTCTATTTCTTCTGTTTCTTCTTCTAGTTCTAAATCCTGTATAGAGTTTGGTTCTTCTCCTCCTTCTACCTCTTCTTCTTGTTCCACTTCTAATTCTTCTTCTTTCCCAGTTCTCCAGGTTTCCTTTCTGTTTCTTGTTTCTTTTGTAATATTTCTGATGCTTGTGTTAATTGTGAAATGTCTCTATTCCTTTCTTCTCCCTGAATCAGTTGTGATTCTCCTATTCTCTCCAGATCTTCCTTAATTTTTCAAAAATCTCTAGCTTTGACAATACTATCATCTTCTGGTTCCAAAGTCTAAATCCCTTCTGTCTTTTCCCACATATATCTTATTCCTCGGGGTCTCAGGGTTTGTGTTATGAAGTTATGCTCTCTTTTTTTTCAACAGTGCAGGGTGTACATCTTTGTAGATTTTTAGCTCAGTTTCTTCCACCACAAACTTTTTTACATAGCTTTGCTGTAAAACCAAGTCCTTCACTCTTTCTCTCAAGAAGTACACCACAATGTCTCTTGGAACGTTTTTCCTTTTTGCCACTGAAGAATTAATTCTAAAGATCCATCCAGTTCAAGGTCTAATTGTTCTGGTGCCCATCCTATGAATTGTGCCAGTGGGAGAATTAATCTTTCATATAAATCTTCTTGAGGGGATTCTTTTATCCCTCTGATATTGATTTATTTATTTTTAATAGCATTGCCTTTTCCAGTTGTTCTGTCCTTTCTTCACTGTTACATGTTTCTGTCTTCCCTTTTTTTTTTCTAATTCTTTTACTTTTTCATTAACACTTTTTAACTCTTTTGTAATATTATCCATCTTGTTGCTGAACCCCTCTAGTTCTTTTCTAAGGTCTGTTTTTATCTCTGTTCTCGTTTGCTTCATCTCTGGTCTTGTTTCTTTCATTTCATTCTTGAATGTCATAGTTAATTTCCTTATTTCTTCTGTTATATCAAATCCTGTACTTTGTGTCACAATTTGTGTTTCTGTGGATGGTGTCTTTGTCTCTGTAAATGGTGCCTTGATTTCTGCAGATGTTCTCCTCTGGAACATTGTTTGTATTTGTGATTGGGCTCCGTCTCTGCTTTTCTTCTGCCTGCTGCCATCATCTTATCTATTTATTGTGTCATCTAATTATATTATTAATTATATTATTCTCTTTCTACTTTCTCTCTTTTTTTCTATCTGTCTGTCTTTCCTGAGTTTACTCTCCTGTTAATTTAAACTATCTGTTATTTTCTTAATACTTCAGTTGATTAATCTCTCTCATATATATATATATATATATTATACTTGTTTTTAGTTTACCTGCTGTTCCTTCTGAGGAATATTTCCTTAAGTAATCACCTTAGAGATAACCTTGGTGCAGCTGTTTTCTTTTTCTAACAGTACCTGATTGGCTCTCTCCCTGTTATCTCACAGTGGAGTGCTAACAAAAATGTCAACAAAGTACAAGGCGTTCCAGTCAGCTTACAATTCAGCTAATCTTTCTAAGCAATTACTTTCCCAATGTCACTTGAGAAATCCCATTTTACTGTTCTCACAGCCCACTTCGTTATATTCTTAATATATAGCTGTTTTCTTCCAAGCAGAATAAATTATATTAACAGTACAATCAATAAGTTTAATTTAATATATTTCCTTATGTATTTTTCACTATGCTTTACCTTACTTCCCAGCACACATTTCCCAGTACTTATTAAATACACGTATTAAATACACATACGTATTAAATACACCTTGAAGTTATGTCCCCTCACTTATTTTTAACCACAGAGAAGCAGAGCAAAAAAGACAACCTTGAAAAACAACCAGGAGAAGCATTAATACTCTTATCGTCTATTCTTTTTAACCCCCAATCCTTAAGTTCTGTGTGTATTTTCTTCTACTACGATGTTTATATTTCAGATTCTGTATTCAGTTTCACATTCTTTCATTCCCCCCTCCTCCTTCCTTTCAGTCCAATCTATTTTCCTTCACTGTTTTCCTTCCGCTTTTCTCCACTTTTATATTCCACTGCTTCATCTCTGTCCCAACTTTTGTCTCTCACACTATCAATCTTTTAGTAGGGGATCAAGTATATTTCAAACTTTTTAAATCTTATTAAGTCTTTTTAAGTCTTTCTTTCCTCTCTGTGGGGGGAGGGACTCTGAGGACGTCTTGCCAAGTTTAAATACCACTGACTTTTTTTTTCTTTCAAGCTCGGAGTCTATTATGAAGCTAAATTCGTAGTCTATTTGTCTTAAATTGTTCCAAAATAGTAAGAATGATGAAATGTACGTAATGTCTTTAATTTTTATTCACTTTTTTAACACAATCCCGGGATATAAGGGCACAAGTTATTCTAGATATTTTTCCAATCCCTTTATTCACAAGCCCCAAATCTGGGACTTGTAGCTTTATGTAGTCCCAGAGTTATATTTCTCAATTCACCTCAGTAAGGATCCCCATCAGGATCTCGCTTACCAACTGGTGAAGGGCTTCTTTTTAGTTAATACAAATACGTTGTCCAGATTGTTGGTGGCAACGTGACTTTGCCTACCCAGGCACACTGGTGTAATGGTGATTCTGCAATCCTTCTCAACTTCGTTCGTGCATGGGTCCCCTCTTTCCTCCAAATCCTGTGCGCTGTTGATTACTTACGGATCCCCTTTGAGTCCCTCCATGTCCCCCTTTACCCAGGGGTCAATATCTCCTCTGATTTTAAATTATTTTAGGAGGTTTCCGACCTCTCTGGATTGTCGGAATTCACTAGCGATGTGAATCCGGATTGATCGTCGCACCGCAGAAGTCTGTGTTTCTTTAATTTTTTCATCTCTGTATGCTGTTGTTTGTTTTACTACTTCATCACCTTGTGAGTCCTGTGAGCTGGGGGGCAATGCAGAAATACATTAAATAATTACATAAATAAATAAATATTTTACACAGAATTTATTTTATTAGGAATGATTCTATCCGTGAAATAGACAAAAGACTATTTTAAATTATCTGCCTGAAAGGGGTTTAGTTATTCTCATGCAGTTATCTAGTTCAGAATTTAGCTAAACATGTAGATACTTTATTGACTTATTTGCCCACATGATACCATAAAAGTTCCAATCATTATTTCTGGTTGAATGTTAAGTGCCATATATTTCTCTAGGCCCATACCATCATGGATACTTTGCTGAGGATATGGTGGAGAGACTTCTCAGGGGCTGGTCTGTGGTTGTGGAATTTCCTACCACAGGCAGATCAGTGGGCTTTGGTATCTGCTCTGTTTTCACTGGCAAGCAGGAACCTTCTTATTTTGAAAGACCAATGACTTTTAATTGATTGTACAGAATTTTTTTTTAATAAAAAAGGGCGTAATGGTTTTTGATCTTTATGTTTTAAACATTTTAAATGCCTTTAAGCTAATGTTTAAAGTGATGTTTAATAATATTGTCTAATAGTTTTTTTTAAAAAAAATAAACCTGTTATGATAACACTGTTTTAGTTGTATTTTGCTTTTATCATATACCCTCCCATTTTGGGAGAAAGGAAAGATAGAACTTAAGCAAACTATATAAATAAATAAAACAAATAAACATTCCATCTTCTGAACCTTTATTTTTTTTCCAAAGCTCCAGAGCAGATTTATTGAGTGATAGAATAAACAAAATAGATTGATAGAATAAACAAACTACTAAAAAAAAACTATTGGAGAAGCCATAATATTGCCTGTATACAATCTGATTTTAAGAGTAGTTGAATGAATTTCTATTCCAGATATCACATTTGTTGAATTATATACAGTTGTTAAAAGTTCAGTGGAACAAAAAGCAGAGCACACAGGTTGACAAGCTATTCCTCTGCTTATAGAAAGGAACCCATAAATGCAAATATTGATTAAAAATATTGTCATCTTTTATTCCATAGGGTTTTAATAAATCTGTAAAAAGGTGCTTCAAACTCTAATCTCTCTAATACCTTCTGTAGAAATTTAAACACAGCCCAATCAAAAGCTTTCTCAACATCTAAAAATGCAAAACAGTGTATTTGTTACTAGGCAATAATTCCTTCAAATGATCCACTGGCTTTCATATGTTCTTGTGTACCTTCAGGTAATTTACAACTTGTAAAAATCTGAAAGTGAACCTAGCATGTGTTTTGGGGAGGGGGCAGGATTTGTTCAGAGGGGGCTTGACTTTGCCATCCTTACAGCTAAGAGAGTATGACTTGAAAGACATTGTTCTTGTTGCCAGCAGTGTTTTGTCCAGCCCGCACAAACTCCAGATCAGATATGGTTTAATTGGCAAAATATGATTTAATTGGCAAAATACATTAATTGACATTAACACAAAATGGATCCTGAAGTGACTGGAAGGTTGAGCTGGGCAGAAGAAAATTACTGACTGAACACATGTGCTACAAAGTTGGTCAGAAGATCTCCTCCAGGCATAGCCACGGTCATTGTCAAGCAGATTTCCAGGTAACTCCAGAGATAATAGACTTAAACTGAAGCTGTAACATCTCTGATACCATACAGTAGCAAAGGGAAGTTCTCACCAAAACACTGATAATTTCAGCCCTTCTTCCTTTTACCTGGATGTTTCCCTGTATTGTTAGCTTACCAGTCCACCATTACAGAGGTATTGCGACATCCCATAATTCCTTGTCATGTAACACTAAGACCATTAACTCCATCCAGACCCCATTGCCCATGTGGCAACCTCCATTGTTTCTTTGGCCAGAGAGCCATTCACATCCGTGCCCTCCGGGTAGATTTTGGTTATAAAAAACCTCTGTTTTGAGCAGTTTGATAAAGTACCTCACTTGCTGGCAGCCATGCTGTCGCTCTGATTTCTGAACAAGTATTGTCCTTAGGTGCAAATCTAAGACACTTTGCAACTTTCTTTGTTGCTCTCTGAATTGGTAATTATTGCCCATTCCCTGAAACTCTGCTATCAACAATTTTCCTCCCTCTATCCTTTGGTTAGCTCTTCTGTGTGTCCTTGGACCTTTTGCATGCATGATTGAGCTTTTTTCAATAAAGCACATTTTAACTGATTTGGAATCACCAGCTGGTCCTTTTCTGCAAAAATACCGTAAATGTTGGTGGAAGATCTTATTAGATCCCCCCCCCTTTTCAGGCCTCCTATTTGAGCTAATTACTTCCCCATTGTCACATGGAGGTACTAGTATCACTAGTAGACTCCTGAGTCACCCGTGTTTGTGGGTAACAGTTTAAAGATTAAGTAGTTCATATACCCCATCACTGAAAAAAGATACCAATTAAAATATTTTACTAGTCGTAACTCAGATCATGTGGTGTACACTATCCTGTGTCAATGCTCACAAATTTATATAGGTCAAACATCAAGATCCCTTGAGAGAGTTTTTTTATACTTTTTATTGATCAATATATACATAAAAAATACAATTAAATACTTCGTATGCTTAACAAGATATGTTTTCATTTTTCTTCCAATCCATACTAGAACCCATTGTTTTTGACATTGTATCTGTACTATACATAACATCAAGATAATTGTTTACTTCTGCAATACAACTTGTTCATCTATTATATTTTAGAGAGAGTTATTGAATATGAAAAGAAGATTAGAAATCATAGTTGTCCACTTATTGAAAACTTTATAAAATATTTTTTGAGTTCTCAAGGTTTTTTTGGGCATCAGATGGGTCCAGCCTTGCCTCTTTGAACTGAACTCTTTGCAGAATAGGCACCTTCAAGTAGAAGCCTTCTGGATACATATATTACAGTCTGTTGCACCCATTGGTTTAAATGATTGCTTGGACTTATCAGCGTATTTATAAATCATTTTGTCTGCCATATCCATAGGGTCTTTTAGTGTGATTTAGTTCTACTTTCTGACAGTTATTTTTCAAAAGAAATATTTCTATATTGTTTTTTGCATTACTTATGATTGTGTACATTTCTTTATCTGATTTGTGCCTTTAATTAGTCTCCTAAAAGCTTAGCAGATCTGTTATCAAGCCTCCTGTGGATTATGCTCATTTACTTGGGTTGACTTGTGTAAAAATGGGTAACTTTCTCACTTGTGTATGCAACTCTACAAGTGTCAACAGTGCTTGTTTTATCTGTGAGGTGGTAAGTGTATTACATCTCTTTTTTTATATTCAGTTTATATTTTGTTTACTGTCACCAATTCCTACACCATTTAGCATCTTTGGAGCCTGCAATATTGCATCCATGACCTTGGGATAATTATGAATAATTGCTATTTTCTGCTAACTACTGATGAAGATTCATTTAAATGGCTTTATGTTTCTAAAAGTAGTCATATGCGTATAGTTGGCCTTTCAGTATTCCAGCATGAAATAAACTGTAATGCCTTTTGACTCCTTTCCAATTTCTACATTTAGGTTAAAACTGTTGTTTACTATGCAGCTGCCCTTGCTATACTGTATGAGATAAGTTATATTTCATTGCATATAAGCTTTAGTTGATCAGTGTTCTTTAATATATATATATACATATACATACACACAGACACGCACATACACACACACACACACACACACACACACATACACACATTTGTAGTACTTAGTCATAGTGTTTGGTATTACGGTGTTTGCAGGTGTATAAGATGCACCCATGTATCAGATGCGCCTCATTTACATACTGGCAAATACTATTTGCTGGCATATAAGACACACCAGTGTATAAGACGCACCCCATTTTCAAACAGTATTTTTCAGGGGGAAAAGTGAGTCTTATACACCAGCAAATACAGTACTCTGTTTTGTATTTATATTAATCTGTATTACATCACATGGTTGATTATCAGTCATATTTAATTGCCTATAGTTATTCTGTGTTTGGTATATATTTTTCTTAATATTATTTATTATCATATATACCTTTTTGTTTGATTCTTTGAAGTTTCCCCCTTCTCCTGCTGTTTCCTAGTTAATATTTTGCTTGTTTTGGGACCCTCCTGTATTAGGACAGGTGAGCAATCCAGAGGCAGGATGGAGGTGCCAGCAAAGACACTGAAAGGAGCAGAGCCCTCCCTACCATCCCCAGAAGCCTTTGCCTCAGGCTTGTACCTCCTCCTTCCCCAGACAATGTCTCTCTTCCCTTTGTATCCTCACCTCACCCTGTGGAGCTTTACATCCCCTCTTCTTCTTCTCTTCCCCACCCTCCCACTTATGGGCAAGCAGATTTTGGGTAGGGAGCCCCACACACACCCTGTCCTGTTGAATTGGGACCCTCATATCCCCATTTGGATTCCTCCTTACAATTTAATTAGGTTCATTTCTTATCCTCCCCCACAGACAACTGACATACTCCCACCCCTAACACACACTCACCTCCTGTCTCCTTCTCTTCCCCCCGCCATCCTCAAAAGCATACTCTTCTGTGCCTCAATTTCTCCTTATATCCTTCCATTTGGCAGAGTACACAGTTATCTCAGTGCCAAGCGACCGCCCCAAATTGAGATTTTTTTTTCCTTCTCAAGCTTGGCGGGATATCCACTTGGGAGAGATCTGGTGTTTTGTTTCTTTGTTTGTCTTTTGGCAAGGAATCTGTACGTATACAGAGGGTCCAGCATGTTGAAGAAAAACATTTCAAGAAGTGGTATCAATGCTATCTGACCCCTAATTGATTGTGTCATACCTGTAAGAACTTTAAGAATAAATGCTGGCAGTATGATAACAACAAAGCTGACTTTGTGGACCTTGGGTGAAAATGTTCCCTATGGACTCTTTTTAAAAGATTTATATATACAAGATAAACCATGAGGCATTTTTACATATGTTGTGAGCCTTAAACAGTTCAGCTTGGTTTATACATAAAGAGGTAGTGCAGAATCAGCTTATTGCCTTTTGATGCTAGAAATTGGAAGAGCAATGTTATCAACACACTGAAAGAATGGCTATGGAGAGTCTGGAAAATTGAACCCAAGACTGTGCTAATAGAATATGTTTATTTAAAGGATGGCAAACAAAAGGCTATTAAATTTTAAGAGAATTAAATATAACTTTGACCTTATTATTATTCCACATTATAATCAGTCTGAAGTTTTTACAATGTTTGATTGTTTTAATAGATAGGGTTGACTTTCTTCTATTACAATCATAAGAAAAAGAAAAGATAGCGTTAAGAAACTAAACTCTGCCCAGATCCTCTAAGAATTATAGAATTTGTGTTAGAAAATATTAATTTATTTCTCTGTCAGATTAGGGACTTGATTTTCCCTAAAGCCAAATTGACTTGTATTAAGCTAACAAGACTATAGTTGAGAGGGCTTATAGTCCATGTAGGGAAAAATTCAGATCTACTTTACCTTGTTTATGAGTCTTGGGGTGACAATGGCAAAATATGGCTCACCTAAACCTGGCAGATGTTCCATCTGCTAGGAGGAGGGTTGATCTTTTATCGTAGTTTCTATCTCGATAGTATATCTTATTCTCAAGTTTACTGTTTACTGTAAACTCTTTGTGTGTGTGTGGTGGAGGAGAAATAGGCATGGTGATGTGGTGATGATGAGAAAGGAAACTGGATAAAAACCTGAACTTTACAAGAGTCCAGTACATAAAACCTAAGCAAACAAATAATCAAAAAATATAGCTCATTGTCCTGATTTCCTTTGATCGTAGAGCTTGATCGAATCCTATGGGCAAGGTTGACCTTCACAGTATAATTCTCTAGTGCACTAGGTTGGATGCAAAGGTTTTGTTGCAGGAGTAAGTGGTATTCTTGCTTATCTAGCGGAGAACATCAGTTGTCTGCTACTCTTCAGTCCTACACCTTCTTAAAGTGGCTTGAAGAGGGTTGGATGATCTTATATAGCAGCAGTTGGGGGAGGAACTGGAGAATCCTTTTCCCTTGCCAATTAAAGTGCATTCTACTGCACACTTAGGAAGCTCTTTAGCTCTAAGGGCCCTTTTATATTACACAGCTATAGTACTCTGTTTCCACTTTAACTGCCATGGCTACATCCTGTGGAAGGGTCTGGAAGCCATGCTCTGTGAGGAGTGGCTTAGGGAGCCAGGTATGAAGGCACAATTGAAAACTATGCCAATAAGGGAGAAAAATGGCACGTCTCTAAATAAACTGGAATGGTTGATGAAAGAACTCTCAGCTGAGCTAAGTGTTAAAAGAAACATGTACAGGAAATGGAAGAATGGTTAAACCACCAAAGAGGAATTCAAGCAAGTAACCAGGAGATGTAGGAAGAAGGTCAGAAAAGCTAAAGCGCAGAATGAACTCAGGCTTGCCAGAGACATAAAAAGGGCTTTTTTTAGATATGTCTGCAGCAAAAGGAAAAACAAGGAAATGATAGGGTCACTGCATGGAGAAGATGACCAATTAATAATGGGGGGAAGTGAGAAGGCAGAATTACTCAATACCTTCTTTGCCTCAGTTTTCTCCCAAAAGGATAGAAGTACCCAACCTGGGGCATAGGGAGCAGATGAGGAAGCGAGGGAAGTGCAGCACAGAGTAAGTAAAGAAGTAGTACAGGAATATCTGGTTAAATTAGATGAATTCAAGTCTCCAGGGCCAGATAAATTACATCCAAGGATATTAAAAGAACTGGCAGAAGTAATTTCTGAACCACTTGCAATAATCTTTGAGAACTCTTGGAGAACAGGAGAAGTCCCAGCAGACTGGAGGAGGGCAAATGTCGTCCCCATCTTCAAGAAGGGGAAAAAAGAGGACTTAAATAATTATTGATGTCAGCCTGACATCAATACCAGGAAAGATCCTAGATCAAATCATTAAACAGTCAGTTTATAATTACCTAGAAAGCAGTGCCATAATCACTAAAAGCCAGCATGGATTTTTCAAAAATAAGTCATGCCAGACTAATCTTATCTCTTTTTATGATAGGGTTACAAGCTTGATAGATGAAGGGAATGCTATAGACGTAGCATATTTTGACCTCAGTAAGGCCTTTGACAAAGTTTCCCATGACATTCTTGCAAAGAAACTAGTAAAATGCGGGCTGGACAGGGATACTATTAGGTGGATTTGTAGTTGGTTGACTGACCAAACCCAAAGGGTGCTCACCAATGGCTGCTTTTCATCATGTAGAGAAGTGACTAGTGGGGTGCCACAGGGTTCTGTCCTGAGCCCAGTGCTATTCAACGTCTTCATCAGTGACTTGAATGAAGGAGTGGAGGGCATGCTGATCAAATTTGCAGATGACACCAAATTGGAAGGGGTTGCTAATACCCCAGAGGACAGGATAAAAATTCAAAATGACCTTGACAGATTGGAGAGTTGGGCCAAAGCTAACAAAATAAATTTCAACAGAGAGAAATGTAAGGTCTTGCATTTAGGCAGAAAAAAATGGAATGCACAAATATAGGATGGGGGACGCGTGGCTGGATAGCAGTACGTGTGAAAGGGATCTAGGAGTCTTGGTGGATCACAAGCTGAACATGAGTCAGCAGTGTGATGTGGCAGCCAAGAAAGCCAACACAATTCTTGGTTGCATCAATAGGAGTATGGTGTCTAGATCAAGGGAGGTAATGGTACCACTCTATTCTGCATTGGTTAGGCCTCATTTGGAATACTGTGTCCAGTTCTGGGCACCTCAATTCAAGAAGGATAACAGCAAGCTGGAACATGTCCAGAAGAGGGTGACCAAACTGGTGAAGAGTCTGGAAGCCATGCCCTATGAAGAACAGCTTAGGGAGCTGGGTATGTTTAGTCTGCAGAAGAGAAGGTTAAGAGGGAACATGATAGCCATGTTTAAATATTTGAACAGATGTCATGTTGAGGAGGGAGCAGGCTTGTTCTCTGCCGCTCCAGAGACTAGGCCAAGGAGCAATGGATTCAAGCTGCAGGAAAGGAGATTCCACTTGAACCTCAAGAAGAACTTCCTGACGGTCAGAGCTGTCCGGCAGTGGAGTGTGCTGCCTTGGAGTGTGGTGGAGGCTGGAGGTTTTTAAGCAGAGGCTGGATGGCCATCTGTTGGGAGTGCTTTGATGGGTGTTCCTGCACAGTAGAGGGTTGGACTTGATGTCCCCTGGGGTCTCTTCCAACTCTATGATTCTATGTATGTTTAGTCTGCAAAAGAGACGGTTAAGAGGGGATGTGATAGCCATGTTTAAATATTTGAAAGGATGTCATATTGATGAGGGAATGGGCTTGTTTTCCACTGCTCCAGGGACTAGGACAAGGAACAATGGATTCAAATTACAGGAAAAGAGATTCCATCTAAACCTCAGGAAGAACTTCCTGATAGTCAAAGCTGTTTGGCAGTGGAATATGCTGTCTTGGATAGTGGCGGATTCTCCTTTTTTGGAGGTTTTTAAACAGAAGCTGAATGACTATCTGTTAGGAGTTCAATGATGTGTGTTCCTGCATGGTAGAAGGGGGTTGGACTGGGTGGCCCCTGTGGTCCCTTCCAATTCTATTTTTCTATGATTCTATGAATCCTGGTGTTTGTAGTTTGATGAGACACAGTTCTAAGCCCATGCTAAGAAAAAGCCTGTCTATTATCTATCTAGATCGTGTTTTGTGATCCTACAGGCAAAACACTCTATATAAATATTAAATGCTAAGCAAGTGCTTAAGTTATGATGCTCATGTTATAAGTGTAACTCAGCATCTTCAAGTATTATATAGAAACATTCACTGAATGAGACTGGGAATTGGTGGGTGGATTAGTGTACTTAACTAGCACTGGAGTTTCTGGTAACTTCAAGCTCTTACCAGCAAATCAGGCGTCAGTGAACTGCAGCCAAGGCTTGCAGAATCAAGCTACTAATGCTCTTCTAATGCTTACACCTGCTGTCTTTCTCAAGGCTCCAAAAGAAGAAGTGATTTCTAGGCCAGATTTTCAGCGGGTTGGATTCCATGGATGAACAGAATCTGCTCATAGAAGGTGCTTTGACCCATTGTTCTGGGGGCCCCTTCACACAAGCCAATTATAGCTTTATGACTCCTCTTTAAATGCCATAGCTGTATTCTATGGAATCCAAGGTTTATAGTTACAGTTATAATTACTCCTTCCTAAACTGAAAAATCCCAAGGTTTCAAAGGTTGGAACCAAGGCAGTTAAAGTGGAATCACAGCGCTATAATTAGGTAGTGTGAAAGAACCTGAGGACTTAGTCTGTTGAAATGAAAAGATACAGATTAATATATTTTTTCAGACAATTATTTTATCATAAAAAATAGGAAAAATAGTCTGAGACAGCAAAAAAAAACCCTTATAAAAGGACCAATACTCTGCAATACAAATTATTCTATTTCCTAAATAGAATCCATTTAATAACCCATGAAAATATATAAAAGTTATATGTTGATTGTCCGATAAACATGTGAAGCCTTTTAAAAATAAATAAATAAATCTGCTGATTGGTGGTGAGAAGGGAGTAAATGTAACTGAATACACCTGTTCACAAACAGCAGACCGATGAGAATCTGTTTGTTGTTGTTGTTGTTTTCAGGGGAAAAAATATTAACACTTCAGCTTTAATTTAAGCTTGGGACTGTATGCATGAAACCATTAGCCTGCACAGTTCCCCATCTCACATAAGATAAGTCTTCTTCCACACAAATTTGCCCATTTCATTTTCCTTCTGTTTCTTGTTTTATCCTTCTTCAGTCTGAAACTTTAAGGACTGGCTTCTTCTTTTTAAGCTTGCAAGAAGATTTGGATGCAATTTTGTGTGTATCTCTCCAAGTATGTATGTTTTATGTGCAGTTTTGCTTAATATGCATAGCTTTGAAGCTATTTTTCTGATATAAAGTGTTTTAATGTTGTGGCTCCACCCTTGGATTTTAGACCTGAAAGTTTGATTCACACTTTCACATTTTTGCTGAAATTAATCCAATCTCCAACAAATTAAATTAAGTGTAGATCTGCCATGACTGGAGACATGCAGTCTCAAAGTGAAGGCAATATCACCTTGGTCCAAAATCTGATGCAGTATTTATTGCAGCCTACTTTCAAGTGCAGGCTGGATTGGGTCTTGACGTGCACCGCCAATCTCCATTGGTCAGCATCTAAAGGGGAAAAAAATGCTGCAATTCCCCTAGTGTAGCACCATCCCCATCTCACTCAGTTGGTCTTAAATTGGTGGTGGGTTATGTAACCCTAAAAGGTGGAGGTCTTTGGGATCCACCCATAATGCCAGTGTCTCCTTAGAATGTGCAGAATTATAGCTCAAAGGAGGTCTGAGAGAGAAGGGTAATGCAGGATCTTTTCACCTGTGT
The DNA here is from genome assembly GCA_948472985.1 of Iguana delicatissima. Classification (NCBI taxonomy): domain Eukaryota; kingdom Metazoa; phylum Chordata; class Lepidosauria; order Squamata; family Iguanidae; genus Iguana; species Iguana delicatissima. The sequence continues at coordinate 60,506 of CAOKZL010001669.1, forward strand.
ATGTCGGTACTAATTATAGAGAGGACTCCAGCTAAAAGTTAAAGAAAGTGTTTTATTTGGAAATAACAAGCACTCAAGAAATCAGACATTCTCAAGAACTATACGAGGCTATTGGAAAAATGAGACAAGAAAGGTTGGATAGAGAGAAATTGGATAGAATGGTGATAGTTAGCGATTCTGAAGCAGAAGTTCAAAGTGGAGTGGCTTAGATGTCAACCCTGAGGGTAGCACAGAGGAACAGAGATCTGGGTGCCACATACTACATCCAAAGTACTACAAATTACAGGGACTGGAGCTGGAGTTTTATACTCTATTTCCTGCTCTGAAGGAATGGCTTTACCACAAAACTGACAAAGGAGACTAAACATTGGTGGGAGTCATGACAATCTCTCAATGTTTTGGTCAGGTATTGTGAATTGAAAAGGTCTCGGTAGGATATGCTCACAGTAGGGTTCCTGACTGCTTCACCTGGGGAATTTTTCCTGGTACTGTTTTCAAGAATGCTCACAACTTAACAGTTTTTAGAAAGGACCAGCCTATTTACCCAGCATTGCCCAGGATTTTATTTTCTCATTGGTAACACTTGTTAGAAATAACTTAGGAATTACCTTACCTTACTTTAGGAATTAGATGCAGTTGAAATACACAGGTTTGAGATCCTGTGTCTGTAATTCCCCAAACTGTGTTGTCCAGTATCTGTAACTTTCCCCAATATTCTCCAATCCAGTCTGTATTCAGAGTTGTATTCAGAGCATACAGAGGTTAGGTTTCTGTGGGAATACATTGTCTTCCTCCTTCTTGCTGCTAGGCTTCATCTCCATAGCAATAGGCCTGAGGCCCAAGAGCTTTCTGGCTGAGAATTCTAAGGCCCCTCCCTAAGCTGCCAACTCCAGGATTCCATAGAATCTTCACAGGCAGCCAATCATATGAAGTCTTCTTGCCTGACATAGCCAATTGTATGATGTCTTCACCTGCCTGACACAGTCAAACTCACAAATTTTGACTGTTATATATTAGATTATCCCAAGCCTATTAGCATTAGGCTTTCCTGCCTAATCCTCTCTGAATTTACGACCTGATCGTGTCTGAGGTCATGCTGACCTGGCATATGCTTACGGTCAGTGCACTATCTAACATGTGTATCAGCCATGAAATAAGTCCAATTATGAAAATAGCACATCCCTCACCATGGGGGTGTATGGTGTAGTAACAGTTTTGATGACAAACCTTCACCAAAAGTGGGGCTAAAGGTACTTATCTCCCCTTGTAACCTGCCCTAAACACCAGATGTGATATAAACAAACAACTGATTGATTTGGCTCAAGCATGTAGCAAGAAGGAACAAATGCTTTCTTGATTTTGCTTCCAAAAATCTGATCAAGAACTGCATCCCACAATCTGCCTCATCTCTACAAAAAAACCCAGCATAATCCTATACTGCTGTATAAAGTAGCCAGGTGGGCTTGCTGGAGCAAAGAGGGATTGCAAAATGGTGCCCTGATCTTATATAAGCCCAATGGATGCCAACTCTCAGAACAACAGGAAAGAGATTCTGAGATCCATGATACTTCCTCTCAGGCGCATAAACGGGGCAGGGCAACATTGTCCCTGGCCTTTAATCCAGATGAACAGATGCAGCTTCACAATCTTGTGGGCATTTTCTCTTGTTATTTTTTTTTATTTTTGGTATGCAGTCTTTAATTAGCAAACTCTTCTGCAAAAATGTGGAGATGTACAGATTTCCACTGATGTTGCATATCTGATATTGCATATCAGATCCAAAGTGCAAAAGTAAGTGAGTTCACACTGAAATGCAGATAGAACAAATTTCTCCCCATTCCTTACACACATACGTGTGGACGGAGAGATTGGGGGAGAGAGTTCTGATTGGATCTGAGTGACTGACACATAATTATCTCTCTTTTTTCCTTTTCCTTAAACCCTGCTATTACAGAGCAGTTTTTTCTCTCTCTCTTTTGTGTGTTATACAAAGAAAGAAGTGGATAGGTAGTATGAATGAGCTAAACAATTGGACCTTGCCAGTATTAGATCAAAGCTAGAATTTTATATACATACATATACATACATATATATATATAAACTGTTTAGGAGTACAGGAAGCAGAAACATCTTTCTCATGAAGTTTTTTTTTCTTTTTTCCTCTTCTGTTATGCCTTTGTTCCAAAGGCAAGGTAGGGCTGTTTTCTAAATATTGCAGAGCAAAGGAAGAGTGTATTTTTGCACACAGAAGAGGTGGATACTGGCCTGAAGATGAATTTTCAAACTCTGCCTCAATGTATTAAAGGAAGAATTCATATAATACCAGCTTGTTATTCCTCATGTAGGTTGTACTGCATTGACCTCAGTGTTACTTCCCTCATGCATTTTGGTTGGTGGTGGGGTGTTTTCTCCTGCTTTTAGTTTGTTACTTAAAGGCCAATAATGAACTGCTCATCTGAGAGAGAAGGGAGATAAAAATGAAACTGAACTAACCTGTATCAGGTTTAACATACGCTCAAGGAACTCACTGTTTGGACCAATCAGCAATGTGTTGTCCCTTTATCAAGAATACTCTTTGTCATTTGACTTCTTGGAGCATTAAATGCATCTTTTATTTTGAGAACAGATTCAGCAATGTGTGACTGTTTCGATTTGACACAAGTTTTCTTGGTTTCATCTCCAAAGAGGCCTAAATCAAAAGTTAATTCATCCTTTGGAGTATTGGGCAGGGCCCTCTGCTCTGTAAATACATCAGTCAAGTGTTCAAGACTTCAAATGACCTTCAAACATCTTTGAGCATATTGAGGCTCTCAGCAAATTTCAGAATAAGCGTAAAATAACTGACAAAGTCAGGCATTGGGCTCTTTGCCAAAAGCAGTCATTATGATGATCACAGTATTCTTCATAGAATCTTTGATATTTTGAACTTTTCCTGCTTTCACCTTAAAAACCAGGTTCATAATGAACAATAGTATATAAATAGTGTATAAGAAGTTTGTAAGTGCTATGATTAATCTACAACTTTTACTACTACTACAACTATTACTAGCATTACTGGTTTTAAAGTTAAAAAAGTAGTTTCCACACAATTCAGCAAGGGAAGAGGAGAAAACAGGGAGAAATCTTATCCTTCCCAGTAGACTCAAACAAAAGCGAACTCCTAGCCTGTGTGCTATTCATATTAATAATTTTGTCATCTTGAACACATTCTGATATTGTTTGGCCATATGTGTCCAGGTTTTCATCTAAGAAATGTTAAGGGTATGCACGCCCTGTTTAAAAAAAAAAATCTTCCAGCCAATTAATCATTGCATGCCTCTTTGAACTGAAAAAAAAAAAGTATTTCCTGGAGAAAGGAGAGCAGATATGCAGGGAATGTAGCCGCCAGTGGAAAGAATTCCACAACTTGTAGCAGCCATTGAGGAAACTTTTTCCCATGTCTTCACTAGAAGGATCTGAGATGGTGGTGGGACCGAGGGAAAGCCCAATGATGGTTCTATGGAATGTCTTTCTCCATATCCTATCAGTGGTAGCTAATGCAGGTGTGCTGTAGTATCTGATTCAGACCTCATTTGTGAATATAGCTAAGCTCTTCAGAAAACAGTTTTCAGGGATGGAATCTGCCAGATGCAATGGCAAAACAGATAATGTACATTCTTATAACCTCTTCAGTATATAGCTTCACTGAATTTCAATACTTGCTTTGAAAATAGCACAATCAAGTTAAACATTTTACCGAAAAGTACTTTTCTTGCCGAACATTTGGCATCCTTTTATTTGCCTGCCTCCTGCTGCTACTCCTGCTGTTGCTCACTGGCCTTATCCTTTATCCACTCTTCCAGTGCTTGCAAATAGACACTTAAAACCCATTCCAATATTTTCCCAGTATTCAGGTAAGGCTGGTTGGTCTGTAGTTCCTTGGATCCTCTTTTTTGCCTATTTTGAGGAAAAAAACAATATTTCCTCTTCTCTTGTCCTCTGGAATCTCACCTCTTCTGCATGATTTTTCAAAAATGATGACAAGTGGTTCAGACAGTATATCAGCAAGTTCTTTCAAGTACTCTCTCTATACCATTATATAGCCAAGCCCTTCACTTTTAGTATCTTCCTATCCCCGTGTATTCTTCTGTCTTTCACTGGCAGAATGAATGAGAATACCATCTTTACCTCAAAACCCTTCAACTTCCTGCCCAAAACTTTGTAGTCTAAGGATGATCTATTCAATTTGTTCTTGACACTGTCATTGGTGCCCTCTTGAATAAGGGGAAAGGGGTACTGATCTGTGTTCTTGATGAGTTTTGGCAAATAGGAGTTTTACTCATCCGGTTTGTGATCCCATGAAGCCATTGCCTGAACTCCTAACTTGAGGAGTTTTAAGATCAGCAGAACTGATAGAAGTAGAAAGGAGGAAGAGAGGAGGATTTTTAAAAAAGAAAAGAACACACTGCAACTTCCCTGCCATGCACTAGTCACCACAGTTTCTTCATTTGAATAACTCAGATGTTGACAGCATGAAATTACAAGTCACAGAGGAAGATGCTTTTCAGCTGAGGGCCTCAGTGAGGTAGCAATGCACTGATAAATCTACTTAGCGCTATTACTGTTTCCCTGTTGCTATTGCCATCTCTCCTGAACTTGTGCTAATTTTACAGCCAAGATGAAATTTGCAATTCAGAATGCATGCTCACCAGATGCTGTTGAGGAATATGAAGGAGACAGCAACATAATCATACTGCAAACAGATTTTGAAGATCACCTTGTCCTTCTAACAATGAGGACTTAGCTAAAATACTCCCTGCAACCCACACAACATGCATTTGTATTAAAATCATCCAGGTTGAGAAGATAAACCTGAGATTAACAACCACTTTTATCATTATGGTTTGCCAAATTTTCATTCTTAAAAAAAAAGTACTTTCAAAAATTTCATGGAGTACTGTGATACACTTCCCCTTTTCTTCTAACTGTTCTTTCAACTCTTTGCCAACCACATCCTTCAAAGATATTTGTGAAACCATTCGAGTTCTTTCACTGAAAAAGTCACCTTCTTGAAGATACCAGGTCCACCAGAACAGTTATATCCATTCTTTATGTTCTGGAATGGTGGTATCCAAGGTGGATTTACATGATTAAATGGTCCTCTCCTGGGGGAAAAATCTGTGTTTAAAATTCTTCTCCCTAGCATACTTGTATTTTATATCAAGGATTGATTCATTCACTGATTATTTATAGCATGAAAGAAAATCAATCATATAGGTGTCATCATTCCACGGTATGAAGTAGTATACCTACAAGTTTACTACCTCTGTGACCGTTGCTTAAAGTGCCTTGTATGGAATCGATAAAATCGACTTGCTGCTTCTTCAGAGAAACACTCTTTGTCTCCCAAACTATGACAATGTGAGTGTGAGATGCATTGATTCCACAGAGCCAACCTGTTAGCCTCACATCTCAATCTGCATTTAACATACCAGTCAGCCTGTATTCAACCAGTATTTGAAGTGATGTTGAAAGGTGCTTCAGTTGTGTCAGTCCCCAAGCATTTGTAAAGAACCCATAACTGAAGATATCTTAAGCAAGAATGGATGTCTTATGATCCGCTAGATGTTAGATCCCATGCAACTTAGCCAGCAGCCAGTAATGAAAAAATGGCACTCCCACAACATTTGGAGGGCCATGTGTTCCCCACTTCTGACTTAGAGGGTCTTTACTGAAAATCAGACTGTAGCCTGAAGCTCACAGTGGCTCATGCTCCATAAGTCCAAACTATGCTTTAGTCTCCCATTTTGAACAAGCCCAAAAAAAGATTTCAAGGATGTGCCTATATTTTTTTAACTGAAAGTTAGCAGCCTATAGTTTGCCCTTTCACACTTTAGAGTACACAGATATAAAGCCGATCATTCTGTGAGTTACTACCCTGAAAATGAAATTGCTTGAAAAATAGCCAGAAGCCAAGAGGGAGGATGTCTTTAAAATTAGTTATTTGTTTCAGTCTTGAAAAGAGAATGACCTTCCCATATGTGGTTTACATTTCTATTGCTTAATACTTTATAGCAGTTCTACTGGGTCATCAATACCCAAACACTGGTTTTATTATTCTACTGCGCTTACCACATACTTTCTTTACCTGAAGTGGAGAATAATTACTTTTTGGTAATAAAAGCCTGTCCCAGCATAGACACATAAAATGGATTGAAAGCATGCATTTGCTTGCAGCTGAGTGTGGCTATAGCCTGACAGCCAAATGAATGTATTTTTAATCAATGAACCAAATATTTATAGCAATTGAATTCCTTGCTCTACATGCAAATTAAGCAAAATGGCTGTATAAAAGAAGTCCCCTGTCAATGTCTTATCCTTTGTTCTGCCAGTTGGTAGAGATTTGTTGTGGAATTCCTGGTATTCTCAGATACAGAGCACATTTTGACTTTGAAAATATAATGGTTTAGATTTTCAAAAGGTATGAATGGTAGCAACTTACTTCTGGGGATGAAAACAAAGAGACTAAGCTTCCCCAAGACATTTTGCAGTCTGAGGCACAGCAGCAATTAAAGATCTTCCCGTATCAAGTTGTGTTTCTGGGATGTGCCATTCTCCATATTTCACATGGACCTTTGGTGGTACATACTTTTCAAAATAAGTCAAGCTATTTTGACATGAGGAAGAAAATCCAAAAATATCTCCACCATTCCTGACATTAAAATATACCAACAATTAAACAGCATTAAAGAAATAACAACAAAATTACTGCTCTTTCATGACATACTAACTTTGTTATCTGTGGCAGTTCCCTCCCCCTACCTAAAAGGAGGGCCAGTGATTCCCCCCCCCCACTTTTTTTATGTGGACCCAGGCTAGGTAGATCCCCTACCTAGAAATTTGCTGATTTCAGAAAGTCAGAGCCAATGCATGGGTACCAGAAGTTAAGAGAGTCAAGTAAGAACTCAGAACCAGGAGTTGAGAGCCAGTGGGAATTCTTGTTGCTCAGATAAAGTTTGAGCCTAAATAGGAAACATTTATGGACCTCACTGTGACAAAAACCAACGGCCAGGCTGGATGGAGAGAACCAGTTCCCAATAAAGGAACATTTTTTTTCCTAAGGGCAACTACCCTCTTACCGTCACCATAATTCCTGGACATTGGTCATGTTGGCTGAAGATGATGTGAATTGTAGTCCAGAATTTCAGGAAGGCATTAGATTGCTTGTTGCTCATCTAGGAAGATGCTGCAACATCTATGGGGTATCGTACAAACAGACCCACACATTCCTATGTGTAACCATGATACTTTGTGGTGTTGTTGGGGCAGGATTCTGGAGCAGAATTAGTCCCAAAGTCAAAACGATATACATTACCATGAAAACATCCACCGCCACCATCACTATTAAGTACAGAAATCAAAGTCCAGACTCTTTAATTACCTACCTTCTCCATAGCTGGAAACTCCTGTCACTGTGCCACATTTGTATGCATGCATATGTTTGTCTGAATGTTTTTATAAAATTTTACTTTGCATATATGTAGCCAAACATTACATTAACTGAATGCATTGATAGCTAACAACCAGCTATTTCATGATTTTCAAAAGCATTTCTTGTCAAGCAGAAGAAAGAAATGAACTGCTGACCCTCTGAAAATGTCTTTCTCAAGCTCTTCTAGTTGGTAAATGTGGAAATAGTATGTTTTGTTTAGAATATTTTAAAAGTTGAAAGGGGAAAAATCAAGGCAATTTTCAAAAGTTCCATTTCCCTTCATCCTTGACTCTACCCTGAGCTCAACATCTATATTTGATCATATTTTTACTCTTCATTTTCGCCTTCAAGCTTTGACCTTCACTGAACCATATTCTGCATAGAACACTGTTGGACCTTGTATTACATTATTTCATTCATTTCTGAGCTGTAAAAGTTTGCCCCGGCTATAAAAGTAGTTATTAAGATCTGGTTTAAGAGGCCTTTCCCCTTTATGTGAATTGTTTAATTTGGAGATAGTCTGAAAAGTGGTCACAATATGTTAAAATCTCAGCTTTGTAACATTTGAGATGCTGCTTGTCAGTATGACATCATGTCTCTTCATTTTTCAAATGTATCTAGCATTGTGACTTATATTTATGTATAGAATGTGCAGCCAGTACAGAGACATTAAACTGCATTAATATGAAGGGCTGCTGAATAGAAGTGTGGAACCTAACCTGAGAAATTTCTCAACAGTATATTCAGATCCCACAGCTTAGGCACAACAGAAATAGTAAAGTATGAACGTTGGCCACTGTGGTTGGTAGGCATTACGTAGACTGGATTGGGCAGACATGATATGAAAGCTTTCTCCAGTCTTCTGCTCTTGCCTGGTCAACAGAGAAATACTTCCTGCTGCAATATAGACACGAACATCTAATTAGGAATGAGTGACAATTGTGATTTAGGTTTTCTTTTAAGAATTTATAAAACTGTAATCCTTCTTCTCTTCTGTGACAAAAAGAACTTAATGACTTTAGTAGCCAAATGTGGGGGAAACTAAATGGAGATTCATCCCTACAGGTTTAGGGCTACAAGTCCTTAACTCTAAAAAAATCTCTTTGAATCTGAGCTTCTCTGACATACATCTGGCATTGAATTAGGGTGTCGCCTGCTTTGTCCAGAAAGGGTCATGATTTTCCATGCCTGTGCATCAGAAAAGTGCAACATGATCTTTTGTGTGCAGGAAACAGCTGTACCTATTAAATATGTGTGTCATAAATGGGGAAGATTTTTTATTCCCATCGGTTTTTGAAGAAAACTTGCAAATTTCTTCATATTTTGGATTACACAAACATGATGTTTAGAAAATTCAAATGTGAGAGATGATGAAAGTGGTGGCTCTCAATCTATAGCACTTTGAATGTTTCAGACTTTGTTTACCAGAATCCTCAGTCATTAGCCAATCTGCCTGGGGCTTTTGAGAGTTGACATTCAAAATATCTGGAGTACCATAGTTTTTGAAAACCACAGCTCTCAAGGAGGGTGGCTGTGTCAAAAAGAATAGCTGCTAGGTTCAGGAAGGTCAGCAATGCATAGAATCATAGAATTGCAGAGGTCCACCAGAGCTGCCTAGTACAACTCATTGCCATGCACTTCTGCAAGATAACCATTCAACCTTCACTTGAAGACTTCCACAGAAGGAGACTTCACCATCCTTTGAGGCAGTTAGTAAATCAATAACTTAATAACTTCCACTGTTGCACAGTTCTTACGATAAAGAAGTTCCTTGTAAAGTTTAAGCAGAATCTGTTTCCTTGTAATTTGAATTCATTGGCTTGTATTCTAGTCTCTGAAGCAGCAGAAAACCTGTCTTCTACATGATATCCCTTCAGATATTTAAATGTGTTAATCATATTACCTCTCAGTTTTCTCTTCTTCAAGCTAAACATAACCAGCTACTTAAGCCATTTCTCATAGGACTTGGTTTCCAGTCCCTTTACCATCTTGGTCACTCTTCGAGATATGTCCGAGGTTGTCAAGACCTTTCTTGGACTGTGGTCACTGAGGTGGGGACAGGGGAGGCGATGGGGGCAGTGCACGTGGGTGGCACTTTTTTGGGGGTGATGCTGCTCCTTGCCTGCTCCCCCGTGTGCTGTCACCCCGCCCACATGTGCTGTCGCCCTGGCCACACGCACTGTCACTCTGCCCATGCATGCTGTAGTTCCACTCACATATGTCGTCACTTCCCCCACGTGTGCCATTGCCCCAGCCAAGCTGGCCATAGCCACAGTCATGCCCCTTCTCCCCTGCCCCTGCCCCTGCTGGCAGCAAGCTCCGCTACTGACCGTGCTATCCAGAACTGCACAGAGTTTTACAGGAGGGGTCCCACCAAAGCAATGGTATTTATGACTTCCTTCATTGTGAACATGACACTTCTGTTGATGCATCCAAAAATTGCATTGGCTTTTATGGCTACTGCATCGTACTTTTCCTGGTCTGTACTTCCTTTACTACATCATTTGTTCTATTTTCACCAGCCTGAGCACTGTTTTGCTTCTGTGAGAGGAAGGCAAAAAAGTTGTTGAGCAGTTCCGTTGTCACTCTTAATAAAAAGTAAAGGCAGGTCGGTAGTAGTACCACCTCCTTCAACCTTCCCTGTCTTCTCTGAACATAGAATTCTTCAATTTTCCTGGGTGCTAAAAGGCTAGAAATAGATTGTTGACTTCAAGACAATGGCTGAGACCTTATTCAGTGGTTATATACATACCATACATTTACCCCAACTTAGGTACACCAGAGTTACACTACCCCTAGAGTTTTACTGGACTGTACCATTGGGCAGCTGAGCATGCAGTAGATGGAATATCGATTGTATCATGATCATCTGGTATGCAAGGGTTATGTTGCTTGTGCAACCATCATTAGGATGCTATCCTTCAGCAAACCACCTAGATAATGCAACCACCTGCATAAAGGTTTTTACATGAGTGTAAATCACTAAGAGAATTCTGGCCACGGTCTTTGTCCCTGATGCCAGGTAGAGGAGCTCATGGAAAATGGTCAGCTGGTGTGTTTCTTTCTGTGTAATGTGTGGGGAGGAGATGGTTCAAGATGGCCACCTGCATTTTTTACTTTCTTTCGGATAGGTAGCTATGGGCATTGTCACTGTGAGGAGCAGCACTTCCAAATTTGCCAGTGCACTGCTGGAGGAAAGGAACTGAGCTGTCAGCACCTGCCAACAATAGCAACAGCTCTTGTTTGATGAATTCCAAGCGTGTAGACACAAAAGCAGGACATCAGCTAAGAATGCATGACAGTCATTATGAAGTGTGTTCCAGGTGGGAAGAGGGGCTGGTTCTTAATACAAACCAGTGTCATGCAGAGTGAATGTACTTTTTGCCAGCCTGTTACTGGTGAACTTTGTCATTATCGTGAGCTATGTGACAAAGACTGGAAATGTTAGCCAAAAAACCATTGCTTATGCTTTAATTTAGATTTTATGTATTACCCTGTTCTAAAATACCTTAGGGCAGATAGCAGCAGTTATCCACTAATGTTAAATAGGTCATTAAATCTTCTCACTCAAATGAATGGGAATAAAGATGCCTAATAACTAATAAAAAACTCTCTAGTATAACACATTTTTTTAAAAAAAACTATTAAATATTGAAAGATTTCCTTCACTTCTACATAGCAAATTATTTTAATTTTATGCTAAGCTCTCATTTCTCCTAAACTATTATGTAGTGTTGTTTTCTCCTCAGATCTGCAATATTGTAGGAAAATTTAAGAAAGGAGCCAGTAACTGAATGGGATTGTGTGCTGCCATCTTGTGGCTTTTCAGATTAGTAATATTCATTCAATAAAGTTTGTTATCACTATTGTTCAGAGGAAAGTATCAAGTTTTAACTGTGTTTTTTAAAACTTTATGTGATAATTAAAAATGACAACAACCCACAACCTTATACAACATACCTTAGAAGAAGTCTCAGTTGAATGATGCATGGTTAAAGCTTGTGTATGCTATGCGGAAATATAATTTCTAACTTTGTGCAGTTCTGATTTTATTGTGAAGTGATAAGGTTCTCCTTGCCCTGTGTCTATGGCTGAATAATAAATTCTGCAGCAATTCAGCACCATTAATTAGAATATGAAGTTATATGTCACTAATGGAAATATATAGTATTTGTAATATGCATTAATTATCCACACAGCGTTTTAAATAGGACAAGTGGTTTCACATTCTTAGGTAAGCCACTTCTATCCTTATTTGCCAAGATCTTTCTGGCAAGTAGAACATATAGGTCAGATCATGTGCATTTCATCCTCAGGTCTATCTTATGTTCACATAGACAACAATATGTTGAAATGGGTTATGCACACTGAAGTGATAGATGATTTTTCACATTTCAGGACTTGGGGGGCAAAAAAATGTTGCTCAAAGAACAATGTGTATTTTGGGGGGGAAATGAGTGTTTTACACAAAGCATTGTATTTTGAAGACATACAACGTATTTTTGCTTTAAAGCAATGTTTTTGTGCAAATGAAATTTTCACCAAAAATGTTCCACTATGCCCCCCAAAATATAATATGTAATGCATTGTCTTGTCTTTGCACCATTTCTTATCAACAACACGAAGATCTGCAGTAGTGTTGGAATCCTCTCAGGTGGTTGTACTGGGGGACTTCAACATCTGTGCAGAGATCACCCTGTCTGGAACAGCTCAGGACTTCATGTTCACCATGACAGCCATAGGTCTGGTCCAAGTAATATCTGGTGCCACCCATGCTGCAGCTCACACTCTGGACCTGGTTTTCTGTGCTGGGCAGGATGATGGTGCTCTGAGTTTGGAGGAACTTTCTGTAGTTCTGTTGTCATGGACTGATGACTGCCTGGTAGGGTTTAGACGCACTGGGCTTTGGAACCTCTACAGGTGAAGCAACTAAAATGGTCCACCCCAGGAGACTTACAGGTCTAGATGGATTCCTGATGGCTCTTGTCAAAGCTCTGGCTGATCTCTGGAATGAGAAAATGACCAAGGCTGTGGATGCAATCACTTCTAAGCATCTCCTCCCGTGAGGTGGAGCTAAGTGAGCCCCCTGGTTCACTAGAGAGCTGTGGTGATGAGATGGGACAGAGACAAGAGCAACAATGGTGGAAGACTTGGAGAGAGCCCAACCAAACATAAGCTCCGAGCTCACTGGAAGGCTTATACTGTGGTGATGGTGGCGGCAAAGAAATTATACTTCTCTACCACCACTGCATCTGTAAAGTGTAGTACAGTGGAACTGTCTCAAGTGGTCAAGGCGCCTTTTACACTCTGGTGGTTGAAAAAAATTGCAAGACATTTTGCAGATGATTCACCCAGATCCATTCTGACCTGAATGCTGCAGTTGAGATAGATCCAGTGGATATAATCTTGGTGCCTGCTTGTGTAGCCTGGGAATTTGGACAGGATCCATGGAGAGATGAGAGGCTCCACATGTATACTGGATCCTTGCCCCTCCTGACTTTTGAAAGCAGCTGAAGAGGGACTGGCCAAGTCAGTAAGGAGAGTGATGAATACCTCACTGCGGCACAGTTTCTGCAGTTTCTATCCTGTCTAAAAGAGGTTGTGGTAAGGCTGTTACTAAAATAAAAAGGCCTCCTGGATCCCACCATTCTGAATAATTGCAGTCTAACAGTTATAGTCTAACATTTTATTTTTGACAAAGTTCTAGAGCATGTGGTGGATTCTCAGTTCCAGGAGTTTCTGGATGAGATGGATTATCTATATCCATTTAAATCTGGCTTCAGGCCGAGTTATGAGGTGCCTTGGTGGACAACCTACACAGGGAACTGGGCAGGGAGAGTATTTCCCTGTTGATCTGCTGACCTTCTCAGCCGATTTCAACATCTTTGACTATGGTATCCTTCTGAGCCACCTCACTAGGATGAGATTTGAGGGCGCTGTTCAGCAGTGGTTCTGTGGTGTTTCCTGGAGGTAAGAATTCAGGTGGCACCAGGAGACTCCTGTTTGATCTCCTGGCTGATGCTGTGGGGGCCTTCAGGGTTCTGTTTTGTGCCCCACATTTTTTAACATCTACATGAAACCTCTGGGAAAGCTCATCTGAAATTTGTGGTCAGCAGTATGTCAGGACTCCCACTTCTGCCTCTCTTTTCCATCTGATTCCAAACAAGATGTCTTAGTACTGAATCAGTGTCTGCTATCAGCAACGTCCTGGATCAGGGGAAACAAATTGAAACTAAATCCAGACAAGACAGAACTTCTCCTGGTCAGATGGAAGGCAGATCAGTGGACAACACCTGTGCTAGAGGGGGTTACATTGACCCTGAAATTTTATGCTTGTAGCTTGGCTCTGCTCTGAGCCTGGATGCTCAGGTTTCAGCAGTGGCCGTGGGTGTATCTGCATAGCTAAAACTGGTGCATCTGCTGTACCTGTTCCCTGAAATGTCAGATCTGGTTATGGTGGCTCCTGCCTTAATTACATCCCATTTGGACTACTGTAATCCACTCTATTTTAGACTGCCTTTGGAATCTGTTCAGAAACTTCAGCAGGTCCCAAATGGTGCAGTTGGAATGTTGACCAGGGCTGGTTGTAGAGAGCATCATAACTCCCTTGTTAACTAGTTTCACAGGCTGCTGGTTTATTGGTGGCCACAATTCAAAGTTCTCGTCATCACCTATAAAACCCTATATAGCTTAGACTCTGGAAGACTATATCTTCCTGTACAAACCTGTCAGAGTTCTAAGATCTGATTTCTCTCAGTCTACTACTATCACAGGCTTGTTTGGTGAGGACATGGGAGAGACCCTTATTAGTGACTGTTCCCTGCTTCTGGATCTCCCTTCCATGAGAGTTTAGACTGGCTCCCTCCCTGTTTTCCTTTCACTGGCAGGCAAAGACTTCATTTTGTTCCAGCAGACTTTTACTGAGTAAGTAGGAGAAGCTTACTTGTATGTGAGTTTTATTATTATTTTTAACTGTATGCATTTCACGAGGTTTTACACAGTTTAATGTAAGATTTTTAATTGTTTTTTAAAAATTTATTGTTAAGGGTTTTTCTTAATTGACTTCTTTGGGAACTCTCTAGGATCCTACTCTGTAAGAAAGGTGGAGTACAAAGGAATGAATAGATAAATAAAAGAATAATAAATAAAAATTAAAAATAAAATAATAATAAAATGAATAATAATAATAATAATAATATTCTTTCCATCCATATTCTGTGTATGAAGTAACGAATATCCATTATGTGGATTCACCCTATGCATTTAGACCTAATTCCAGTGTGTTATATTGTGCAGAGCAGTCAGACATTAAAAAAGGAGATGGGGTGGGTGAATATTATTTGCAAGGATTGAATTATAAGGTGGCCAAATGAAAGCAAACTCTGCTACTTCTTAAAGATCCTCTTTTCAGAGAACTTCAGGGGCTTTAACGAAGTAGGAACTCTCTAAAATTTCCATGATTCTGGAGTGGAGGATGGGAAGTTTGGTTAGGGTTTCTCCTGCTTTTTCTGGAATAATTTGAGCACAATTAAGCATGTGACCTTCCTACTTCATTCAACATTCACTGTTAGACTTTTGTGTGAATAGGCATCTGCAGAGTTCAGAAGCATTAGCAGTAAATCATTGAATTTTTAATTAAAAAATAATGCATTTGAAATTGAGATAAATTTATAAATTTAATTTGATAATGTTCATCATTATTATTCCAGAAGTTATAAATGTATTAATTTTAAACTGTAAATAAATCAATTAAGATTGCTAAAATAGGAAATAAAGACCAGCCCACACAAAATTAGAAATGGGTAATGAATTAAATTAATGTGAATTGTTACTCAAATAAAGCACGAAAAACCAAACCCTTAAATTGACATTTTTTTAAAAAAAAAGCTATTGATGTTTAATAACCAAAATAACAAACTTTAAAATAATTGTTGAAAATTTAAATAAATTAGGCCCTTTTCGCATCTGCCATGCGAAAGAGGGCCTGGAGCCTCGTGTGATTGTGAGGAGCGATCTGCACAACACCCTTGCAATTGCACAAGGCTCTAGGGGCTGGCAGGCAACGATTGTGCATCTTTGCATTTTTGGTTTTCAGCCGAAAATGCTGCAGAATCACGCATTGCTCCCGGGCCTTGCATGCACTTACCTGGTATGTGGAGCCTCGGGAGCCGGGCTGGTCACACTTCCTGTCTCAGTGCAGCCTGGGAAGGTCCCAGGCTGCACTGTGAAAGGAAGAGGCGGGGCTGTCGCGCAAACACGAAGCTCATGTGGAGCTGAAGAAGCAGGGAAGCGAGAACCTCTCATGAGAGGCTGCTTGTGCGATCGCCGCACCCCAGCACCAAGAAAAGGTAGGATGCGGAAAGGGTCTTAAAGAAAGCAGATGAATTTTAACTAATTATTTCTTAGCTTGCTGCACTTTTGACTCTGCTTGTTCTTACTCTTATTTAACAAGTAGGAGCATAGTTGGTTATCTGATATCCTGTACCCATAAGAGAGCTAAGACTTGAAGAATACTTCTGTGCAAGATTTTCAGCTATCACTCAGGTTCTTGCAGGGAAGGAGAGATTTTGTGTCTTTTTGCACAGAAGAAACTTGCTAAAATGCATGGATATGGGCAGTTCATATACCTTCTACCTCATTGACAATACAAGCTCTGATATTTAAATGAAAGTATTCTAACCTGCATGGTATAGTGGTTTGAGCGGTGACAACGACCTTGGAGACCAGGGTTCAATTCCCTTCTTGGCCATGGAAAATTCAGTGAGTGACCTTGGGGTGTACCACACACACTCAGCCCCAGAAAACCCTGTGATAGCTTATCCTTAGAGTTGCCATAAGTTGACAACAACTTGAAGGCCAACACTAACGAGAGGAACAATTCAAACTTGTTCTAAAACTATGGGATACTTAGAAGTTTTTGAAAGATAACAATTTGATATCCCAGCCATATTTTCATTACATATTTATATGAATTTACATAACAAAGATAAGGCTTAAGACAAAATCCTCTTTTATTGTTATAGACTAAATTTTCAATCTTATGCAAACTTATCTGGGTCTCTTGTGAATTCCTATTTAATGCAGTGATTTGTATTTCAGCATAAGCACACATGTTTGTACAGTGAACTTTATACTAAAAATAGTGGTTGGTTCAACAGATTTTTCAAAGAATTTTATTGTCCAGGAATTGCCACATTTAGATGGAGTCCAAAACATTGAGTTCTTACAGAGATAAAGATACACATTTCAAGTTCTGTACTATAAATTGACATATTTCCGTTTTTTGATAAGCTTAATACCAAGCAGGAAATCATGAGTAATTCTTTCTGGACTAAAGTAATATCTTTGGCCACATGAGGTGGGTTGAAATTCTCAGCAAGAACACATTTCTTGAGTTGGAACCTTACTAGACATTTTGTTTTGAGCTGAAATGAACTAACCTGGTAATCATAAAAGTCCATGCATTGCACAAGGAATACATAAACTTCTAACAAACTGTGTAGAAACAGTCACTGTACTGGCACATATTACTTAGGCATTTGAAAACTGAATGAAGAAGGGATGGTCTGAAAGTAGATTGCAGTACACTGGTGGGTAGACAATTTCTGGTGATCAACTTAATGCCTTCTGATTTGTATAAAGAAGGCACATTGGTCCTGATCTATGAGTCCACATGTTCTTAGGCAAGGTAACATTTTAACGATTCTTCTTGGCATTGTGAGACTTCAAGTTGTTTCTGTCTTACACTAACCCTAAGGCAAATCTTTCAGGGACCATTCTTGGCAAAATTAGTTCAGAG
The DNA here is from genome assembly GCA_948472985.1 of Iguana delicatissima. Classification (NCBI taxonomy): domain Eukaryota; kingdom Metazoa; phylum Chordata; class Lepidosauria; order Squamata; family Iguanidae; genus Iguana; species Iguana delicatissima. The sequence goes on from CAOKZL010001669.1 coordinate 77,776, forward strand.
GGGGCTTGTCAGTGCCTTTTTCTATGAGACTGAGAGAGTGCTACTTCTCCAAAGTCACCCAGTGGATTTCCATAGTTGACTGTGGACTCAAACTCTGGTCTCCCAGAGTCTGAGTCCAACATTCAAATCACTACAGCATGCTGGCCCTCCGTTAAGAATGACTAAATACACATTAATAATGCCCTATCTGCTATGGGATACTGAATTGGTTGGGGAGGAGATATACATCAGCAAACATCAGGTTCTTGCAGTCAGCTCTTATTTAGTGTGTCCCCAAGGAGGAGAACAGAAGCTTTTGCTTCCATGATTAACTTTAGGCAGAGTTTTTCCAGCTTTGAACCTAACAACACACTCTGGTTAATTGAAAATAAAAGTGAAGGCTTTGAGTGTCTGCATGTCTGTACTGGAGGAGAAGAGGAGTACTCATGAGGCTAAGGATAAATGGCAGTGGGGTATTCCCTGTTTTGGAATGTGAACTCTAAAGGAACTATGTAATCCTAGAATAGTTTCAGCACCTTGGGTAGCTGAATTGATTCACCCACCTTAGTGACATAGGAGACAGCAACCACCACCACCAAAACTTGTTTATGTAATGCGGGAGTGGGAATCACCCGGTCTTCCATATGTTCTTGGATTTCAGTCCTAGCCTCACTGGTGAGAAATGTCATTCTGACAAAGCCTGGAAATGTGGTAGGCCTGAGAGGCAGGCCAGCCTTAACAACAGGTTGCTAAGGGACCCAAGAGCTTGCTGGGTAAGAGAGAAAATCAGCCCATTGGTGCATGGGAGAAACTGAACTTTCTGGGTAAAGAGCTCTATATAAGGGCATGATGTGCATTTTTTGAAGCAGATTTCTCCTGGGAGAGAGAAGGCTTTGGTGAAATGAGTGTTTTGCTCAGAGGACTAGTGAGAAGCGGAGGAAAGACCAATTGCCTCCTAAGTGGGTTAGAAAGTGAAACCATGACTTAAGGATTAGAATTTTGACCTAGGGAAGCCAAAGGTCTCAGTGGGTTTGAAATACCTTATATCTGAATGCTTCCTGCTTCTTATTTAATAAAGACAGTATCATATATTTATAATTTCTGGCATAGCAGAGTATCTTTTTTCAGTTCTAATGTTATAGAAACACGCCACCACAGATATCCAAATCCTTTTGAATATTACAAGAAGGGCTTTACTCCTTTTCTACTAGGGTGGTAGATTTGGAGAGGAGAGCAGGAATGAATAAGAATGGTGAAAGGTGGCAGGGTGCTATAGAGAGGCTGGGGAAGGCAGCCACCTCCCCCAGCCTGTGAACAGGAAAGCAGGCCTGGCGTCACCACCACCACCTCTCCACAGTCATTGCTAAGGAGTACTGGGAATTGCAGTCCAACAATATCTGGAGCTCTACATAATTCCTGTCCTTGGTCTAATGCATATTTTAGTCTTTTTCTAAAGACAGCAGATGAGTGTGAACTCTGTCTTTGTATATTAAAAGCTGAACCTGTCGGTCTCAGATCACAGTCACCAAATTTAAGTGATGGGGCAAAGTTAAAGATCCTCTAATGACAATACTATAATGGACCCTCCTGGCCAATGCAAAAAAAATAAACAACATCAGCCAGGAACCTGTCATTCAACTCAACAGCTGGCAGGCTGTTCTGGAGGAAAGGTGAGAAAGGACATGGTAGAGCCCAGCAGGTCTTTAAAATCTGTGTTGAAAGGAAGCCAAGAATGGAATGGAGGTGGGAATCAATGGAGAGGCAGTGAAAGAATTGTCATGGAAGAAACAAAGGGCTTTATCATACAAGGTAAATAAATTACAATTACAGCAGTATAATAGTGTCTTTGGCTGGGACTTATCACATGACATTTTTCCTCTTCTGTTGTTCTCCCAGTGGGAGGGTTAATGACCTCATTTGTAAAAGAAACACTTTCCAAATGGTCTCCCATCAGGAGAACAACAGAAGAGGAATGAGATAGTGTGATAAATTCCAGCCAAAGAAACTATTATCCTGCTGTAATGGTAATTTACCTTCCTCATGTTACAAAGCTCAAAGACATAGCAGCAAAAGGTATGGTTTGCCCAATGAGAAGTAGAAGTGAGAGGGAGGAAGGAATAGTAAAACTGAATGAATGCTCAAAGAAGGAGGCCAGAAACAAGGACAAAAAAGAGTCTAGGGTGCTGGAAGCTGCAACTGCTTGACATGGTCATATTTGTCAAAGGCGCTTTCATACCACACAATTAAATTTCCATGACGCCGTCCCATGTAGGTTATAGGTTGGTGAGGAGCTAGAGCTCTCTGACTGATAATCCTAAAGTTCACTTCCTAAACTGCAAATTAAAGGATTCCATAGGATTTTTCAATGGTAATTAAAATAATATAGTGCTATAACTGTGTAGTGTGAAAGGGCCCCTAATTTTGGGAAGAGGAACAGGCACAAATTCAAGATACTTGCCACTGAACTGGGACCAGACACCTTCCTTGCTCCTAGGCAAGGTTGGGGAGCCTCTTTCTGTTAGCCCAAGGGCTAGATACAGTTTCAAAGAAGTTCTCTAGGGCCATATTCAAATGACAGATGGGGGAAAGACAAAAGAGGGGGCAAAAGTGCCAGCATATAAACCAGTAATGGCTCTGTATGCTGACATTTAAATGGAACTTATTTGCTGGCAACTAAGACATAAGAGAAGCATTTCTGCCTTTGCGAATGGGGGCAAAAATACTGTATGAAATCTGAGAGACACAAAGCAATGCCATAGTAAAGGAGTGTTAGCCGTCCTTGAAAGCCCAGAGTAAATGTATTGAAATACATTAAAATCTAAACATCAAAGAGAACAATTAAAATAACTCCCTGTTCTACCCTGTTGCTTGTATTGGCTTGGCTTGGCTTAGTTCAGCTATCCCCACACCTTTTTGTTCCATAGACTCCTTTTCTGAGATGTACCCTCTCTCTGCTTATGTATGGTATGTGCAGATTGTTTGGTGTGTCACTCACTGAGGAGACAGATAGTCCAACATATCTTTTCATACCCCCTTTTCCATCTCTAGTTTCGATTGATTGAGAGTTAAATTAATTCACGGTCAGACACTAGAGTCTGTTTCTCGTACATGGGCCTCCTCCTACCCCCAACTGAATCACTGAAATCAGCTACCCATGGGGTGTGCGGCTTATTTTTAATCAGAACTAATGGTGGAGCCAAATGTTTGGTATCTGAGTTCTAGCATTTAGGGTCCCCAATGTGGTGACTTCTTTCCTGTTCCATGACAGAATGATCTGATCCAGTCATGCCACCATAATCAGATACCACACTTTCATCTAATGAGAAAAATTCACAATTTGTCAAGGTTCAACAGTTGTTTACACAGATCATCTGAGTTAGTTAGTAGATTCATAAGCCCGCCTCTCTCACCAAAAATAAAAGTCATTTCAGAAGGAAGAGGAGGGGAGCAGAAGGAGGAGGAGAAGGGATAAAAGTCTCTGTTCAAAATGATATAGGTGAAATAAATTTGCTCCATTCCAAATGCTACCGTATTTCGAACTGTTCTCAACTATATATTTTGATTCTAAGGCTGCATATTTTTATTAATTCAGGCATAAACTCAAATGAATGCAGTACTGCTTGCTTCTTAGAAATTGGGAAAGTTCCTTTTCCAATTTACAACCCCACAGGATACTCCAATCAGCATAGTGCTGGCCATGCTGGCTGCAGGACTGTGGAGGCTATAGTCCAGTAAAGGAACTTTTCCGAGATCTTCTTCTGAGGAGACTTACATAGATCCACATTCTAACTTGAGCTTTTGTATACAAAGAGTGCTTCAAACACCTGACATGCAGTCATACCAAGGTTGTTGGTTTTTTTACTGTTTCAACTGCTATGCCCTCCCCATTCCAAAGGTACACACATAAATAAATAGAAGTATGTTTCTAGTTTATTGCTTTCGTTCTACCTTTTATTAAACTCTGGAAATTATTTTGTTTCTATGTCTATGACAGGGGTCATAGTTGTAGTATTAGCTTAAGGGCAAGGCAGATGAATTTCATCCAGCTATTTTAACCAAAAGTAGGGCAAGAGAAATAGGTAGTATGGTTTATACTGAGAAAATGGCTCAGTGTTTTTTGGAAACTATAGGAAACTATAGGAAATGATGGTTTGAGGGTGATGATTTTGAGGAGGAAAAGATAAGAGAGGTTTGTTACAGTACAAATCTAAACTTGTTTTTTTTTAGGTTTCCCACTCCTCTGTAGATCTTGTCAACTGATTTTACCATCTGTACTTTTTGTTTGGTGATAACATTCTTTGTGTTAAGTCAAAGAGAACATCTATTATGTGTTTCATTCAATTAATAGGAGTAATATACTTTGTTGATCTGAGGAAAAATGTAGGCCATTTCTGCCCTGTACCATTATAGAGCTATTATTCCACTTTCAACATCCTGTGGAATTCTGCTGTTATTGAGGCCAAAGAGCTCTCTGGCTGAGAATTCTAAATGCCCCTCCCTAAACTGCAAACCCCAGGATCCCATAGGATGTTGAAAGTGGAATAATAGCGCTATAGCAGTGTAGTGTGGAAATGGCTGTAGTTTTATACCAATGTTAGGCTGAGATTATTGGCAAAGTTTGTCATGGCACATGTTCAGTAGGAACCTGTGTTGCCTAGGTTCAGTACAAAACCTGCTTGTAAAGTGGGGCTATCAGATCTGGATACGGATTTGATTTAGTCGTTTAGCTGATTTGATTTGATTTGATTTGGTTGCTTAGACTGTAGGGCTAATTACACTAAGATCATATTTTGATCCTCATACAGACCAACTATTCCCTTACCTTTTTTCTCTCCCCCTCTCCCCCAAATTATTTATTCCAGTTGTAAAATCATTTTAAAGAAATACATAGAGATGGAAAATGAATTGTGGTGATTTTATAGAAGTTGAGTTTGATCATGCTGGAAGCAAGCATATAATAAGACAATTGGGCTATTCAGAGGAGGAATCTCCACAACTTCATATCCTTTTCATGCATGCTCCAAAACATTTAAATATTTTAAGGTGGTGTGTATGGAAGATAGAATAAGTTTGTTTCTGCTGACATGGAGGAATGGCTTCAAAATAAAGGAAAAGCGATTCCACCTAAACACTAGGAAGAACTTCCTGGCAGTTTGACAGTGAAATACTCTGCCTTGGAGTGTAATGGAGTCTTTCTTCAGAGATTTGTAAACAGAGGCTGGATGGCCATCTGTTGAGTGCTTTGATTGTGTATTCCTGCATGGCAGGGGGTTGGACTCGATGGTGCTTGTGGTTGCTTTCAACTCAATGATTCTATGAAAATGTCAGGAAATTAACATGGTCTTAACAATTATATTATTTAGCCAATTGGTCATATTCCGTGGTGGGATTAGTTCCAGTTCCATCTGTATAGGCATTTTTGTCAGGCTGATGGATCTGTATTCCAGTTTTCTCTGTTCATTGGACTAGACCCATAATGTCCATTCAACTGAAGCTAACATGCAATTGAAATTATCATTCTACATTGCAAGTACACAGCAAGATACCAATGCCATCCACATAGAATGAAAGAGTTGTAAGCGCTGGAAATGATTTCCACTGTTGATATCCATAGAACCTGAGATGACAGTGATGTTGAGAATACTTTCTGAATTCAGTGCTTCAGGAGATTTAGTTTTCTCTTCCTTCCTTTACTGATCCAGATCAATGATCTGATGATAATCATGCGGTCACCTTTGGGTGGAGCTGCTGGTGGGTTGACAACCAAATTCATAATGTCAAGCATACCCAATTTTAACTCCACCAAAGTCTTAAAAGTCATGAACCCTGCCTGATCTTTCTTTTATACAGTTGGTACCTCCATTCCATCCTGACTAGGTTGTGAGACTTCTGATGCACTCTCTCAGACCTAACATGTCGGACCTGTACATAGCATGAATTATCCTACTGTTAAAGAGGAATGGGAAGTCTTATTAGAATCTGAAGGGGCACTGTCCAAGAGGCAGAAGGGGCTTACGGGTCATCTTTCCCTGTCTGAAACCTAAAATGGAGAGGTACCAGAGTTTAGAGCCGCAAATACAGTAGAGCTGGAAAATCTAAGCCAGTGTAGATTGGCTGTTGTGGAACTGAGCTTCATCCTGAGAACCCTCCTGGGATGAATTCATCAAAATATTTGACTTGGACTTTCAAGGTTGGCATCTTTAGTACTTGGATACTGTCATCTCAGTCTAACATAAAAATTTCTGCTACTTAAATTGGGTCCACGTTGCATAAACATCACCGTTCAAATAGTTATAGTCAGCACCTCTTGGGGTACACTGAATTAATCTTGCAAATTGATTTTCATAAAAGTAATAAATTTCCATAGTGCAATAGCACTCTGTTCTCTAACTTGTTTTAGAGTTATATAAAACACTGTTATATCAAGCAATGTTTAACACTCATGCCAAGTACCTAGGAGAGACATTGATTCCTGCCTCATGAACAGTAGACCCTCTATCTTTTCAGTATTCCATTTTATCTAGAATACTGATGAAGCACAGTTGCTTCTAATATAAATAATCTTATGTTCTATACTGCTGTCCCTCAGGTCCTTCTTGTTCTACTTTTCTCCCCCTTTTTTTTAGCATTATAAATATGTTTGAAATAGCAAAATCCTTGACTCATCAAAGCTGCTTTGAGGGCTGCTTGAGGCAGAAACACAGTCTACAGATTCAAATATGAACAAATGAAGTCAGAAATGTCAGTGCATGAAGTGTGAGGAAAACCCATGACATCCATGACTGACAGCATTGCCACTCTTTAATGCAGAGCCATTAACGCAGCTTCGTCCCTTTGCTGAAGTCCATCATCTCCAGTGGCAACCAATAACTTGGAGGCAACACAGGCCATCAAAGTAAATTTGAAGAAACTGGCTCAAGGGACATGCTGTCAACAAGTGATCTCGCCATCTGTCTGTCTTCTTCTTCACCATTAACATCTTAGCATTCTGCCTAGTATTTGCATCTGTTTACATGGATTTCACATTCCCCCATAAGAAATGTGTTTAGCGGAGCATGACATCTGCATGAATACACAGCTCTCCATAGATGGCATGTGCATTAGCAAAAGTGCACTGGGCATAGCTCACTGTAATTTGCAAAATACTATCAATTTTTCAATTTGCATGAGGCACAGTTTCTTCCAGATAAACACTAGCTCTCCAGTTCTAATTCTTCCCATATACCGTGCAAAATCTCTATATGACTGTTGATGAAAAATGTTTTTGTCGATGTTGTTTTATGACCCCCTCTTCAGTGGAGTTTCTTGTACTAAGAAAATCATTTGTGGTTTTTCATTTAGTCATTTGCTTTTGCCCACAACCAGTCAACCTTTATAGATCGTGGAGACAGGTACTCTTATATTAAAGAGTCTTAATGAGGCACCAAGAATCTTTCTTTTGAAGAGGAAATGCCACAGAATTTCTTCTTGAGTGTTTTTGATGGTTGAAGGATGCAACTGTGGTATTGAAGACAAATGTCTGTTTGTTACAATGTACAGTTGTGTAATGTGTTTAACAGCATAAATTTAAACTATCTTATGTGAAATATCAGTTCCAAATGTTTTTTTCTAAAAAAAAAGGATTTATGTGATGTAACTTTTATCAGTTTTAGCAATAAGTCAAACAATGAATTACCAATCAAGATAGATCCAGTAATATTATGTAATGCAGTAGTGAGTGTCCAGCCTCACTTTGGGAGACGTGAACGAGGGATACCAGATAATCTTGTCTGAGCTGCATTTTAAGGGAACCAACCCAGTTTACACCTCCTGGACTAACTGTGGGTTGGAACTGGGGATGCGAAGAAATCTCAGGAATGTCTCATTCTTAACCTTGACAGGCTATCTGTACATGACAAGATGGCCTGGCAGAATTCTCTGGTCCCCATGAGTGTTCTTGCCTCCAAAACAAGGTGAAAAGCATGTTTTTAAACAACAACAACAAGGTTTGTGCGAATTTTGCAAAAAGTTTCTAGCATCTTTTATAAATACACACATAGACAGTGAGCATAAAATGACTGGATGATTTCTTACAAAGGTTCAAACAACTGATTCCAGTGCCTATTTATAATAGTCCAGGCAAAAAGGAAGTAGTTAAACCATGTGCATTATACAGAAACCACTCAAAAACCAATGCATAAATGCTCTCCAAAACTGGCCCCCAAGAAGTCTTACTGTCTCACATGGGAGGAGAAACTTTTTAAATGTTTGTTCATTTGCATGCGAGGATGAAACCAGTGAGGATTTACATTCCTAATAGGAATCGTTTGGATTCTGCCCTTCAGATGTTGCAATGTCATTCTCAACAGAGAAAATCATGCACAAAAAAGTATATATTATGCAAGTTTCATACAAACAATGTTTATTGGTCATGTCCTGGTCTGAAACACAAAAGGTTGAGAGAAGCACGGCACCCCAGGTGATGCCAGAGGCAGGTGAGTTCCTATGAGGGACTTGCTTCAAAAAAGTATGAGACCAGATAGAAGGTGTTCATGCTTCAGTGCTAAACACACACATTTCGACCCTGCAGTCAAGCTTGATTTGGAGCCCAGCATACCTTCACCTTCGAAATGTTCATGCTGGGTATGCTTGCTGTTTTGGTGTTTTGTGCAGCTTTTAGGTGTGTTGGTTCAGTGTTGCAGTTGAATTTGGAGTAATAGTAATTGGTCCAGGATAAACCATCTCAGCCTTGAGGGTTCCTGATTCCTCAACTTCTAAATCCACGTTCAGGTGACTGCAGAATTCATCAGTACGTACTTAGGCTAGAACATATGTAATTTTGTGTACATCCTAATAATAAGGAAAATAGAGATACAAAAGTGCAACCATAGAAAAAATTAATGTGAATTTCCATCCAGTTTTTCTTAATACAGAAGGATGTAGAAAATGGAATGGATATATATTTGCATGTATCCATCAATGCTGGGTAGATCTTTGCATAGATATACACTTCCATGGATTATTAATGATCATCAAGATCCTAGCAAGAGTGCTATTCCTGGTTCTAATCCACCTGTAAAGAAATGTAAATACAAGAAGCAAACATAAGAAAATTATATACATATGCAGGATGCTACAAATTGCTTATCTGAATTTCTCCCTCAGCGCACAAGTTGCTGTTGTGTCTCATTCCACCCTGACGCAGCTCTTCTGCTTCTACCATAACTATTAAGTAAAATACCTAAAGCAGAAAAATTACCAAAGAGAGAGAGAGAGACCCCAACTAGACCCCAAAACTACACAGGCTTTGTTCATTCTTAATAAGCAGACCTTGTCTGATTTCAAATAGAGAGTGATTACCTTTGCACTGCAGTGCCCTTTCTTTTGCAATGTGGCCTACTGAGATGCCATAACTTATATACCTTTATAGAAAAGTGTAAAAGTATTCCATTGTTCTGGCAGTTTAAATATTTTTGCTGATGGGTCTTGCCAGTATTCGTTGGCTACGCTGAAGGTTTTGAGAGTGAAAGTAGGAGTGGGAAGAACTGTGGGATATGAACCAGGACTGGCCCAGGATACTTTACAGCCAGACGTGAAAAATAAGAGTGAGCCCTTTCCTGTTCCATGTACAGAGGGCAGTTGTATTGGCAGCTGGAGTTTTCTTGGACACTCATGATAATAGGGCAGAGTTCTTCCACTAGACCTAAAGGCAATGGGAAAGCTTAGAGGGGTGCAAAGCAGGCCCGATGTCATGCAGTTACAGAGGCTGCTGAACCACAACTATGAGTATTCCTCACCACTGACTTTGTTGCCCAGGAATTGAAATACCATAACATCTGGAGAGGCATGTGCTTCCCACTCCTGCCCTTAGTCTCAACTGTTACTCCCATATATAGCAAACCCACTGAACCTGTGTAAGTGTTGCCTCCCCAAATCCCAATTGATTCAGTGGGCTTACTCTACTTAGGACAAACAACTGAATTCCAACCTCTGCTGTCATGCCCCAGCAAATGAGGCAAATGTTGCCTGTTTCAACCAACTTACTTTGCCTGCAGTAGGGCCAGCCATGATAAGTACCACCTGATAAAACAAGTTGTTTCTTGCTTGATTCTATGGAGGCTACTGATTCAAAAGAGGAGCATTTATAGCATGAATATGTTTACCCCGCTTTCCACTTTCATCACACATAATATTAGCAGAAATGGGGATGGAATGTACATGTCCATCCTAAGTCCATCATGGTACATAGTTTGTGATATGCTGATTGGTAAAATTATGTAATATTTATGGTTTGAATTCAGATTTAGGCATCCTTGGAATCTGTTCCTGTTGTGTACCTTTAAGTCATTTCTGTGTTACAGCAACCGTAAAATGAACCTATCATGGGGGGGGGGTATTTTGGTTTTTGTTGTTGTTGTTTTAGTTATGTTTGTTCAGAGAGAATTTGCCATTTACGTCTTCTGAGACTTGCCCAAGACCACCCAGTTAGATCTCTATGGCCCAGTGGGAATTTGAACTGTGGTTCCCTGAAGTCCTAGTCCAACACTCAGACAACTATACCATGCTGAGAATAGGTCAACTGAACTCAATTAGCATGCTAAAAACATAACTATAAAGCATAGATCCAATCAATGTCATACGTATTATTGTTCTTCACCCCTGTCAGTACATAGACATAGACATAGGCATGCGTATAGATATATAGATCCACAGATGTTTACCTATATAGTCTGCATCTACCACAGCTTCCTCCATGCTAGGAAAAAAACAACAACCTGCTAACGGAATGTGGGTCTGTGTCCATCTGTGATGCATTTCATGGCAACTGCTAATCTTGTCTGGTGAGCTACTGCAGAACATAGGGAAATCTGTCACTTTCAAGTACAATTTCAACTGGCATCCAGCTGATAGTTTTGACATTTAAAGCCTTAAATGTTTGGGGTCTGTTATTGAAAGTACCACTTTTACCAGTATCAGACTGCCAGCCCTTTAAGATGAGCAACAGACACCCTTCCTTACTTCCCTGTTTTCAGGAAGAGTTAAGTGGGTAGATGTAAAGGGAAAAAAGTCCCTTTTTTTTCTTTTTTTTTTTTGCAGTGGGCCTTGCCTTTTAGGTACATTACCAATTGAGGTCTATCAGACTGCACACTGCCAGCCTTTAAGAAAGCCTTGAGCACGCATTTGCTTTCTTATCCTCTTCTTCAATTATATTGTTGCTAATTCTTAGCTCCTATTATTCCTGTATTTTAGTATTTTTAGATTAGTGATTTTTGGCCTGGCTTCTATTAATTGTTTGCATTTATTATTGCATCAGAGGATACTCTGAAGGCTACCTTCAGTGGGTTTTGCCTCTAACAGTATTTCAAATTAAAGGAAATGAATAATATGGTGAGGCACTTTAACTAAGTCAGAGTTGAACTTACAGCAGCAATTTCCCTCAAGCGAACTTGTTCAGCTTATGGTACTCCTGAGCATTTTTGTTTAAGATAGCCAATGTAAGTGTGCCTGCTGTTCAATTACAAATGAACAAACGATGTATCATGTCTTGTCTTCAAATTATACCATATCAAGCGCCCACACCTAAATAGGAGAGAAAAAAAAGTCTCTCCATCTCACTTTCATTGTGTTTCTCGAAATCCCACCTTCCTTTTTCTTCTTTTGCATTGTGATACTAGATGTAGCACCCTCACACACACACACACACACACACACACACACACACACAGTGTTTTTATATGCATTTCAAAGTATTTTTCTTTAATACGCACATTTATTTACAACCTAGAGTATGCATTTTCCTGTATGAGGAAGGAAAGATATTATGACACCAGATGTGGAAGAGTGGCTTCTCAAACGATAGGAAATGGTGGAAATGGTTTAGCTGATTATGTTATTAAAGAATAAACTTTAGATAACTTTAGGGAAGACTGGAAATACATTACCATATATTTGAAAGAGAAATGGGGGAACATAGCCAGAATAAGCATAGAAATCTGATGACGATGCTGATGCTGATGATGTTAATTATATAACAATTGCTGACATGTCTTATCCCTGAAGATTTAAGTAATTCAGATAAGGAATAGGATATTTGATAAGGAAAGCAAGAGGTATAGATATATGATATCATTGATGAGTAATAACTAGCACAGTATTTGATGAAAACATATATGACATGTTTACTGTTTAGAAACAATGTGTCTAATATTTAGATAATTTTAGAGTAGCAGTAATGGACTAATGGACTAAGAAAATTACAAAAGGAAAGAAGTTTTGTAATAGATGGTAAGTTTCCTTTCTAAATAATCATTTTTTGTATTTTTTTTATCATGAAAACAAAAAAACTGATAAAATAAAAAATACACAGTTTTGAAGATTTTTCGTAATCAGGACTTATTAGGTGCAGAACTGACACTTTTTGCACAGAAAACAACATTTTTCTGTGCGAAAAATCTAATTTCTGCTTAGTAGATGTTGTTTTCTATGCAAAAGAAGCAGGCTTTTCTTTAAAAAAAACCAGCTAATTTGAGTCTCTAGTGACATTTATGTTTTCAGTATGTCTGTCCCCAATCCCTCCCTCTGTCTCCTCCCTCCTTGTTGCTGGATTCCTTCCTCACCACTGGTTTGTATCACACTCCAAAACACAGCCACTCATGTGACCCGTTCTACTTCACCTCTCGTTCTTCAGACTGAATCTGAACACTCCCAGTTACGAATAAAGGGTGGAATCCTATTATGTTAACTAGTTGTTGCAGCTATGCACTTTCAAGTTGTACAGCAGCAACTATGAACCCAAGGTGAAAATATCATGGAATTTTCTTGACAAGATTTGGGGTTTTGCCTTTACCTTTCTCTGAGGCTGAGAGACTATGACTTGTCCAAGATTACTCAGTGGGTTTCCAGTGGCTGAGCAGTGATTTGAACTCCTATCTTCAGATTTGTAGTCCAATGCTCAAACCACTACATCACACCCAACAAGTAGCAAATTACAACCCTGGCCATTACAAGCCAAAATATGAGCACCATTCTGGCTTGGTACAGCAAAAAAGCAACTAGTCATCAAACTTGTTGCAAGTAGCATGTTACTCCCAAGGTCTGTGCAGGAACAGTCTTTCTATCTGCCAGTTTGCACTCAGTGAGATCTGACAGTTCTGTTTATCCACTTTTATATTGATTGTTAGGGGTTGTTTTTAGTGACAAAAGAAATAAATGGAGGGTTCTTTTTTAATGAACCTAAAACAACATCTTAGGTGATCCTTCTCTGTTAATTATTGACAAGACCCTGTCACTTGGCCAGAAATTTACATCAAATTACATCATCATATGTAAATCTGTTCCCCCCCCCCATTATTGCTGGAAGGCTGAGTTGCCAAACAGTACACAGAAAATGCTAGCATTTTGCCTCTAAGTGCTCAAAGACATAAAGTAAATGAGACGTGGCTATTGATTGTCTTTGGCCTACATTATCAGCACAGGAACTATTAAGAAGGCTTTTATATCTTCCTTTCATGCATCATTTTCTCACACTATCTAATTAAGAGCTTCACTTAAACCATAATGTGCTAGTCTCTAGAAAGTACGTTTTTATGGTGCTAAAAACTAGACTTGTGTATCGAGGCCTTTCCCAACCAACCTAGATTTGTTTTTTGTTATACTGTAATGGTTGTTGCTTTGTCTCACTGTGCAATACAATAACATCGTACCAGGAACTGAATGGTGGACTTATTTGTTTAATTATTTTCTTCATTTAAGTTTTTTAATTTGTCTGCTTTAAAAGAAAACTGGATAGCCACTTTTATTTTAGCTGCAGAATGAGCCATTGGAATTATTGTAAGGATCTACACTCATCAGAACCAAAGCTGTCAGTTGAGAGTATATCAAGCTGGTGATAAAATGTATATGAACTTTTGGGAAAGGTAGATCAATATTCTTCTTCACAAACTCTAGTAGCAGCAGCCTCTTTGCAGAGTCTTCTTACTCTAGCATACACTCCTGCATTAAAATGTAGAAGGCAGACAAAAGCACAAGATCTTATCAGATGTTCTTCACAGAAGATTAGACAGTTTTTAGTATGGAGGTGATAGAGATATTTCCATAGGGAAAAAATTGGCATTTTCTCACTTGTCGTCAGAAAGCCTGGAACATGAGACACCAGGATATTGAGGACAAGTTTCCAGTAGCCACTTTCTGCACTATTGTAATACAGTAATAATGTGTTTGTTTTTTTCTCATTCATGACAATAAAGAGTATCTCAACTCTCAAGACATGTCATCACCATATTGTTAACAGCCAAAAGATTTTTTCACATTTCAGGATTTTGTAAAGATTTTTGTAAAGGGGTTTGTGCCCCCAAATTGTGTTTTTTTTTAAAAAAAAAAATCCAATGTTTTATGCACTAAAATGTTGTTGTACCAAGAAAGGGAGGGGGGTGCTGAAAAAAACCCTGCATGAAATTTTAGCCAAAATGCCCCCCAGAATGGAAAATCATTGTAAAATGTGAAATACTTCAAAAAATCTTGCCCAGTGCAGAGGGGAAAAAAGATATTATTGTTCTTACATGCTAACATAAAATAAGCAAAGATTTATATGACAGTGATGCCAGCAGTTACTCGTGGAGTGGCACCATTTGTGTGCAGAAATGCCTCATGCTGCTGCCACTACTGTGGCTGCCGCACTGCATGCCCATGGGCCTTTACACTAGACAATCAGAATAGAATGAGAAGGCATGCATTTTGCAACAAGCGGGGTGCATCACACTCATTTTATTGACTGGAATTCCATTGTTAACCTGGTATAATTTTACATTACACTAGACTAAGAAGCTTTGGGGAGCGACCTGGAGAGCTAGCAGGAGAATGGCAGCGAAAACTATTTCTGTCACCAAAGAAAGATGCCCTGCTGAATCCTGAGCAGCTTGGGATCTGGGCAGAGCAGCTCTCTCCAATGACAGACATTTTTTGCAGCTCTGCTCCCTGTCATCGCAACATCCACTGCCATTTTGCCCCCTGCTGCCACACCACTGTTGCAGCTGAAGCCAGTATAGTTATGCTTATCAATAGGACAAACCTTCCAACATTTCACAGATGAAAACTAGAACATATGTGGCCAGCCAGCGCCGGAACATGGTCAAGATGGCAAAAGCTATTAATGAGGAAGAACATACCAGCTAGAAGAGGCTGTTGCAGTTTACTTTTGCCCGAGTCTACAGGGAACAGCAAGATTCCATTCCTTTCTGTCCTCTCCCACTGCTGAGTTGAGTGCAAACTACTTTTGCATTTTGAACTCAGTTTGTAGCAATTGAACTATGCCAGTGGTAAAGAGGGAAAGTGGGAGAAGGAGATTGAAACTGCGACATTTCACAAGCAGCTGAAAAAGTGGAAAATCGAGACAATTGGAGGATCTAATAGGATGACCCCCACTGCCTGCTGTAGTTTTTGTTTCTTCCATATTTTTATACAGATCGCATTGTAATTATATTTCATTTTTACTCTCCCTGTTTATTCCCATGCTATTCTACTTATTAGAAAAGTATATATTGAAAAATAAATAAATTTATCAATAAAATAGCATTGGTGGATTTGGTCTTGTTCAGTAACAAGCTTACTGAATATCACAGTTCTTTAAAAAAATCATTGACAGTGTAAGGCCATAGAGCACTGCCATCTTGCACAAGGGCTAACAATATTTTTTTAACTTGGGCAAGCCGAGCAAGCTTTGTCTAGTAGGAAAAGTTTCCATGTCAAGCATCCATATCAATCTACCTTCTTTTGGGCAGGACTTTGGCAATCCTCTGACCTATAATCCTGCGGAGCTGAGCTGCCTTTCAAGTCTTCCAGTCCTTCAATGGCACAGTAGGGGTCTGTAGCTGGACTAATTAACTAGTACTGAAGGCCCTCAGTTAAAATACTGATAATTCTTCTTTAAACATATACCGTGTCCTTTCTAAAATGGAGTCAGCTTCTTCTAAAATTTTGAGAGTGATAACACAGTCTTCTTACCTCCTGCAGGCATTATCCAATCTCTTTCTAAGCTCTTCCCCTCCACTCCCTCTTCCTCTTCTTTCTTGGAGATTTCTGATACATCAAATCAAAACCAAGAAACTGTGGTAGTATCCTTGAGCCTCATTTCAGTTCACGGGGATTTGCTTCAGCAACAAGCCTTTGGAAAACTCGCCAACATTAAGCTGCCAAATTCCAGGCTCAAATTGGGGTCCCTGAGGTTCAAGCCAATTAGTCTACTAGCTTTCCTACTTAAGCAAGTCTCTAGCACCTTGGGATGAAGGAAAAAATATGTAAATCATTGGAGCAGGGCACTTCTGGAAATTTCGTTTGTCATGCACAAGAATAATGAATTAGAAAGTTAACAGAAACATGAACGTTTTGAGGATTTTTTTCCTCCTCTGTTTCTTTGCTTAGCTTATCATTTTTTATTTCTGCTTTTCTTTTTTTCCTGATAATGCCATTCTGTTAGGCTGGAAGTAGTCAACATGTGGCTCTGGCCTCACATGTAATCCCCCTGCCACCATTTTGTCTACAGCATGCTCTCATGTGTAAGAGATCTGCCCTGGGGTGCAGATGGTAGCAGCCTCAAAGGCTCATTGTCACTGCGACCAATCTGTCTGATGTTCTCTAGATACAACTGGCTGCATCTGTGCCGCTGCCTTAGTTCTGACAGGGTCAGAGATGGATTCAGCTAGAGCACCATCTGGTCTTGTTATGGTGATGGTTTCACTTGTCTGACCTGAGGATATGGACAAGCAAATTGGAGGACAGATAGCTACTGTATGTGCTTTGGATTCTTGCCCTTCTTGGCTGTTGAAATCTGTCATGGCTGGATCAAAGACATGGACCTTAATGGTAACAAATGCATCTCCTAAACATGGAGTAGTTCTAGTTGCATGTAAGCAGACAGTGATGACTAGCCTGGAGTGTATGGCCAGAGATAATTATTGTCTGTTTTCTGATTTAAATTGCTTGGCCAAGGTCTTAGAGCAAGTGCTGGCCTCTTATTCATATGCAGTCTTCTAGAATACTGAGCAATAGAATCAGTTTCCATTTCTTTTTTAGACCTTGTCTGGGGACAGAAATTTCCTAGGCTGTCCTGGTGGATGACCCATGCTGGGAAATGGATGAAGCAAATAGAATCCTACTGCTTTTCCTGTATCTCTCAAAGGCATTTGATATCATCCCCTGTGATAACTTTCTCAATTGCCTGGATGATGACTTGGGTTGACCTGGCCAGTCTGCTGCAAATTATCTTGAGATTTTTCATTACATCCCCTCTCTCCCTTCTGCCCAACACATATGTTTACATGCATGAGTGTCAGGTTCAGCTCCTGGCATCTCTATCTAAACCCACCTAATTTAGGAGGTTGGGTAAAAGCTCTGGCCGAGCTGTTGCCTGATAGAATAGATATTACCTGGCTAAATGAACCGATGTTCTGACACAAAAGGCAACAGGTACCTTCATATGAATGCAATATAATCAAGGGGATAACATTTCAGAAGCCTCTGCTTTGGAACCACATGGTAGATATTTTCCTCCATTCCCTCCCCCTACTTTTTTTTTTTTACTTTGTTTTAATTTTGTGTTACATTGTTTTAACATTATGCCTTTTTAACTGGCCTATTTTTTTATATAAAAAAAACCTCTTGTGTGATTTTTTTTAATTATCCCTGTGTTTATAATGTCTATGAGCCACCCTGGATCCTTTTTAGAGAGAAAGGCAGAATATAAAATAAATCAAGACAGATAGATGATGGTTTTGAGGATATAGCTCAAAAATATGTTGAAAGCGGCTGAAATCAGCACTGGTTCAAATGTATGGTGAAATTCCTATCCACATGAAATGATTTAAAAATCAAATTTAGTTCACTGTACTGAGAGATTTGGTTAAGGGAATGTATTTGCTTATGGCCATTGGTAAGAATTCCCTCATGTGATTCTCAATGACATATTAGTTTAAAAAATGTTCAGAACAGGAATGAACCTTAAGCCCTTAGGTTTCTGAAACTCCATTTTTGAAGGGATGAGCAAGCATGTCTCTCTGTGTGCTTGGGTTTTTTTTAAAGCAATTCTCCCAGTACAAAGTTTGGATTTACCTACAACCTTCCCATTATTTCTGAAGACACTGCAAGGTTACTAGTTCATTGTGTAGAAATATTTGAGGGATATACAGGGCAAATGGCACGTCAAGGCTGGCAGCCTCGGTGGAATGAGACAGAAGGAGACAAGAGTGAGAAAAGCAGAGGTGAGGGCGGTTATGAAAGGTCTGACTTAGGCATGGGTATGTATCTTGAAGCTAATGAGGAAGGGAGGAGGTATGGAGAGAAAGGCGTCAAACTCTGAGTGAAGAATTTTAAGACAGCTGGCAAATGGCAGCTGCAAAACAGGGGAAAGAGGTAGCTGGTTTTCTGTAGTGCGCCACAGGGAGAGAGAAGGAAGCAAAGAGAAGCTTGCAAAACAGCCTTTTGCATGTTTGAGGAAATTTGATAGCCTTTCACGGGAAAGAACTCCACAGATCCACACTCTGGTTGGTATTCTCCTACTGTAATCATGGTAACTAGCAAGAGTATGGTAGAAAGATCATAACCTTACCTCAGGTCATATTTGGGTGCTTAATTAACTTCGATTAATGTGTCATATACTACTCAATATAGTTTAGAACAGCAATTACACTAATGCTATGCCAGCATCATCTTAACCAACATATTCCAAGATTGTTGCATATTTGAAGCTTAAGAGACAATTCACAGAAGCCATTTCTGAGGTGGTAAACACTTCAGGAAGTGACCTTCCCACCTCAGTGGAACTAGATGAACATTTGAAATCACCTTAGGGTACAAACAATCGATGTTATCACACCAGGAAAACAAGTAGCTTCCCTGGAGCTGAGGTGCAAACTTCTTATTAGCACATTTTACTACCTTAGAAACCAATTACCACCAGAGGAAGGATAGTATGTGCTCCCCACTCAAGAGTGTTTCTTACAAATATTTTTGGAGCAGAATCTTGGAGCAGCTCCCACATTGCTCAGATAGCATGAATTAACCCTACACCAGCCCTAGCTAAGGGTGATTCAAAGGTAGTTTATACCAGTATAGCTTTATGAGAGCCAGCATGGAGTAGAGGTTTGAGTGTTGGTTTATGACCCTAGAGACCAGGGTTCGATTCCCCACTTGACCATGGAAACCCACTGGCTAACCCTAAAGTGAACCTATCACAGGATTTTCCTGGGGCTGACAGTGTATGATGCGCCCAAGGTCACCCAGTGGATTTCCATGGCTGAGCAGGGAATCAAACCCTGGTCTCCAGGATCATAGTCCAATGCCACTACACTGCCCTAACTCTCATACGGAGTCAAAGCACTGGTCTCTCTGGTAAAAAGGGATAGTTCTAAACGTCAGGAGACTTATGGCTAGGGAATAAAATGTTGTTATTGTGGTTGTGAAGTGCCTTCAACTGAACAATCCATAGAGTTTTAATAAATTTTTGGAACTCTAATCTCTCAAATGCCTCTTATAGAAATTTATACATGACCCAGTCAAAAGTTTTCTCAGCATCTTCCAATATAAAAACAATTTATTGGTTACTATGCAAGAATTCCTTCAACAAATCCACTGTTCTTCATATGTTGCTGTGTGCTTTCAAGTCATTTCTAACTTATGGTGACGCTAAGTTGAAGCTTTCACAGGGTTTTCTTGGCAAAATTTGTTGGGGGAGGTTCCCTTTGCCCCCTTGGAGGCTGAGAGAGTGTAACTTGCCTAAAGTCACCCAGTGGGTTTCCATGGCCAAGCAGGGATTTGAATCCTGGTTCACAAAGTGACTGATGCTCAAATTACTACTCCATAAAAAGTCAATCTACCTCTTTTCATGTGCTGTGGTCTGGATTCAAAGTAGACCCCCAAACAGGTACTTTTCAATAAAGAAAAAAATCATAGGAAGCTGTGCAGTGTGCACGGTATCAATATAATGTAGTTTGACCCCCGACACTCGCCAAGTTGAGACTGGAGGTCTGAATAGTTCACACATACCTGACAGCACTTAAAATGCACGTGGGCTGAATTCTAATTTTCAGTAGCTGTGAAATTCTGCTCCTGGCAAAAGCAGAAGATCTCATTCAGGAAGTGGAATTATGAGGCCTTCCACATGTTGCTGGACTGCAGTTTCCTGCATTCCTCACTAGTACATATGCTGACAACAGCTGCTGGGAGTTGCAGTCCCAAGATCATGTGAAAGGCTGCAGGATTCCCACCTCTGACCTAATTCCTTCTCTTTATAATGACCAACCTAGAGATTTTATAATGCCTGTCACAACAGAGGTTATTACCCATATAGCTATATTGTTCTTTGCCCAAAGCATACCCTCCAGCATTTCACAGATGAAAACAGGGACACATGTGGCCAAGCAATGTCAGAGTGTGTTCAAGATGGGAAAAGTTATTGAGGAAGAACAGACAAGCTTGTAGGGACTGCAGCAGTTGCTTTTGCCTGAACCTACAGGGAAGGACAAGATTCTGTCACCACAGCTCCCTTGCCAGCTGACTTCCATGTTTGCAATCTACTTTAGCAGTTTGAACTCAGTTTGCACTAATGGAAGTAAGCTGAGAACAAAGGAAAAAATTGGGAAGAGGAGAAAGAAATTAGGACATTTCTAAATAGCTGGAAAAAAAATTGTTAGAACAGAGGATTAATCGGGACTGCCCCTGCCAAACATTCAAAGGTTCTGCCATCTGAGCTTATACAGTCCTGGTTAGCTCACTTCTCTGGCCCCTAGGCTCAAACCAAAATCCTCCATGTCATGTGCCGGTTCCATAATATTTGATCCAAGATCCCAAAAACTAATATTCTAGCATTCAGGTTAGGTACATGAGGAAGATTTCCACTGTTATTACTTATTTAGTATACACTAGCAACTGTGATCACCTCATTATCTAAACAGGTGCCAAAGTGTTTGTTGCAGAGGGCTGTTTTGTAGAAATATGGCAGACAACTAAACTAGGGAGTGCTTGAGGAAAGATGAAATGTATCCCTGGGAGGAGCGGTTAAGACTTCTTTATACAGCATAGGCACTAAAGTATTGGTGAATATGAATTGTGGATGTGAAGGGCTTGAGTGAAGAACCACTTATATCTGTCTGTGGGGCTCCCCTGAGGCAAAGTCAGTGAAGTGAAGGGCTTGGACCTCCACTGAGCCTTGCAAAGTTCTCCATGTCAGAAACATACCAGTAAAGTTTTGCTGCCTTTGCATTTCTTTTATACACTCTCTCTCTCTCTCTCTCTCTCTCACACACACACACACACACACACACACACATACCAAATCCCTAAGCAAAGGAGGAAAAGCTGTCTTTCTGTATATAAATAATGCAGTTGTTCGGGAAAAATGAGATGCAGAGACACCGAGTAGCCCTTCTCCTATTAGAATTACAGAGCAAGCTGAAGAAAGCTGCATTTGGGAGCAAAAGTTCTTTATGCTGAATAGTGAAATAACATGCTGAGGCACTTAAGATACAAATAGCGATGCCAATTCTGTTATTGATTAGAATAGAAAGCGCTTGGGGTTTGGCAATGATTCAAAAGAATGTGTCCAAACTTCTTTTTCTTTTCATTTTTTAGATTGCCCCCTTCCCCATGTCTGCACTGGAATATAAGACATATATCACCGAGTGTACAGGCTCCATGCCCAGACTTGTATGATTAAACCTGCTCTTAAACACACAGCATCAATGATTGGGGGTGGAGTATAATAGTGCATCTGTCTAGCTGTCATGAGAATATCTTGCCAACCGTTTGCTGCAGTTTCTCCTCTTCTTTATTTGCACTGGAACTCATTTAGTCTGCTCCAAAAGCCATTTCCAAAATCTCTGGGATATAGACACACACGAACACACACATACACAGGCAATGCTTTATCAAATGTCAGTCTGGGGCTTTGCAGACATCAAGTGCATGGGAAGGATGTAATACATTGAGAAGATAATCTTAATGTTAAACCAAACTTAGGGTCAAGCCAGACATGACATTTAATGGGCATGTCTTTTTTAAGTGTGCAAAAAGCCTCTTTGGGATATGGCCTGCCAGGATCAACAAACATGATAGTTTGAACTCTCCCCCTCTCACATCTGCTTATTTAAAAGAACCCTCAATTGTTACTACAGTACTTGTAACAGGAAGACTACGGGCCTTTCAGCCCTACACTTAGTGCCGTTCTTCCACTTTCAACATCCTGTGGGATCCCAGACTTTGCAGTTTAGAGAGGAGTATTTAGAATTCTCAGCCAGAGAGCTCTTTGGCCTCAGTAAATTACAAACCCTAGAGTTCCACAGGATGGTGAAAGTGGAATAATAACTCGATAACAGTATAGTGTGGAAAGAACCTATGTGCACTACTGAAACTAGGAGGTGCAATTTTTACCAGAACCTCAAGTGGGAGAACATTCCCTCTGACATTTCACAGATGAAAGCCAGAACACACGTGGCCAAGCAACATCACCATGTGGTCAAGATAGCAAAAGATATTAATGAGAAAGAACACACAAGCTGTTTTGCCTGAGTCTTTAGAGAAGAGCAAGATTCTGCCTTTTCCTCTTCTTTCCGTTTCCTCCCCGTCCCATATTAACTGAATGCAAGCCTCTTTTATGATTTGAACTCAGCTTCTGGCAATTGAAGTAAGCTGAGGACAAAGAGGGAAAGTGAAGGGAGGAGAGAGAAACTGGGACATTTTTAAGGAGCTGGAAAAAATTGCACAACAGGAGAATAATTGGAACTGTTCTTTCCATATTGATATAGTTGGAGAGTAGGAGAGAAAGAATTAAACTCTTCCTGTTTGTCTGCTGTGGTCCACATCCTGTTTGACCACCCATGTGATAGCTGCTTGCACCATTTTCTCCTCTGATTATTAAATGCAATAATACATTTAATTTCATGCCTAGTTTGGCCTTTATAAAATGCAAAGGACATGTCTCCATTTGGAAAGCAGTTGCAGGAGGTGTTTTCTTACCAGTAATTCAACTCTCTTCTTGTTCTCTGTGACCCTGGTTTGCTCTCTTCACTACTTTGGTCTCTTTCTCTTCTCTCAGCTCCAAATAGCATATTCTGGTTCCTAAATAAACCCTTTGTGTCCCATTGATCCCAACTGTGGGGATTCTTGACTTCTTCGAAATGTGTGCTTAAAAATTTACCTCTTTACTATAACACTTCCCAGCTGATCCTTTTTATCTGCCTTTGCAGTTTGTTCCTCTTCACTTGTAAACATAGTTGCTCAGATTGTGACCCAGAGATCTGGGCTTGTATCCTTAATTTTGTTTTATTCTGCACCAAGTTCTTCTATTGGCTGTTGTGATAATAGTAGTTTGGTGGTAAGAAGAAGATCTTTTCTGCAAAGACTTTATATATGTGTCCAGTGCCCTCTTCCTTCTCATGTTCTCTCTACCTAGAAGGTTTGGGGTTTTTTTAATCACCATCTGCTTTGAGAGAATGTTGAAGAAAGGGTGGAAAAAAAGATTTTCAGCATTGAAACAGAATGCAACAGAATGTCTGCAGTAAACAATCCAATAAACAAAGCTCAAGAAAGAACAGGATTGTACTCCAGCTAATTCCCACTGAAGCTGTGTATGCCTCCCTCCAATAGGCAAGATAAACAGCAGCTGCCTCCAGAATCCCTTACCGTGCATGTCCAAAGGAAAAAAATCAGAGAGAAAAAGGGAGAAACTAATAAATTGACCAGTCTCAGCAGTGCTCTGTCAGTATGTTTTAAAAAAAAAAATGGACATGGCCACAAAAGTGAAAATCATAAGAAAATGATGATGAGAGGCTGATGAGAGTTAAAAAAATCCCTTTTGTAAGAAATCTTTAAGTAGTCTCCAGAAAGATCCATATATTTTTGTTTCCTTATACAGGAATTATCTAGCCTGATTGTTTCATTTCACATTTGTTAGTTTTAAATAAAAAAGATGCTGAAACATATTGAATTGGTTTTCATTTTTTGCAGAATAGGAACCTGTCCCTATCATTACTATGTTATTTCAACCTCTGGTACTAAATTTTCTGTTAAAGAAGTCATGCCCAGCAACACATCTGCTTCATTATCTGAGGTATACCTGTAGCTGCTTCTCAGAGCTGTTAGCTCCAACATCGCACTCCCCTTGCACTCTCTGTTCAGTAAATTGTGTCACCACTGTAAATGGAACTGTTAAGCAACTTCCCAAGTGTAAAAGCTTGGAGCATTTCCAGATTTCCAAGAAATATATATTTTTGCTTTCAATGTCTGAGAGACTAGTGCCACGAACACAAACTGTGTCATTGGATTTGTTCTTCAACAGGCCTCAAGTACCAAAAAGAAGCATCATGCTTTATCAGAACGCAACATGCAGTCATTGCTTCTTGCCTCAGAGACAGTAATTTGTATTTAATCCAGTTAAAAACAGAAAAATCATCTGTATTAGATGGCACTTACTTGCATGTACTGAACAAACCAGACACATTTATGTTCTGCTCTTGGTAAAATGGAAATTCCAAGATGCAAAGCAAGAAATAAATATGGGGTGGTGGGAGAGGAATAGAGTTGCTTTCACTGGTAATCTCCAACTGGCAACTGATTATCATATTCACCTCATAGTCTAGTCCACTTTTTGACAGGTTCACTGGAGCTCTGTTTTAGAGAAGATATTTTAAGAGGCCAATGTGAAGCCAATTGATCAGAAATGTTTTGATTATGGTATTTAAATCCAGTTCAAACAGGAGGATGTACTTCAAAAAAGGGACAGCAGTTCGATATGATTCTAACTATCATGGTCCACTCACCTGCACTATAACTCAAGAGCTCTCTAACACAAGATTCCACGTACCTCTCCGTACAATATATCCCAGGATTCAGTTGAATCGTGCCGTGGCAGTTCAAGTGATTAATATTGCTATAACTGTGAAATGTAGAGATAAATCCTTTACATTATGCTATGTCTATGATCAAAAGTTCAATAGGATAATGTTAGCCCAATACCAAATAATTGCACTTTTTACCTTAAGTGATTGGACCTTTCATCTGCTTTATCTGTGTCTGTGGGTTGGGGTGGGGGATGAGTCTAGCCCTGTCCAGCAGATTTTTAGTGGCTTATGGGGAGGGCTGTGGGAGCGAAGTTGCACCTTCTCATTTC
Source organism: Iguana delicatissima (assembly GCA_948472985.1). NCBI lineage: Eukaryota > Metazoa > Chordata > Lepidosauria > Squamata > Iguanidae > Iguana > Iguana delicatissima. The sequence goes on from CAOKZL010001669.1 coordinate 102,887, forward strand.
TGCTAGGAAATATGAAAGAGCAAAACAACATAGAAATCATAATTATATTTATTATATAATATATATTATAAAAATTATGTGAAAATACAATTATATTAATTTATATCCTGCCTTTAGGGACTCAAGGCAGCTTACTGAAAATTAAAATCAGAAGAGATTTAAAAAACACAAAGCATCACTAAAAATATATGTTAAACTTATCTGAAAATGCAATTAAACAATCTATACAATTAAAACAATTTAAAAAGTCATTAAAACACAGGATATTAAAAAATAACAAAGCAACATATAGTTAAAAACAGATTGCAGTCAATTCTAGAATACTTGTTAGAATAGGAGAGTTTTCACTTGCCATCAGAAGAAAAGCAAGGAGGGAGCTATATTAACCTTCCCAAGGAGGGAATTCCGAAATCTGGAAGCAGCTACTAAGAGGGCTGTCACCTTTGTAAGCAGCAGCCGTGCCTGGGTAGGTGGTGGGACTGGGATAATGGTCTCTCCAAATATATTAAAGCTTGAGCAGGCTTGTATACAGAGATATAGTCCTTCAGATGTTGTTGTTGTCATTGTTATCTTTGTTTATATAGCACCACTGATGTACGTAGTGCTGTACAAGTAAATCAGTCAACAACAGTGGATCCTGCCAAAGGCATACAACCTAGAATATATGTGTATACAGGGGAAGGTGGGGAGGAAGGAATAGTAAAAATACCAAACTATAAAATACAATTATAAAACAAATTACCCAAATAAAATACAGAACTACAATATAACATAAAGCAAACTGATAAATACATGTAATCAGAATTTACAAAAGTATAAAACAATATTAAACTAAAATTCCAAAAGCTGTAGGAAACAACAAACTTTTTAATTGAGATTTAAAAATAAACAGGTAAGGAGTAGCCCAGAAATGTTGAGGGAGGCAATTCCAAGACTGTGGAGCAGTGAGTGAAAAAGGACAAAACTGAACCAAGGAAGAGGGATCCCTTGTTTGGCTGAGAAGCCTAGAGTTCCTAGAATGAAGCTCTCAAGCAGGCTGTTAAAAATAAATAAGGGGTGAAAGATGGGGGGAGGTCATGCAGGGCTTTGAATGTTGAAAAAGAAGCTTGTTCAGAATCCTAGAAAGAATGGGTAATCAATGAAGTGATATCAAATGTAGGGTAACATGATCAAGGTGATGAGACAAAAAAATAATCTTAGTGGCAGAATGTTGAATGGAAACCAGAGGGCTAAAGTGAGATAATGGAAGTCCAGTCAAAAGAAGATTACAATAATCAAGGTGGGAAGTGACCAAGGCATGAACTAAAGAGGAAGCAGAAAAGGTCTGACTTCGCAATGTTATAAAGAAAAAATTGGCATAAGTTTGCTACAGCCTCAGTGTGAGGAACAAAGACAAAGAACAGTAAAAAATAAAGCCAAGACTACATGCTTCCTTCACAGGATAAATGGGGGTATTATTAAGAGTGATGTATAATGTATGCTGTACAGAAGGTTTTGGAGGGAAAAGAAGTAATTGTGTCTTTGCCATATTAAGTTTTAGGCGATGATGAAACATCCATGGTGAGATAGCTGAAAGACATGGTGTACTATGATGTTCAATGTCAGAAGAGAGTTCTGGAGCGCAGAAATACAGCTGAGTATTATCAGCATGAAGATGATATTGAATACCATACAAATTGATAAGATTACCTGAAGATAATATATACAGAGAAAACAATAAGGGGCCCAGAACAGAACCCTGTGGAACCCCAGTGAAAGGGGTAAGAGAAGAAGATACATGACCTCCAGTTAGCACATTCAATGACTGACCTGAGAGATAAGATTTGAGTCTTCTGAGGAATGAATCAGTAAACCCTAGATCAATAAGTGAATCCAACAAAAGAGCATGATCAACTTCATCAAAGTTTGCAGAGAGATCAAGGAAACTAAGGTCTGAATATAAGCTTTTTGAATTGACCTGAAGGAGATCGTCTATGATCTTCATAAGAGTTGTCTCCACAGAGTGCAGAGAGTAAAACTCAGATTGAAAAGGATCCATTACAGAAATATGAGAAGGTTGAGGCAACAAACATAAATAGTACATTCCAAAACCTTCAAGAAGAAAGGCGACAGATATCCTGGAGCCAAGTTGTAAAGAGTTTTGTAGGTCATAATCAGCACTTCCGTCTTCACCAAAAAACACACTGCACTAACTCAGTAATGTATTCATGATTATCTTGATGTGGATATTCTCAACTAGTTCTCTGCCTTCATCAGTAGCACCCTTTGGGAGCCTAGCTCTACATGTTGACTTCTATTGCTAGAGTAGAATACATCATCTATTCAAAATAGTTTTTGTATACTTTTAAAATCTGAATAGCTGGCAAACAGATTGTTTTTGAAAGCAAACAATTTTTTTAGAGGTTTACCAGTCCAGTCCCACCAAAATACCACTCATTTAGTCACTTGAGGCATTGATTCTTTAATATCTGTTACGAAATTTATTTGTACCTTTAATAAATAAAGAAATCACTTTTTTACAGCCCAAATGGTTTTGAGGACAATAGTAGGTCAGCGGCAAGTGAGCTCATAAATAAAAACGAACACACACAAGCTCTTTTAGGAATGGTACTTTGATGTACATTATTATTTTCAGATATTTCAGATATTTGGCAAGCACAGCAAAGTGTAGTAAGGATTTGATAAACAATCTGACAAGGGCAAGAGAGTCACGTATTAAAAATAAATCTGGAGGAGAGGTTTTAGGCCATGAGCAGCTGTTTGCATGGTGGAAGAAAACAGAACAAAAATCTCAAATGCTTGCTGTAGCAAGAAAAAAAAACTGGCTTAACGTTAAATATGTTATTTTTAATGATTAGAAGTATAAAATCAGTGTTTGTTCTGATGATGTGATTTCTTCATTGGAAGAACTATAAATAGATATCAAGATTTCTTGCATTACTTTGGTGAAGTTACAAAAATAATTAGAAAACTAAATCTGCAATCATGGTGTTTAACATGGGCAAAAATACAAAGTGTAAAGCATTTACTGCTTACTAAAATCCTGTGAAGTCAATTGGAAGTATTCTCCATTTGTGTGGGCATCTGTACAGAGTTATATGGAGAACTTTCACAGTCATCAAAGAAATCAATAAACAGTAGGTTTTAGAGAGTTGTGCAAACAGAAAACAGATCATACAACAGACTTTCCTATCACTGTACACCCATTTAGACCCCATATTGCTAAAATGGCTCCCCAGAGTGTTCATAAGCCCAGAAGGGTGTGCTATATTGGATAGAACTGCAAAAGAAAGGAAGAATTGCATGAAATGAATGGAAGGATCGTGCAGCAGCACAACTATTGAACACAACCCTACATGAATGGATAGATGGATGGATTAAAGATTTCAATGACTGTCAGATCTGCATGGTTAAGTTGATACCATTTCAACAAGCAAAATAAAATAAAATAAAGAGGCCATGTATGAAATTCCCTACTGTAATAAAATACAACAAAATATAAATTTTGGCAATAATAACTCACCAGATTCATCTGATCTGTGGGAAACTCCTAGGTGAAACTAGCTTCTTTAGAGCCAATATAGATATATGGCTATATCAATTAGACAAAGTCTGGCATAATCTAAGGGCAACATTTAAAAAGTAAGGGATCTCAGTATTGGAATCCTCCAAGATGGTTGGAAATGGTGTGAACCAAGATGCACTGTCAGCTTTATTTGTACTTCAGAGTTTCAAAAATTATCAAAACACACCTGATCAGCCAGTGGAGATACTTCTGGTACAGACCTTATTTACCTCTGATGGCAACTGCCTTAAATCCTTTGCAAGCAATAATTATTCAGGTCATTGTCACCATCACAATTGTCTTCATTTCCATCTTCGTGTATGAATCATTGTCATATGAGAGACCTCATTCACCACCATCTTTCAGAGTTATAGAAGAATAAATTTAGGTATAAAAACATGGAACCTGCAGCACAATTTTTCTACATGCACCATTCTTATTCAGGTTGCCAGTCAGCCATGCCCTCTTCCATGCCTGTTTATTCCAATTCCTTTATGATTTTCTGGTGAAGGTCCCTTCAACAGTCAACTACGACTCCATGGTGAAGGTTGGCTAGTGGAGCCTTCACATTAGTCAAGATTTTAACAATTGTCTTATAATGTGAGTCAGAGTGTTACTGGCCCACACAAACCAGATATGATTTAATTGGCAAAATATATTAATTGGCGTTGATACAAAATGGCCCCTGAGTTGACTGTAAGGTGAGGCTGGGCAGAGGAAAATTACTGGCTGAACACATGTGGTACAAAGTAGGTCAGAGATCCCCTCTAGGCATAGCAAAGGTCATTGTCAGCATAATTACTGGGTAACTCCAGAGGTAATAGGCTTAAGCTGAAGCTTTAACGTCTCTGCTGATACACAATAGCATCAGGAAGTTCCTACCAAAACATTGATGTTTCAGCCCTTTTTCCTAGCAGCCCTTTTCTCCTTTTTCCACCCCTTTTCCCTTCATTGTTTCTTTACCTGTCCACTATTACAGAGCTGTTACAACAGCCACTAACTCTTTGTCACCTATATCTAAGACCATTAGCTCTGTCCAGACTCCATTGTCCATTGTTTGCTCAGTTAAAGAGCCATTCACACCCATGTCCTCCAGGCAGATTTTGGATATAAAACCATCCATTTTGTGCAGTCAGATGCAGTATCTCACTTGCTGAATGCCATACTGTCACTCTGATTTCCAAATGATTACTGTCCTTAGGTGCAAGTCTAAGCCACATCTCTGCTTTCTTCACTGGTCTCTGGATATGTAATCACCCATTCCCTAAAACTCACTATTTATAATGTTCCTCTCTTTATCCTTTGGGTAGCACTTGTGCAAGTGTGTGAATGTTTTAATCTTTTGTGTGTGTGATTGAACTTTTCTATAAAACACATTTGAGGTTAATTTGGAATCTCTGGCTGGTTCTTCCTGTAAGACCCCGTAAACATTGGTGGAAGATCTCAATACGTTACCCCCCCCCCACCTTGCAAGCCTCCTAATTGAGCTAAATAATTCCCCGTTGTTATGTGGAGGTACTGGCATCACAGGTGGATACCTGATTCACCAATGTTTCGGGGTAACAAGATAGCAATAAGAATGGTACAACAAGTTGATACAAGCAGTGGCAATGGGAAACTGGGAGTGGAAGGGCACTTAACTCATGCTCGTGAACCTTCTCTCATCTTCAGGTTATTTTCAAAGGAAAGAGCCAGCTGATGTCTGTGTGTGTGAGAGAGAGAGGGACAGAGGAAGGAAGGAAGAGATCATAAGGGGGAAAAGAGGTAAGGAAAAGGCTAGAAAGCTTTTGAGTATAGGGGAATTGAACAACTAAGAATGGTTGAGAATTTTGTTGCAAGTTCATTTTGATGTGAATGTATCAAAATTTGCAAAAACAAGAAATCTCCACATTCAGCATAAAAAGAGTTTGATAATATAACCTGAAAAAAAAAAAGAATGGGAGGAAAAAGAGATGGAGGGGACAGATTCATCCACCCAGGTCCAGGGCCATCAGTGCTTAGGACTTAAAAGTCTGAGTTTTGATTTCTATGTAATCACCCATGTTGGTGTTGAATTAGGAATGTTTCTCATTTTTAACACCTATCTGTCAACCAGGTATATACCACTTCCATATTAGGCATAGCTACACCTGTTGAATTTAGAAAATAAAATGGGGGAAATTTCAGTTCATTTTTGAAAAACTTTCAGATTGCATATTGAGGATTGAAAGAAACATGTGAATTGAAAAAACATGTGATTTCAGATATCCTTCCGTCTTTAACTATGCCATATTCTAAATGAGAAGTTATCCAATTCTGATACATGCTGTGCTCTGATCTGGGTTAAAATTTGCTAAATTCAACCTCCAAAGTATAATTAATGATGTATAAAGTATATAATAGAAATCAGAAAGCTCTGTGCATAGGACAATGTGTGTGTGTTATTGAGAACCTAGTGACAGCCTAGTTCCAATCAGATTGCCTACTCAATTGTGAACAGAGATATGAGCAGATTTGAGTAATAATAACTCGTAGCAGGTGAAGTTATGGTTGATGCAGCTAGCTGGCTAATGCAATCTGATGGAAGGCTGCCCAAGATCTAACTATACTCCAGTTTGTTTATATTATTTCCTGATAGGTCATAGAAGGAAAAGCAATGTTACATTGCCTCCAGGGGAAGAGACTGATTGTTGGTATAAATGATGTTCACTAGAGGTCTCTTATCTCATTGGCCCAGATAGGACAGCTGATATGCTGGGCAGAGGCTGAAGACCACTATAAAATAAGATGACAAGAGGCAGAAATCAGACTGCTTTGGCAGTCTGCAACATATGAGGAAGGATGTTTGATAATAGCTACCCTGTTCCAAACTGATAAAGTACCCAGACATGCTGATGCAAGCAGATACTACTGGTAAGAGAAACAACCAGAGTATGCAAAATAGATATATTTCCCATATAGTTGTAATAGATACCTGTTACAGAAGATTGTAGCTATGTAACAGAGGCTGCTAGATATGGCAATGCTCAAGGATATTAGCCCTTCAAAGCCTGTGTGTTCACAGGTGCCTGTTCAGAGATTCAGAGTTCCTCAACAGAAGACATGCAGTTTTTTCTTAATGGATAAATGGCTGAGCTATATGAGCTAACTGTAGAGAAGCCTGCTAGAGAGATGCAGATGAGATATAGTTTTGGTCCTTGTGAAAGTATAACATTTTACTCAACATCTACTGGAATTTAATGAATATATAGGAGAGCCACCATGGTGTAGTGGTTTGAGCTTTGGACTATGACCCTGAAAACCAAGGTTCACATTGCTGCTTGTCCATGGAAACCCACTGGATGGCCTTGGGTGAGTAAGCCTCAGGAGAAGGCATTATCTAACACATCTTGCCAAGAAAACCTCATGATATGTTCTCCTTAGGGCTGCCATAAGTCAAAAACAAGTTGGAGGCACACAAAAACAACGATGAATGTAGGATAACTTACCTGCAATGCAGTGTAATACAATGGGAAAATAGAGTGGGGAAATAGAATGGGAAAGAAATGAAAAGAAACAAGACAGTAACCCATGTTTCTCCCAAAAGGGAGAGTATACATTTGTATATGTATGACTGTATATAATAAAATAGTCTAAAAGATTTTCAGAAAGCTTCCTCATTCTCCCATATAAATATCCTGAGATTCTAACACTTAAGAATGCTTAAGTGCACTGTTGTAAAATCTAACTGACTGGATTTCACCATCATCACAAATTGGATGCCCAGATGGGCAAGAAGGTTCTAGTGGGACCCCAGACTGAAGCAGATTAGCTGACAAATGGCAAAGGACCCTCAATCCCTTTGTCTAAAGAAATGGGGTGGGGAACCTTACCTGTTTCAGTTTACTACCCTAAGAGCTGCCTTGACAGAGCTGAAAATGAGTGAAATTGACCAGTCATAAAACGAGGTGAAGCCAGTCACAAAATGGCAGCAGAACAGAGGTGGAATTTGGGGTTATTAGCAGACGATGATTGCAGTAATTTTATATAGATATCTAAATCTCTCCTTGGAAATTGCTGAATTCTTTCCCTTTTCCAGGGAATTCCAGCGTGTGTGTTTGTGTGTGTGTATGTACATGTGTTTCTGTGTTGGTTCATGTTTCTGACAAAGAAAGGAAGGGCATAAAGTGTATGCATTTGTTCATATATATCCACATGTTGGTATGTGTGAGTGTGAGCAGATGGGGTCCAGGGAATCAGGTTATAGGGCTGCATGGGGTATATCCACTCTTCAGGACAGAAAAGGTTTTCTGTTCCTGAAGTATAATGACAACCAGATAAATAACACTGCTGTTCCTTTCAACACCCCTTTTAATTTCCTCACAAATGCTCATTTTATGTAAGTCCCTGCCCCATCTACTCCTGAATTCTTGCCTATATAGTTTACTTCACCTAGCCTTCACATACCACTGAACAAAAGGCCCTGCCCCTGAACTCCTGGATTGTGTTTTTTTTAATTTTCTGGGCCAAAGATGAATGAACTCATACTGTAATTCTAGGTGGTTCTTCCAAAGTTAATGGCTGAAGTAAACTGCTGAGAATATATGTGTATGCACACACATATACACAAAAAGACCATTCTTGATTGATTTGCATTGGAGAAGTTAAAGCACTTCAGATGTCTGAAAGCATTTTAACACTTGTAAATGGAGGATGTTCATCACCTCAGAGTCAACCAAAGTGCTTTTGCAGTAAGTCACAAATATCCCTATAGTGTCAGTTCACAAATGGAACCTCATAGAAAATGTAAAATCTCAGCAAGCTCTGAGACAGAGGTACACACAAGACTAGTCACTGGGAAGTTAGCAGTAGGCAATCTAATAACCCTCCAGATTTTTTTTTCTTACTACAACTGTCATCATCCTGAACGTTGACCATGCTGGCAAAAGTTTATAGATGTTGTTATTCAGGAAACACAAAAGTTGGCAGCCTTTACTTAGGCATGTCAACCTTATACCTCCATCTGTCTTTTTTCTTTCTTGTCAGTGCAGAGTTACTATTCTCTTTCTTCCTGCAGAACTCTACCCTAAGACTTCCTGTAGAGCCACTGCACCCCCTTGCCATTCCATGACTGGTTGAAGAATGGGAATGGGAGCACAATCAGAGCAGTGTCTGGCCACATCCCTATAACCAGATGTGAAATAATTATATCATCTGCTGAGATCTCCAGAGGATCCGGGTGGACTTCAACAGATGATGCAGTCATTTCAAACCTGACTTCCAAGACATAGGCAGACACATCCCCATATCCCCCCTTTGAATGGGACATGAAGTCACCTTGCAAGGAGGTGCAGCAAATTTATGGTAAATCTGCTGTAATATAGTTTCACATGCAGAACTCCTACACTATACAGGATTCTCAGCAGAGTTACCTACCCTAAAATGAAGAAAGTACACTTCACGGGTTGCATATGTCCTGAAGATATTTTCTGAGGCCTCTAAATAGTAGATCTCCATGTCAGATGGTCTTCCTGTTCACCAACAGTTCATCAGCATTGGTAGCATTGTCAGCCATTATCCATACCTTAGGAGCACTGAATCTGGGTTCCCATAATGTTCTCTATGTAGCTCTCCATTTGAAAAGTACATGAAAATTTGAACTGGACTGGAAGGCTGGTGCTAGAACATTAACCTCAACAAACTGTATGGAACATATGGTGCCACCTTGACTGGCCGTCCATTTATTTCTCAAAGAATCTCAGATGGACTGGGATAGCTTATGGGTTGTCAGCAAAATATTAAGTTTTTTCTGTCATGGCTGTTGTCACCCCCTTCATGTTTGTTTGTTTGTTTGTCTGCCTGTTTGTTTTAACACAAGAAGATATATTTTTCTTATACGTAAGTAAATAAATAATTTACTTCAGTTAAACTCCCCAGGATGCAGGGTTGTTTTGATTTTGTTTTTCACCTAGTCACACTTTATTGTGCTTCTTTGGTAGAGATTTTGGGCTGCATAAATACCTAGCTGCACTCGTATCATTTACTGACAAGTACAAAGAGAGTTTGGCATAAACAAAGGGATGAAACTAATGTGGAGATTTGAATGACTGGGGTAATACATATGCAATTGTGTTGCCAAGCTGAAATATGTTGAGAATGAAGATGCTATCTGATGCATAATGTATGTCTGTGTCAGAGTGAATCATGAGAAGATATGATTAAAGTAGGAGTGGGAACCATACAACTCCCCACCTTGATATTGTTGAACTGAAACTCCAAGCAGCCCTAACCAGCATAGTCGATTATGCTATATGCTGGGAACTGCAGTTCAAAAACATTCAGAGTGCCACATTATTCCCACCGCTGCTTCAAAGTATGGTAGAAGTGTCAACACTGGAATATTGAACCCCCAAATTCCCATAACTTCTCTCCTCTTTTTAGTGTTTTCCTAGCACTAAGTCTTTTTAAATATGTCAACATACTTAATTAAAGTGACTGTTGAGCTCCATAATCTGTTTTCAATGCCATAGGTCATACATGCAAATTAAACAAAAATAGATGTAAATATATTTCCTAGGGATGCAAATAATATTTACAACTTTTTTTCAACCTTGGTGAGAAAGGGTATCTTGACATAGCAAGGACTACCTGTCAAAAAATCATTAGCAGCTGTAAAAGAAAAGTTTGGTACTTTGGTACTTTCATTGAAATCTCATGCAGGGCTTTTTCTTGCACTTTTTTTTTTTTTAAAGCCATTTATCTCTGAACTCATCTGTGTTCATCTGTGGTTAAATACGTCCCTGGTGAGTACCAGATTTTTGCAATTTTATCTGTCTGTCATGATCAGGAATTAAGTTAGCCATGATTCTGTGCATCATTCTTGCTTTCCTGTTATTGTACCTCAAGCTTCTTGAGGTTGTTTTTCAGACTCAAAACTGTTTTGAAGAGGCAGTACCATGAGACTAGATTCTATAGATGATGATGATGATGATGATGATGATGATGATGTTTTTTTCTTTCTTTCCCGCCTCTCCTCAAGGCTTGATGCAGGGTGCAACATAAATCAAAATACAATTAAAAGCACATTGTAGGTTAAAATACACTAAGAACGTGTAAAACCATTTAAAATACAAATATATCATAATTAAAATACACCATAATTAAAAATACATCATAATTAAAAATAGACAGGCAAGGCCTGCAGCAATCAGTTTATTTAATTAGTCTACTAATCATTTCACAAAATTACAAGTGATAGAACAATAAATTATAAGTGTTACAACAGAGTAAGCAGTAAAAAATATTGTTGTGTCAAATATGTGAAAGTATATTGAGCCAAAAGGAAAATATGTCATCCGGTAAGCTAAACACCTGTCCCTCTTTACACTTCTTTTTTCTTAACTTGGCAGCCTTGGATGCAAAGTGGGCCAGCCTCTGGGACAAACAATGTTCAGAATCACTCAAAGAGGATGTGAGTTTGTTTGTCACAGACCAGTTTCTCATGTGAGACAGAAAGGGGCCTAGATAATGCTCCCTACAGCTTAAAGGCAAATGGCACTCAAGTAGATAATATGCCACGTTCTCTATTACTTGGGCACTCCATATACACAACTAATCTGTGAGTGAAATGCCCTGAAATCTTCCCTGGAAGATCATTGTGTCCATCCTCAGATCAGAGGAAAGTAAAAGCAACACATTGATTGCTTCTCATCTCATGATTCCTATATTTCTCTCCCTTGAATTGTGACTTTGCTCTACCTACCATTTTAAAGCCCTAGAAGTAAACGAAGCAGCAATATCAGATTGAGCTCTATAGTTAGTAATTCTTACCCTAACTAAAAATTTTATACCGTTGTTGTTCCCCATTAGGATGCCCAGACTGAAGTGATGGTTAGGCAACATCCTTGTAATGTATATAACCAGGGTGATTCCATCTTGTTAACCAAATGTTCTTGTAAACGTTTCTTTGGAAGACTATTTTCATTCATTGATACTAACTTGAACCAAGAGTTATGTAACTTTAGCTGAATTTGGTCTGAGACTGCCATAATTCCAACTTCAGATCTAAGTGAATAGACTGAACAAGCTGGAAATGCTGCCAAATATTGTGCAAAAAGCAGTTTTATACACTTTCTACTTTCTAGGAATCAGAAAAGCTCTAAATCTCTGATCCATATATTAAAACTGACCACATCTTTGCCTTGTGCGTGTTGAATGTTGGTAAAGAGATCCTGAATAGCTTTAATTCAAAATACAGTTCTGGGACTGAGAAAAGACAATTTTTTAGCTCATTTCTCTTGATTTGTAATGACCAGGAACCTGTAGATGAGAAGACTAGCCCAGAGTATAAAAGGGAATCAACTGGATGCTGTAGTGCTACCAAAGTTTCATGTTCTCCATGATACACTCCTGCCAGGAGCTGTAGGCCAACGCATGCCATCATCTCAGTGATGTCAAGGGTTTTGCACAATTGATTTTGGTATGGTTCTTCATGTTCTCTATTCTGAATATATGCCTTTCCATTGATCCTATGGTTTATATGGCCAAGGATTTTTCTATGAAGTACAGTTCAAAGGTTTCAAGCACTGTTTCTTGTTTTGCACCCTTCTTTAATCCTGTGTGTTCCTGATATTGGCTACTCTATGGATGTTTGTGCTAGCTCCTTCTATCTTTCCTTTTCATGACATTAGTATCTTTGGTCTGTCTTGGGTCCCTTTCACACTACACAATTACAGTGTTATGACTCCGCTTAAACTGCCAGGGCTGCATGCTGTGGAATCTTGGGGTGTGTAGTTTAGTGAGGTACTACAAGAAATCTCTGGCTGAGAATTCCTTAAATTGTAATTACAAGGATTCCATACAATGTTACCATGGCAATTAAAATGGAATTAGAGCACTAAAATTGTCTAGTGTGAAAAGGCATCTGGTCAGGATGAAGTGAGTATGCACATGCTTCTGTCTCACATTTTCAGTAAAGACTGTTGTTGCTGTGTGCCTTCGAGTAGTTTCCGACTTATGAGACCCTAAGGCAAACCTATCATGGGGTTTTCTTGGCAATATTTGTTCAGAGGGGGTTTGCTTTTGCCTTCTTATAAGCTGAGAGAATGTGACTTGTCCAAGGTCTCAGTTGAGGCAAGGATCTCAGTAGAGGGAGAGATTATTTATTATTGTTTATTATTCAATCAATCTCATTGATATCTCTGTATCATGTTTCAATGATAAAATGGCATGATACATTTTTGTTCCAAGACATTTCATCATGTGGGACCAAAAAATAGCACACACCCCAATAGGTTGTCCCACCAGATTTTGTTCTGTTCTGTTTCGTCCAGGAATTTGTGCATGGCAGGTGGCTGAAACATCAGAAATATTGCTCAAAACTCTTTGGGTGACAATATTGCAAAATGCCTACCATGTAGGTCTAATTCTGTGAGAATTCAGCAACAAATCATAACTTAGAGATAGCAACATATCCTAGCAAGTAGATGGAAGTTAATGCCAATGAGGGAGGGAGGGAGGGAGGGAGGGAGGGAGGGAGGGAGGGAGGAGAGAGAGAGAAAGAAAGAAAGAAAGAAAGAAAGAAAGAAGGAAGGAAGGAAATCGGCAAAGTCGTTTGCGAACCAGATTGAAAATCATTCTGGTAGACTTTATAAAACCCAACCGAGTAGATCTTATTTAAAAATATATATATTGATATAAAAACATCATGTTTTTCATTGCCATAATAAATATCAAATATTTATATGTTAAGGATGAACTATTTGGATACAAAAAAAAGAAAGAGAAAAGAAAAATAGTTATTTCTTAGTATCGGATGAGTTTGATTTTCTTCAAAACAAAATTTCTCAAAAACTGACATTACAATGATGATGAAGACATTCTGCTTGGAAATGGATGGTTGCCCACAAATGCTTCCAATAGTTAGTTACAAAGCAACACCTCTTCCTTTTCTGACCATTTCACAGAACAGATTGTGCATTTTGCCACATAAGTTTAAGAGAAGAGAAAGCTAAGTACTGTCAGCAGTGTGTCTGTATGTCTGTCTGTCTGTCTGTATGTATATACTGGGTCCGCCTTCCAGTAGATGGTCAGACAGGGAGCAACCAAGCTATTGGGTTGCCCTCAGGGTTCAGGTAGTTCACCCAGAGGAGGCTGTGGAGGAAATCAAGGAGCGATGGATGGACGCAGCTGATCTCGTGCGAGCTTGCTCCTGCCTATTGTACCTTTGCACGTTCAACTGGGTTAAAACAGATTCTAGGTTTTCAACCCAGTTCTTTATGCCTGTTCTCATTATTCCATGGTTTTTCAGCAAACAGTTGTTTTGGATGTGTTTGGCTTGGTATGTAACAGATTATGGAGTCCTGAATTCAATATTAGAAACAGGATTTTCATAATACAGACAATCCTCCAGGAACATGTTTGAAAGTGTGACCAAAAAGCTTCATACATTCTACATCAGAGATTTTCAAGGGGTCCCCAAAAATGTCTCCTAGGCAGAAACAACAGAATCTTTATTCACACATTTTCATGTACAGAAAGTAGAATTAAATTTGCCATCTGTACACCCCTCTGTCCACACACTTATTGGCCAGGCCTCAGGCAGTGAAACGGCAGTTGTAAGACAGAGGTCTCTACATCTATGGTTGCTGTCTCCATAATTCCAGTTAGAGAGAAGAGCCCCGCATGTATATAGTTCAAGGCTCCTTTCTCACTAACACTAAAAGTGAGGCTAGTATGAAAAATTTGTCAGGTTTGCATTCTCTAATAACCATATTTTTTAAAAAAAAAAACTCAAATTCTTTCTGTCTCAAATATGTGATCTGTAGATTTTGGAAAATTCTTCAAAAATGGAGTAAAACAAAATTTCACCTATCTGCACTGGATAAATTCCACAGGTACAGCTAATCTCATGATAGACCAGCATTCCATTTAAGTATTGAAGAACTGTGAAAGCCTCCTGGGATTTTTTTTTTAGAGTGTAAAACTTAAACTTAATTTAGCATTCACATGGTCAAATATAGACTGATTCAAACCCACTTTTACCAAATTAAGCTGGGGATGGGACTTATGTGGTCCTCCAGATATTAAAGACTGCATTTGTCTATACTGGTAGGTAGATGTCATATTGCATAAGTTTCACCCTTGAGCTGAATGGTCAAAGTCTGTGTGAGTGAATTTATCAGTTTCAGTTTATTTGTTCGTTTGAATAATTTCAAATCCTTTCCATCTGGAATTTGGAAAATTGCTCCAGATAATGAACTGAAGTGGTATCTTCCCAGTTCTGCTAGGTAGAACAAACATATCTACTAGCTATGTCAGTAACTTCAATTCCACTCCTCCCTCAAGAATTGACCGAAATATGTGTGAGGAAGAAGTCACACAAAAACTTGCTACCACCATTGAGTTGTCTTGCCATCTTTAGCTATAGCTTTGCATTAAAGGGAAGGCAAAGTGGATTTTGGGATGCAGTCTCTGTTGACACAAGACAATGGCAAGGCCTAATGGGCCTCAGACACCAGTCGTCAGCACTGATGGCGGTCCTTGAGAAAAGTAACAATGCTTGTTGATGTCATAGTACACTACAATTCACTTTGGAAGGGGAAAAAAACCACATATCTGATTAAACCCTGGTGTTTTGTGTGTGGAAGAAAATTGCTTCTGCCTGAGAATACATCAGTTCCAGCAGTGCAATTGAGGTCACGAATGCCAACATGTTCTGCTTCATTTCAAAAAGTCTTTTTTTATCATTTTTAAATGTTATTTATTAGGCATATCAGTGGTACTCTAAAGAGATTTATATAAGTATGTCAGGCTCTGCTTGTGTTGTTTGGCAACCAATTCTGAGCCTTTTTGAAGACAGCCATGTATCTCTCTGTACAATGTCTTAAGTGAAAACATGAGCTGTCATTTTAATATAGTTAGTTGTTCTTCATTCAGTTACTCAAAGTATTTTCTCCTATTTATCTTTTTTTTTTTAAAGAAAAACCAGGAGATTCCAAAAAACGAACATACATTGAGATACAGGAGAAGGCACATGAAAAGTATGAATGACTCATTTTATACTGGTAGGTGGTTTTCTCTTTTTCTCCTTTTGAATTCCCATTCCCTTTTTCAGTAGTAAATCTGCTAAATGCAGATACTCATCATGACAGCCCCCAAAGCTAAGCTCCAAAGGAAAATCTAACAATACAGGCAGATGTGTTTTTCATACCCTTCAACTGTCCAGATTTAGCAGGGACAGTCCCAATTAACTCTCTGTTGTCCTACTTTTCAGTTGCTTTTAAAATGTCCTGGTTTCTCTCTCCTCCTTCCACTTTCCCCCTTGCTGACTTGCTTCAAATGGAATTCTAAATCTAAAGATTGTTTGCATTCAATTAACTCAACAGGAAAGGAGAGGAGTGGCAGAATCTTCTCCTTCCCTGTAGCTTCCAACAAAAACAAGCTGCTTTGTTCTCTCCTAGCTTCTGTAATCTTCTTCATTATCAACTTCTGCCATCTTGACCACACACTCATGTTGTGTGGCCACATATGTCCCAGTTTTCATCTCTGAAATCATGGAAAGTATGGTTATTCCACTTCAGTAAACCTGTTCTAATAGTTCTATCCCCTCTGGGAGCAGGTCTCTGATGAAGCCTGGCCCATTCAAGACCATTTCCGCACTAGACTGTTATAGTGCTATTATTCTACTTTCAACATCCTATGGAATCCTGGGGTTTGCAGTTTAGGGAGGGGCCAGGATTCCATAGGATGTTGAAAATGGAATAATAGCCCTATAACAGTCTAGCACGGAAATGGCCCAAGCTGCCTCCAAATACTTTGTGTTACTGCTGAAGCAATACAGCAATACAGTAGCTTATAGCAATAATTGATTGTTGGGAAAAACCTTCTCTTACCCACCTCCACTGTAAGAAGTGCATCTGTGTTCACAAAGGGAATAGGGAAAGCTGAGAAGGGCTAAGAGGTGATGCCATCAACCTTGCTAATCAGGAGCCCTTTTCGTTGCATAATTATAGCATGAGGGATTCTACTTGAACCACCATGGTAGCATTTTATGGACTCCTGTGATTCATAGCTGAAGGAGGGGCATTTACAACTCTCAGCCAAAGAACTCCAGTGCCTCTCCAAACCACAAACCCTTCTGAACCAAATTCCACAGGATGCAGTTATAGCAGTTAAGAGTAGAATAAGAATGTAATCCTTGGCTAATTTCGTTCTTGATGAATGCAACAAGAAATGTTAGCAACATTATTCTTTTGTGAGAACGTCTTCAAATGCTGTAAGACAAGCATCAAAGACTTTTTGCAGTTTGAGACTTACTCTGCACAAAATTCACTTTTCTCTCAGAAAATAGGATTTTCTGTTCAGAAAATACTTCTTTGAAATACTGGTTCTTGTGTAGAAAATCCAGTCTTTGGGAACTTAATCTATTTAAAAGAACAAACAAAAGAACTTTTTCACAGAGATTTTTTTCCTGTTTGGAAAAAATGTGGGGTTTTTTCCCAGGGGAAAAAAACATATACAATTTTTGCACAGAGTAAGTTTCAGACTGTGAAGATTCTTATCAATCCAGGATTTCCTTCATCAGTGTTCCCTGACACTCAAGAACCAAATTTTGGACTGTTTTCCAGATATTTTTGGATTTTTTCCCATCCTTGTATGGAGTCACAGTACTATAATTCTGTAGTACAAAAGAGCCCCCTAAAGCATTAGAATTTTGAGCCTGCAAGCTCTGCCTTTGCTACATGAACTGCCTGATTTGCTAAGTTTTAGTTTGAACTTACAGGAGCCTCTCTAGGGCTAGTTAAGTGACCTAATCTACCCAACAGCTACCAGCCCCATCCAGTAAACATTTGTAAACAATATTTGAAAATTCTGACTTCACAGTGCTAGCTCCATATTTTAACATATCTTCATATCTTGGCCTTTAATATTATATAATCAACCCTCCACATTTGTGGGTTTCACTTTTGCGGATTTGATTACTCACAGACTATTTGGTGTCACCTCTGCTACCTCCCTATCCCATTTTTAATAGGGACTGCAAGCCTTGTGAGACTGAGAAACTGTGAACGAAGCTTGTAAGTCCCTATTAAAAATGGTGTGAGGCAGCAGTGGAGGTGGCGATAAGCCCCACCAGCCACCCACTTCTGCCTTGTGAAGGATGCCTCAAAAGAATCCACAATGGGTTGAATATGGTGATCATACATGTGTTAAATATGGTTTGGGGGGGCTAGAGTTATTCACATTTTTTTCACTTTCACGGGGGTTCTGTGCCCCCAACCCTAGCAAATGTGAAGGGATGACTATATTCAGTATATTATATGGAGAGCTTTGCTTATAGCATCACAATGCATGACGTGGATAGATAATAGAACAATATTTTTGGAGGCGGCTTAGAGTTGTGAATGTTAGTCTTGAAACAGAATCATTAAAACACTGCAAAGTATCAGTGTTTAGAAAAAATGAGTTCAATGCAAGTATTCAGTTAAATTTATAGTGAGTATGTTGCCATACTGGATGTTTTTGGGGTTTTTAAATTGCATTGGTCTTTGGTGTGTATTGCTAATCCTTTTTAGTTGTACTTGCAATTTTGAAAACTGTTTAAAGTGAACTTCTTTAAGGAAGCACAGGATTACAAGTATGATAAAAAAAATAAGCTCAACCCTATGGAAAGGACAGATGTGTGTGCATTTTTTTTCAGCTGGTTCATACTCAAAAAGCGGTCCACAGTTTATTTTTGCTGTTTCAGAATGGCTCGTCTCTTCCGCAGTATAAAATGGTGCTTTAAGCAAATCTGTGCTTGTATTGTCCTGTGTATATACATTCCATTTTTGGGATTCTTGGTCTGATACAGTACATATGTTGTTTGAACAGCAGAGTTGAACTTCCTGCAGAATGTGTCAAGTAGTTTTGGTGTACCTGACAATGTAGAAACTGTGCAGTCGGTTGGAAAGTTCTCCACAATCACCTCTAGTAAAAAGAAGAGGAAATAAATCTAAAGTCCAAAGGCAAAACTGTGAGAGGCTGCATTATTTAATGAATTTGAATCTGTTTCTTTACAGCCTGAAGCTGTGTAGCAGCTGCTGTCAGAGCCTTAGAATAATATTGGAGTCTCAGGTGGCATACCTTTAAGGCTAAAAGGGATTCATAGGAATGTCAAAGGTGTTAGTAAACAGACTTATAATATTAGTGTGTAGAGCTGTATCACAGCCTGCTTGTTGGTGATTGTACAAAAAGGTTAAGAAATGTAATATATCCCAGAAAAGTGGATGAAAGTTGGAATTGTGCCCTGCACATTTTTCCATAAGTGTTCATATATGCATGAGATTAAAGCAAAGACTTTTTTAAAAGTCTGCTGTAAGTGTTGCATGATACACAGATATGATATCTTATCACCTAATGAGCAAAGTCACATGAATAAATCCTTTGAACTTCTGGCTGTTGGGGGGTTTACACTATAGGTCTGAAGGCTCATTTCATGTCTGAAATTCTGTTGTTTTGTATGTCCTTATTGAATATGCTGGAGATATCATCAAATGACTATATCTCTTCTACTGTTTATCTGAAGTGGATGAGATTTTCAGTCATGGTAGTCCCATCTGGGAAGATGACATCTTTCCAATTTCAGGTAGTTTTTGTACATTGGACACTTTAAAAGCAGGGCCACCTAAGGAATACTTCTTTGTGTAATTGGGAGAACTGTGCATCTTCTGAGGAGAAACAGCCTGCCACTGGGAATCTGAAAGAAATTTTGTGAAAGGAAAGTTGTTGTTTTTTAATTAATCTTTATTAAATATACATTACTCCTTAAAACCCTTCTCACAACAGTTCATTTTAAGTCTTTTCCTAAAAATACAATCCATTAGCACTTTTTCTTCCTATAATTATTTGTACATATATACATATATTCTTTCATTCCATTCAGGAAACATCATTCATATTCACTACCAAATTTATCTCTCCATTTCTTCTCAGTTTTTCGTGAAAGGAAAGTTTTAAATTGGGGAGAGGACATTAAAAGGGTTTAATTTATGCATCTGTCATTTGCGGGTGACCAGTGTGTCTGAAAATGGCATGCATTGTAGATGTGCCTTTGGTAACTTGCAGTGTTTTTGAAAGATGAGTGCAGCGGGTTTATGCAAGGTGATATATTGCTTTTAAAGCAAAGGGTTGCTTACTTTCCTGTAGTTCTTTGAATAATGTGTGGGGGGGGGGTAAGATGTCACAGAAGACAAGGCAAATAACCTGCATGTTTTCAGAAAGATGGTCATAGGGTTATGGGGTTATGTTGTGATTTAAAAAAAACCCGAAAATATTAAAAAGAAAAGTTTGAGACTTTTTGTCCCTTGTTTAATTGACAACTACATCCTTTCCCAAAGCACTGTGAATGGAGACAGTAATGAGCACCCTGGTGAATTTACTCTCCAGTTGGATGCCAGAGATGTATAAAATCCTAACCTCACTCCTCTCCATCCCATTTTCCCAAATGTTATCCTGTGGAGAACATCCGGGGGAATGCTGTAGTTTTAAAGAGAAGAGCAGTCTCTCAAAGACTCTGCCTTGAGGTTTTTTTTTTGGGGGGGGGACTCCAAAGTTGCAAGGTAGCCATAAGGCTTTGGAAACCTTTTCAGTTTGATTGGGCCCCTTCTTTTATCCCAAAAAGGTAAGAAATCACTCCAAAGCATACCAGTTTGGCTAAACATTTGGGATTCATCCAAATCATGTTTGCACCCTTCCTTTTAACTATTGGCATTGACTGAAGTTAGAGCAAGTTTTTAGATCCACTATCTGAGCAGTTCTTACCACAACAGTTTGGTTAGCTTATCTACGTACTGCAAATTGGGAACATGCGACTGATGCTGGTGATGGAAGCTTCCTATGTCCACATAATAAGTTTGGTATTTGAACCATGGTCGTTGTGGTGCACAGCTATTATTGTGCATTAAACTCTACTGCAGAAGCGGGCAACATTCAGACCATGTGTATCTCCCATTCATGCACAGACTTGGCAATAGCAGCAGCAGCACTCAAAATGGTGCAATTTATTTTGTAAACAAGGTGCATGCTGCCCTTTAAAAGAGAGGTTACAGTGGGATTTTCCGCTGTCATGGCACACTTCTGCTGCTGCTACTTACTACTACTGCTACAGCAATGAATTTAGACCACACCAGGATTAGCAGTAAAATTTTAAAAAAAAACATTCTCTTGTACAAGAGGGGAGCAGTTAGTACACCAAGGCACTCAAGAACATACTACTCCAAAGAACATGGCAACACAAAGATAATTTTATACTCTGCCAAGCCTAGTACAATTGGCTAATTGAAATCCATAGGTATAGGAAACTATAAACATTTTCGCACGAACTCTTATAGTGCAATGATTCCACTTTCAACCTCCTATGGAATCCTGGGGTTTGCAGCTCCGGGAGGGGCTTGCCAGCCCCTCCTGGAACTGCAGACCCCAGGATTCCATAGGAGGTTGAAAGTGGAATCATCGCGCTATAAGAGTGTCATGCGAAAAAGCTGTATGTTGTGAATACATTATTATGTCAGCATTCAAGCACTGCGCATGTCCATATAGGTGGTCCCAAAGTATAATACCAGATCCCACCATGTGGGTGTGCGAGTTAATATTATTATAAACCTTAATCAGCCTTTAGGTCATGAAAGTCCAGCTCTTGTGATCACTCCCCCTTCCTTGTTCTATTCTAAATGTCTTCAGACGCTGAAAATTAAGCACATTTCAGACCTGTCCCTTTTGTTCCCCGTTCCCCGTTCCCCATTCCCCAACTGTCAGCAGCTGCTTTCTTGCTTTTCCGATCCAGCAAGCAAACTTCCCTTATTTACTTTTGCAAGAATCAGCATTTACTTTTCATCTACCTAGCTCTTTATTCTTCTTTGTTAGTAGCTCTCTGTGTAGCTTGACTATAACTTAGCTATTAATCAATTATTTATTGTTTTCAAATAATGCTTTCACACTACTACCTGTCTTACAAAACTGAAACTCAAGGCAGCACAGAGTGACAAATTTGGTAGCACAATGAGACATGGTATGTCCACTGCTAAGCATAAGGCAGGGCAGTGCCTGTGTACTTTCTTCATGTTTTCAGTCTTTCCAGTATTAGGAAAGCTCCATGCTACTTGTCTCAAGGAAGGGGGCCAGGTTTTTGGTACATGGTGCCCAAAGTGCCCAAAAGTCTTTGTTTGCATTTAGAAACTTCAAATTAATTTATACATCAAGTTCCTGTGAATGACGGCGCTAATTAATGAGCTGGGAATGGGGAATGCAATACAAACAGATTATATAGTTGGCAGCCTGAATTTCTACTATTTCTATTTCTGGGCTTTTTTAAAAAGCACACTTCATATTGCTAGATGCCAGCAGCAGCCTTGCAGGTGTACCAAGCACCTGCAATTTTTCCCCACTCCTGTCATCTTTGACTGTTTCTTTCAGAAATAGGTCAGAACCACAGTCATTTAGTTGCTTATATTTCTGCACCCAGCCAGTGACTCTCGACCTGTAATCTGCATAATTTCCAGTTTCTGATTATTAGGGTACAGTGCCATACTCCCCATTTTTAGAAGACTCTTTTTATTTTATTTTTACTGTAATGATCTTCCTACTCAGTAATACACAAATAGTGTGCCAACTATGAGGAGTGAGTTAACTCAATAATGATATTCTTGTGATTATCCCACAGTGCCCGCAATAAATGAGGCTGTCTACTGCTTTCCTGTATGAGTCACTGCTCTGACATTGCATCCTTCTGATTAATATATCCTGGTAATAGGTGGTTAGTATGTGCTTAGGATAAGTAGTTAATGCATTACTGCAATAAGTATTTAATATATGATTAGGACAAGTAGTTAACATGTGGTAGATGAGTTACATGTTCCCCACTCTTTTTACAGATATTATACTTGTAGATTATTTCTTGAATTTTTTTTTAAAAAATTAAGTCAGCAGTGAGTTAGATCCAGACTAAATTAGTGAGACCTCACTGAAATTATTGGGATTTACACATTGCACAGCTTTGCATTTTGATTTCAGTAGGATCTGAGTATCACCAACTTAGCCAAGAATCCAGTTCATAGCTTTTGAATGTGCCTTAAGCTCTGTCTTTTTCTTGTTAAGCAAAACACAGAAGTAAGATCAAATGACCTCAGGAAGAGCTTATTCAGTTAGGAAGGCACCATTGTATTCATTTTCTAGTTGAAATTCTGCAATAGGCATCTGGTTGTCCGCTATAGGTAGAGAATATGAGACTGGGCAGACCACTAGTATACTCCCACACAACTTTTTGTATGTAACCGTGGTAATTTATAACTGTCAAGTAATGATGAAAACATCACTATGTATCCCTACTTCCCAACTCTGAAGGACAATCTTGATTAATCCTTTGTTGTCCCACTTTTTCTGTTGCTTTTAAAAAGTCCCAATTTTTCTTTCCTTCTACCACTTTCTCCCTTTGTCCTTCGCTTACTTCAGTTAATGCAAACTGAGTTCAAAATGCAGAAGTAGTTTGTACTCTGTTCTTCAGGGAGGAGAGAAAAGGAGGGGGCACAATTTTACCCCTCTGGGTAGGTTCAGGCAAAAGCAACCTGCTGCAGCCTCTCCTAGCTTGTGTATTTCTCCTCATTTTGCCATCTTGACCACACTCTGATGTTGCTGCATAAATCACAAAGGCCCTGGTTTTTATATGTGAAATACTGGAGGGTATTATTATTACCCTGTTTACTGGGGGTCCCGAGAGGGACACCTAAATAACCAAACAACAACACACAATTTTGGGGAAAATTAGCTGGAGCACTCACTTAAGCTAGCGAGAGGCAGGGTAACTTAGCAGGATCTTGCATCCCAGCGTCTATGGGTTCAGGTCAGTCAAGCAGACAAACAGATATGCAGTAATAAAAATGATGTTTTATTGCAGGCAAACAAATACTAAAGATACCACAGTCACACAGCTAACTAAGAGAATAGAGATTAAGCTAAGGATATAGATTTTGGGGGGAATGGGTGATACAACACCTGTCTCGTCATCCTGGACCTTACGGAGAATCCGGGGGTGCAGAAAGAAACTCAGCTCAATTAGCTGAGGGGAGCTCACCAAGCACAGCAGCGGCAAGACGGGTTGAAACTCAGGAGCGATCCGAGGAAGGTCTTGGAATTGGGGTTTTTTATAGGGAAAATATGGCCGTAGACTAGTCTGTACTTTGGGAGAGAACAATGAGGTTTGGGTGCGAGACAATATCTCCGAAAGGTCAGAATTTTGCATGATTGAATTAAGTCTGAATCGACAATGGAATGGCCAGTATGCAGATGCAGCGTACTTGACAGTCAAGCGTCTAGCTCGGCAAGTTGCCTGCTCGGGGCAGGGAGTTCTTTGTATTAGCGTGCATCTTTAATGAGGTGTTTGTCTAGGGAGGTCTCTTAAAGCGAAGATCTGGCTGAATCTGGCCTGCCTGGGTGGAGAAAGGAATGTTCAGCAATTAAGGGCCATGCCTAACTCTGTGCTTGTTTGGGGGCCTCACAAACACTTGGCCGAGGGTGGCAAAATGGGGCCAAATGGTGATATCAAAACGATATCTAATATCTTCCAAAGTAAGGCTAGTAAACGGTAATAACATTATGTCAGGTTAGAACAGTTCACAGACAAAAACAGGGACATTGCTGCTAATGAAACAGGGCCTAGGGTGGACTTGGAAGTGTAAGGCTGGTGTGTAGTAAAATGGCAAAATGGTAATTTGTTTTGTATCGATGCTGAGGAAGGGGAGTGCTCTCTGCATCTGGGTTGAGGGGAGGGTTAGGGGTTGAAGTCCCATCAGTGTTAATGTGAAATCCTCCTCCTCCTTTCCCTTCCCCATTTAGCCAGCTGGTTGCTCAGTCAGAAGCAGTTTCCTTCAGTTTGCCTCTCCTGTTCCTCAGTGGCTGAGGGCTTCCTTCCAAGCCTGCTTGCTCATGAGTAAATGGGTAGAAAAGGGTGTCCTTTACAGCCATGGCAGTGTGGAAAGCAGTTTCAGAAGGGCTTTCCTGGTTTTCCATGGATGAAGGCTTCCTTCCAAGGCTCTTACACATGAGTAAACAGGAAAGAAAGCCTGCTTGCTCGAGAGTAAACAGGAAAGAAGGGGTGTCTTTTATAGCCATGGCAGTGTGGAAAGCAGTTCCCTTCAGAAGGGCTGTCCTGTTCTTCCATGGCTGAAAGCTTCCTTCCAATCCTGCAAACTCTCAACTTAAACCCTGCCCCACACACAGATCACCAGCTCCTTTTTTGTTTGTTTGTTTTGTTAACATTGGCTCCTATTCTTGAGACTGGACTTGAATTATCTTGCAAGGAGTTGAGACTGGAGACTTGAAGGTAGGGACCTGAGACTTGCCTTGAGACTTGGAGTAAAAGGCTTAAATAGATCACTGCTTGTGTGTGTTTGTGAATTTCCCCCAATAAAGACTTTTTTTAAAATTTCCAATTGGTGTCTTACAGCTAGTACTGGTGTACACTGGTGAAAAAAATCCCCAAGGTTACCCACCCTCTTGCAGGCCTCCCTTTTTGAGCTAATATTACCCTACTTTTCACAGAGGCACAAGTACTAGCTGTAAGACCACCTAGCTGAGAGATCAAATCACAGAAATGTAGTGGTGGTTTTATTTGCTCCTCAGAGTTCTTGGAAGGCCATAAAAGTAGGTTGCGGAGACACATATGGGCTATGGACCACATGTTCTCCACTATTTCTTTTCAGCTTCATTGGATACACTAGGAAATCATGAGATGTTCTTTTACTGAGACTATTCAAATTCAGGTGGCAGTGGGGGAGCTCTTTTTTTCAATACTCATTTTAAAACTACTGAAACTCACAAAGACAGAAAATATTGCATTTAGCCTTCTAATTTAGACTCCTGTTAGGGTAGCATCAAAAAGTTCAGGCTCTACAAAGGGATTTCCACATGTTGATAGAGTTAGATTCAGAAAGGTAAACACATGAACTGTTTACAATGTGAATGTTACTACATAACACAAGTTTTTAGCATTATTTATTGGGAAGTCAGTCCCACTGTGTTTAATCAATGGTGCCCATTGCCTAGTCAATGTGTTTAGGACTGCAGCCTAATAATGACATTCCCTGCATGTTTACTCTGGAATAAGGCCCACTACAACTGCTATATATGATTGCAATCGAAAATTTTGAAAGGGTTATTCTTGTGTATTTATGGATCATGTATGGATAAGAAAGACATGGACTGGTCCTTTCCTGCCAAATAATAAAACCTCTTTTTTATGGAATGGAATGAGTGAGACTCTGGCTTGCTTTTTCACAGGCCTCTATGTTATGAGAGAACATTGTTCTGTTCTACAGAGCCACTGCAATTGCTGCTGGATTTTGATGGTACCTGTAGTGATTGTGGTGGTGGTGGGGACAGCCCAAAATGGGTTGTAGAACAGCTAGTGCTTGCTGCCCCTAAAGTCAAAGAGGTCACCCACCCTTAGAAAATGTTGACAGAAAATTTTCTTGGCTGTTTTTATCATTTGGCACATGGGTAGGCTAATTATATTATTTAGGGAATAGGCCAAGCACTGAAATAAAATAAAATATTGCTTTATAAGTGGTCTCAGAACACTGTTCATTTAGCAGTTCTCCAAATGGCCACTTAAAATATTATTTTTGATGCATGCTCCAGTGCACTCTCCGGCTCTTATCTTTCCTTAGATATGTGGAAGAATTATGCTTTACGATAACCTTGGATGTCTGTTGATATTCATGGAACAACCATCATGCTATAAAGAATTTTATTTGAGACAGTAACTATGATTTATGACCCCTTTCCTTTATGCTGTCAGTGTTTTTAAGCAAGGATTTGAATAAAAAGACACAGGGTGAAAGCAAGAAGCGATAATCAGCAAATGGTGTAATTAACTATATGGCCCTAATTTAACTTTGAGTGTAAGTGCAGAATAAAGGACGAGACACCAGTGTTTTATAATGGATCCAGTGCTATTTGAAAACCCACCAACAAATACCAGGTGCTGCAGGATATGTTTCAGAGGAAGGAACTGGGAGAACCACCTCTGAGCATTCCTTGCCTAAGAAAACCCTATGAAATTTATGGGGTCACCATAAATCAGTAGTCGTTGTAAAAGCACACACACACACACATACAAACACTTTAAAAATGTGAAGTTTCTCTTTCAGTTCCCTAGCAGGGCTGGCCCTGCCATTTGGCAGATTGAGGCAAAGGCCTCAGATAGTTAATCCAGAGGCAACTATCACAGCCTCTCAGCCTCCTCCCCCCAGCCTTTGGAGGATTGAGTTGCATATGCTACATAGCCTTACAAAGTCTCCAGAATGAACATGATGCTGAGAAGGGGTAGAGGAAGTTATGTCATCACTAGGATTTAGGTGAGTTTCATCTGCCAATCCAGTCAGCTTCTATATGTGGGGTGCCATTTTCTTGTTTGCCTTAGGCACCAAAATGTCATGGGCCAGTCCTGTTCTTCAGGTTTTAAAGTTTAGCTCTAGTCTGCACAGTTGAAAATGGTCTTCAGAGAACCATGCAATTCATTGACTTAATGCAATTTCCTTTTACAGGCATGATTAGAGGAATCCTAGCCCTGCAGCTTCCATACCTTCCAGTGATGTCACATTTAGCATAGTCCATGTGCCACTGTGACATTTTTGTTCAGTTCACAATAACTGTTCTGTATTTAACCTGATTCAGTAGCCTTCCATAACAGTAACTCAACAGTATAAAAACAAATTTAATAAACTTACCATAAAGCCATGTAAAGTGAAATTTTAAGCCAAAGTGGAAATTCTTAGGGCCATTACGAAAGATTACATTAAATATGTAGCGAGGAGAGAACATCGTTTCAGTTTCTCAGTTCCATCTGTATTTTCCCTTTAAAGTTCAATAAGAATTTATTTTAGTATTTATGTCATCATAAATTCTTTTCATGTTGAAATACCTTTGTGCCTATCATGTCTAAATTCTGTAGTTCTGAAGACATGGTTTTGCTATCTAAAATGCTGCGCATTTCTTCGATATATTTATGAGCATGTTTTATTCTTGGAAGGTGGCACTGAAGATGATCTGTCTCTTTTAGGTGTTTTTTCTACTTGTCTCCTCAATGTAAATATAGTTAAGAAAGCTGATGAGTTTTGGATGAAATGAAATAAAAACAGTAAAAACCCTGAATAAGCTGTTGGAAATGTCCCAGAATGTTTCAAACCAATAGGGATGTCAGGGTAAGCAGGGCTTCTTTTTCATACATGATGGACTTGTCAGAAGGTGAAAAGTTACTGGTCTAAGATTTATATGTTAATCCAAAAAGTCCAAAAAAATTTAAAGGTAGATTTTGTAATGTTACCAGAAATATTTTTGCTGAGCATGATACATAAGGAACTGGAGAGTAGATACGGATTATTTCTTCAGTATATGACAGCAGCAGCAAGAATATTGTTCACTCAATCTTAAAAATGGACTGAAGGACTGACAGTGGAAGAATGGATTATTAAGGTTGTTGATTTAGACCAAATGCCCAAATTACTATGCGTTCTAGAAGATAAACCAATTGAAGACTTTTTTGAAAGACTGAAATGGTGTATGGATTTTTTGAGCAATAAGAAATCTAGCACTGTAATAATCTGTGGTTATGTTTACTAGTAATTTTAGTAGGATTATTTCATTGGAGCTCTAATGTTAGATTTTTTTTTATTTTTTCCTTTTCTTTTCATTACGGTCAGAATTGGGAGGGGGCTGAGAGCCCTACTGTGTATTACTTGTATGTCATTTTTCCCTTTCTCTTTTCCTTTTACTCTTTTTTCTGTGTCAGTATTTTAATCTATATTACTTTGATTGTAAATTAGATTGCTCATGTTAAAATTAATTTTAAAAAAGGAGAATGTGGGGAAAAACAGTAAAAACTTGTCATCTGTTTAGACAGTGTGAGGTTTAAATAGTGTCTGTGTCTTCTGCAAGTTCTCTTGAAAGAGATCTACTTTTCAGTCCTATTTTGGGAGAAAGGTGGGGAATTCATCTAGTCAATAAATAAGTAACTTAGGGGGAAAGTGGTGGTAGGAACCCTAGAGAGATATACTTGTAGGTATCTCTCTAAATCTATCAGACCCCCCTTTTTTTCCACTTAGTTTGGGATAATCAGTGGAGATTGATGATTCCACTCTCAGTGGGACCTTGAATCTTCTCTGTACTTTAAAGCGGGTGACCAAGGTACTTCAGATATTTGCAGGTAGCGTTCTGTACCTTGGACATCTCCTTTGGGGTACAGGCTAATACTCAGAGCAGATACGCCATTCCACTTATATCAGACCCACCAGCTTCCAGTGAATGTAACAGTACAGGAACAGAACAAAACAACATAACCCACCCCAGTTGTTTTTTTACAACCAGATAAACGTGGGACTCTGATTCCACTCACGAGCACACCCCTTGCTTCCAAAGAGAATTTGTACTTTTGGGAGACATTTGGAAGTGTGATACCACACGTAAACAAGGCCCACAGGGTATCCATGCCTTGAAAGATTTTAATTTCTTGCCACCATAATTGCAGTGCTCAAGGATGAATTAAGGAGGTTGATTATGTGGAGGAGTTTTAACACACACACACACACACGCGCGCGCGCACACACACACACACACACACATCAAAAAAACTTTCTGCATGTATGAGCTAATGGAGGAATAGAGACGGTGGGAAATAAAGAAATGAGTAGATAATAGAATAAAATTCAAAATGCAAAAATCTTACTCTTCTCCATGTACATGCACACATAAAAATTTCTGGGTGCCAGCATGTGGAAAAGATGGATATGTTTTGACAGTCATACTACTTCTGTTGTTGATTTAAGAAAATCTGTAGTAGAGTTCTTACTGTAGAAATAAGCCTTCCTCGCTTTTGCCTCTGCAACGTTATTGTTGAAATTATCAAACTGTACATTGATCACCAGAGTTGTTTTGGCAGTTAACAGCATTAGAGAGTTTGTTTGTGGATTGAACATGCATGCCCTCAGTTCACAATTCTCCTCAACCCACTGCCAGCTTTAAATGAAATATTTTGTTATTGTCTTTATTAGTTTCATTTATATCCAGTCTTTTCCATCAATGAACACATGATGGCTTCCCCCAATTTATCCTCACAACTGTCTCTGAGGTACGTAAGGCTGACAGAGAATTAAGATCACCAATGATCTTCATGACTCAGTGAAGGTTAGAACTCAGACCTTCCAAATGCTAGTCTAATATGCTATCCCTAGAACCCAGATCTTCCAAATTTTGTCTGGAGAGTTGTTGTGCACTTAATAATATTGCACAAGAATAGTGAACGATAACCCAAAATTCAAAACAGTAGGATTTTCTGCTGTTCCAATAATAACCCACTAAGCCAGGGTTGGGAATTTGGTGGTTCTCTTGGATTCAGTGGGTAGTCCCAAACAGAATAGGCCCACTGAACCCATTCTTGAACAGCAAGTCAACATTTATGATTCAGTTGGTGTACTCTAGTTGAAGCTACCAATATTCACATTTAGATTTTGCGGGATTATAAATTAAAGAAACCCTCATCAACATAGCCTTTGTTGAGAAATGCTGGGAAATACAATCCAACATTTGTAAGGCCACAGTATTCCTCCCTCTGCTCTAAGGCAAGCAACTGTAAGATCATGAGTGAAAAACACACAGAAAGGAGAAATCATGCAACTTAATCATGGAGGTGTCCCATAATATCTAGCTTCAGAGATCTGACAAGCTTACTTCTGTATAAATATGCATGGATCAGGTTCAAAAGAATCCAGAACTGCAGTATTTCAGTGGTATGCACAAACCTCTAATATGCCATTAATAAATATTCCTCTGATTTTTTTTGAAAAAATGTAGAAATCAAATGCATGCTTCGTGATGGATTTTTGTTATCACACATACTTCTGTAAGTTAGGCAGACATAAGCATTCGTGCTGGATGTAAACTTTATGAACAAGTTACCTCTTTTAACTGAAGTATGGAAAAATAATTACTAGAAACACCAAACCGTTCATAGCATGGGAAAACTTTTGTGTTTTACAAAGCCTCAAACTTTGCCAATTTTGTACATTACACCCTTTGCAGTTATTAGTAGTTTATTAACATATACAAATTGACATGAGTCAGTTGCAAATGGAGACAAAAACATTTGTGTTCATAACCAGTTTTGCTATATCGATACACTTTTTTTTTTCTCTTGAGTTCTTACTTCTGCAGAGGTGTAAAGTTTGTTCTATTTTGTATGAAGTAAGGTTTAATAAATACTAACAGCAAGCATCTCCTCTGCTATTTTCTCTGAATGTACACCTACTGAACTTATAATTTAGAGGTTTCTGTAGTATATTTTGATTCCCTTTTTTAAGGACTTTAGAATGGTGTATTTAATAATATGGAATTATTTAAAAGACTCAGCTGGTAACTAAACTTTCCTGTTTCCTCTATTCTCCATTTCTGTGTATGTGTTGTCATCACTTAGTGTGAGGCTTTAGTGGAGATTTCTCTTTTTTTACATAAAAGAAGAAAATGTGGTGTTACAAACCTCACTTCACACAAGAGAGAACAAGATTATCTCCTTTTCTTGTGAACCTGTTCTCAGTCTTGACACATACCTGTTCTCTTTCTCACTCCATTCTGCTCAGAGCCAGAGGGCGTCTCCCTCCTTCACTAATTGTGCCTCACATCCTTTCTAGCTTTTCTTGTTCCCTTAATCCTCTTTCCCCTCTGTGCAGGTGCTTCTGCTGTAGTCAAGAACTTGAGCAAATGTGGTGGAGAGGCAAGGGAAGGGGAAAATGGTAGCAGCAGCACTCTTATGTTGGGAACACTAGTTTTGCCTACCAGCAAATGTGGTATGAGAAGGTGGAGCAAGAACTAGGGGAGGAAGAAGCATCAGCAGGCAGAAAGATTGTGTTCAACCTCTCTCCAGTCTCTCCCACTTTCAGTCTAGCAACTAGTTTAATAAGATGGTCCTTCTTCTTTTTGTCCTGCTCCAGTTCTGATTTTTCTCTCTTTCTCCCTCTGCTGACTGGGGTCTGCTGCCCAGTCCCTAAGGGCCACTTCTGTCTCTCTATTTTCACTGCCTCTTGTTCCAATCTGCTTTTTCCTCACTTAGGCTAAATCAACACAGGCTAAATAATGCATCCTTACCTCAGTGCTACCACTTTTGGAACACATACCATTCCTCTCCTTCTGATGTGGAAACACTTATGTTTGATGCCTTAGGAACTTTACAGTGATTTTTAAAAACCTCTAGTTTACTCCGCAGTTTGGGGAAGAACTGGATTTTTAAAATGTGTGGTTTAACCCAACCAAAATGGGATTGCAGTGGAATCAAGGGGGAGGGGAGGGCCTGGTTGATAGGTGATCATCTAGGTAAGGTAGTCACCTAGGTCTCCTGATCATTCCCAGTTCAGAAGGGGAGCTCCCTTGTTTGTTTTTGTTTTGTTTGATTTGGTATTTTTGTGCACACATTTATAGATCAACATTTCACCTCCACCTTCCCTACTGGCTTCGCTTCACAGGCTGGCATTTCCTGTTTCTCTGACAGCTTCACTTTATGGAAGCACAGGTGGGCAATCAGAATGAAGAGAAATCAGAGGCTGTTTGATTAAGTGAATATGCAAATATGTGTATGTGTTGTGAGAGAAAAATGCTGTTGTGGTTGTGTGACCAGATATAAACTAATGCAGTGAACACATGCATGCAGTAAAAACAGCCCCTTGCACCAACGTGGCTATGTTAAACTGGTTTCAGTGTGGATTAAAGCAACTGTTTGTGTCAATAAAGATGTCTAACTGGAGCAAGGACACTTCAGTGGAGCTTCAATACAGCACTCATGTAGATTCAGTCTTAAACTCTTTCCCTGTTTCCTTCCCAAGGTTAGCCATCAGTGGGCAAGTGCTGCTGGAGCCCAAGCAAAAGGTGGTGGCCCAAGAAAGTGCAAGGAAGCAGCAGCCACAATGTTGTTCATGCTTGGCACATGCCCTCACACATGTGTGCTGGCTCAGTGGAGCAAGAAGTCAGAGCTGGTAAGGCAAGCATTGCCAAAAAAAAAAAAAGTGGAGAGATTTCCCCACTTTTCTTTCTCAGCCTTTTCCTCCTTAAAGCTCTGCCCCAACCTGATGAGCTACTACCATTGCTCTTTTAAATTGCTTGTTTAGAACAGGAAGGAGAGGCAGAAAGCAGAGCAAATCCGAACCTCAGCTCAAGCAGCTAGGAGTTGCTCTCTCGGGGAGTTACTGTCCTAGCTAGGAAGCAACCTCCATTGTTCCGTACTCCTAGGGACTGCCCACACAAAAGCACTGAGACCTGGATCACAAGTATCAGTTGAACTGTTATTAATCTAATCTGGTCCTTGCAGTGACAGATTTGATGTAATCAGGGTTCTTGAGGTGAGGTAGTGGGACACAGGTATGGCCAGAGGAACTCATACAGTTTCTTCTGATCTAGAAATGCTAAGCTAGATGTATCAGTGGTCTAACCAGGTGTGAGACAATTTCTTATATATCAGCCATGAGATGATGAATGTGAACACAAGGGTCAGCAGTAGATTCAGATCTCTACTCTCAAGTAATAATTTCAGCCCTAACTGTACATGAAAGTATCTGCAGACCACATTTTCATCAATGGAGCTTCAGCTTTTCATTTCTCATAGACCTGTTGGTTTTCTTCAAACCTGTGTTGTGCCAGTTCTTTCTACCATACACTTTGCCAATATTCCTTAGCAGTATGTGTTCAGGGGCTCACCTTTGTCACTTCTGAGAGGGACCTATCTAGACGTACTGTCAGTTCTAGCACTTTCATCTAATTGAAAAACACAGAGTGATCATGAGACCTACCAGGCCTTTTAACTGAAAGTAAGCTCCCTTAATTTTAGCACGACTGACAAATGTAATTTAGTACAAATTCCAAAATTGCCACCAAATTTTGGAATGGGTTTTGGAATTGAGACACCCATATTTTCTAGAAACATTTGACTTACAAAGTATAAAAGTGCCACAACCGTGACCACAGGTATTCAGAGAGCTGTGTTGATCTGTCAGTTTATTCATTTTTCTTAGGGTAATATTCCCTATAGAATTATCCTGTCTGCAGGAGAACACAAAAAGAAATCTGGGGGAAAACATTGGTAATTATAGACTCCTTTGTTATTTGTTTTGTATGGTGTTCGCATTGAAATGCACTTTGCTAATTCTTTTCAAAGAGAATGCTTAGCTGTGTTGTGTTATTAATCAAAATTTATGCCTCTAGCAACCTGTTCTTGCCAGGAAGGCAAAGGAAAGAAAGAGAAAAAAAAATAGGAGGAAAAGAATTGGTGCAAGAGGAAAGAAAAAGATATTCAATGTGAAGTCTGTACAGTGTGCTTATTCTTTGCTTTCTATATGACAAAACTTGATTTCTCCTTCCAAAGCCTAAATTAGCCATTCTGTTTCTTAAGAGCAGAAGGACAATACTGAAAGCAGCAGCTGTTGGTGCCAGATTTTTAAATTAACAATATAATTTAACAAGGTTTGGTTAGCCAGTGCTGATGCATGCATCAGACAAATTGGCCATACTGGCTATTGCCTTGTGAATTAGCAATGAAGCTGTCATTTCACAGGATTACATTCATAAGATTGAATTGCTAACTTCTGATAGCCTGGTGTTGTGGTGTTGCCAAGCCCTGCATGCTTCAGCACCTTCTGATGCCAACTTCTTCACAGGGAGGCATTTTCTCTGACTGACCTGGCCCTGGCTTCTTCTCTTTTTTCTTGATTTTCTGAGAAATTCAGGGGTGGCAGGGCACAGCAAGGCAAAAAAATAAAAACAAAAGCCAAGCCAAGTGAGATACAGTGGGAGACACAGGTTAGGAGCTCCAGCTGGAGTTGTCAACCAGACTGACAGCGTGTCTTCCTCCTTCCTTTGATGGGCGTTGTCAGGAAAAAGAAGCAAAAAACCCCAAAGAAATCACTGTTTGATCTAGCTCAGTTTTGTCTTTACTAGCACTGGCTCTCTAGGTTCTTATGCAGGTTATTGGAGGGAGGCACAAGGGAGTGGGGATGCATGAGAAATTCTCTGTCAAGGCTTTTCTTTTTAAATGAATTTTCCTGATTTTCAGCCTCATGGACTGCACACAGAATCAGACTTAGAAATCCAGGCATACAATCAGTTCTTCAAACAACAATAACAACAGTAACAACAACAACAACAATAATAATGCTCACATTTGAAAACACTTCATATTTCTAAAAGTTCCAGAAACATGGTCTACTGGGTGGAAGCATTCACTCATTAAAGTCAATAGTATCCATTTGTAATTGTGAGTGCAAAAAATGCATGTAGATTGTTCCCAATAATGCATCTACATTTGTCTATGCACATATGTGTCTTTGTCTGCATAGAACTGGTATAGAATGCTCTTGGAAGTGAGAAAAGGAGGCAATCAATGAAAGCCTAATCCCTTGATACAACAGGTAAAAAGATGATTAAATAATCCCATGTATTTCTCATAATGAAATGGGTATGAATCCTTCTAAGTGTGTCAAAATCTGGGTAAATTATGTGGATGCAGCTTGTATGTTGTAGGGGGGAAGTTGTCCCTCTAGGTTTCAATAAATGGAGGCATTAGTGAATTGAAGAAAGCAGCTTATTTAAAGGCACTTCTGGCAGAGACTGACAAGCCCAGGATTTGGCAAGTTCAGAGCCTGTCTAGCAAACATCTGGTTAAAATATGCTTGTGTAGCATTTTTTGCAGATACTGCAGAGCACTAACAACTTGCAAATAAAAGTGTATGCTGGTAATACAAAATAACCAATAATAAACAGGCACTGTTTCCAAACTATTCATGTCACACTGCTGTCCTCAGTTTACCAGTGTCTCCACTTGCATTAAACCATAGAATGCCCACATCTAAGTTTTGTGGTTCTGTCTTCCACCCCACCCTGAATGAATGTAGGTATTTTACTGACCTCTTGAAAAGACAACCAAAGGTGATCAGATGTGGATTTCTTTTTTAAACTCTATTATGTGTTGATATGTATTTAATTTTATACTGCTTCATGTTACAAAGCTTTGAGCAGTTTACAATAAAAACATATGTAATAAATATGAATTCAATACAAAATCATCTTAAAACCATTTTAAAACAATAAATCGTTTTGAAACACTCTGATAGCCAGTACAAAGGGAGAGCAATCATAATCATTGCTAGCCAGAGAAGACCTGCGAAAAGCAAACCTGTTTTGATACAGTATTTAGAGTTTGATGTAGTTTCTGCCTTTTTGACTGTATAGAAAAGAGTGTTCCAGAAGGTGAGCATCAGCCCTTTTTGTCATATAATGGCATCCTGTTGGCTGTGGAATGAACAGTGAAATCAGTGAAAACAGTGGCATGGATAGGGGGATGCAGGGCCTTTCGTCACTACACTGTTACAGTGCTGTTACTCTGCTTTCAACATCCTGTGGAATTCTTGGGGTGTAGTTTACTGAGGCCAAAGAGCTCTCTGCCTGAGAATTCTAAATGCCCTTCCCTAAACTGCAAATCCCAAGATTCCATAGGATGTTGAAAGTGGAATAACACTGCTATAACAGTGTAGTCCGGAAAGGCCCACAGTCTGCTGGGTGTACATAAGTTGGATTTGCATGACTGAAGTGGTCACTGTGTCCAGCTCCAGACTCAGTGTATGTGTCCTCAAGCCACTTTTCAGCAAACTTCTTCCACTGTCATGAATCAACAGAGTCATATCCTGCGGAGTGAGGTCTGCCTGTATTTCCTTGTGCTCTGTTCCAAACACATTTACCAGCTATTCCTGTTTCCTTCTGCTCAGATGATGAATTTCTCACATTTATTTTCAGCAGAAGGATGCTATAAAGACAGCATTATGGCTTTGGCAAGATACCACCAAGATGCTGGATTAGCTGGTGTTAGGTACATGAAAAATGCTTCATCTACCTGTGACACTGCTCTCTCTCAAAATGGCGCTATCTTCCGTAGCAGGGAGCAAAGCAAATGAATTTTCCATTCCCTCTTCTTTCGACATTTCTTTTACTCTGAATGCCTTTAAGATATGTCATCAGAGACACAGAAGGCCAGTGAAAATTAAATGATATTCTCTGTTGTTTCAAAAGGCAGCAGAAGCTGCCCAGTAATAAACATACATATATCTGCCCAGAATAAATAGTACTAATAAAATCAGAATAGATGGAAGAAATAATGTACATCCCAGTATGTTGCAGGAAACATTTGTTTCTTCCCGCAGCCATTCAGTTCAGATGCATGTAGTGCACACATTGTTTATGATGTATAATTTCTGGGATGCAGAATCTCTAACTTTGTACGCAAAGACAGCATTGTAAGAGCAAAGTATTCTGGCTGGGTCACTTTTGATTTTTTTCCCCACATAGATTTTTTTTAAAAAATAATTTTCTCGCATTCTTTCCATTAAATTGATGAGGAAATGTGCACATTTAGGAAAGGACTGGTCAGAAAATGAAACAAACACTGGCCTCATTAATCCCTGCTCTCCAAGTCTTCCCTTCCTTTTCACTTTCAGAGCTGGAATCACTGACACTAAGAAAAGACCTAGTGTTCCAAATGGAGGATCATAGGTATGGTTCAGTGGCTAAACTGATAAGCTTGGATTTTGAAGATCTGGGTTCAAATCCCTACCCAATCATTTGATCTAACTGGATTGTTCAAGTTAGGGCAAGATTAAAATTCGGTGGTTTTCTACATACAATGCAGAGATTCTTTGGAGAAGGATGAAATGCAAATATCATAGACACCCAAACACAATAGTCTAGGTGAACTGGGTAACCAACATAGCTGCCATTCTGTATTCAGCTATTTCTGTGGTGCCAAATCAGGTTACCACTTCATTTTCATGTCAGGTTCTTCATCTCTGACAGCTTCATGTAGCATGAGCCTCTTTGTTGTGGGAACAACTGCACGTGCTAGATTTGGTGGTACAGCAGGATGAAAAAATCCATTCATTTCATATTTAAATTAAGAAATTAACCACAATTCACACAATTGCTCTTAAAATCAGTGGGCAAAAATCTTGATTTTTTTTTAAAAAAATCTAATGTGATAGAAAGTGAAACAGACAGTCCTGTCTATCTTTAGCATTTAGCTTTCTGTAATAATTCCACTAACACTCCTTTTTCCGCAGCCCGTAGATGAAAAACAGGTTGCTCGACTTTGCTATTTAACGTTATTAAATTTTCTTGCCATGAACGGGGTTGCTGAATACAATTCTACATTAGTGAATGTATGTTTAGTTTATAGAATAAATGGTTGCTGTACTTTGGGAAGCTGAAGTTAGTCAGGTTCCTTTATGAAACCAAATTAATCTGAATTAAATAGAAGCACCAGAAATCTTGCAATTGAAAAGTTCTATTAATATATTTAAAATGTATTTCATAACAGCATTTTTCTATTATGCACCTATAATTAATGTGACTATAAATGTGTTGAAAATGAGAACAGATGAAAGTTCTGAAAGCGTTCAAGCTACCCTTTAGTGGAATCACATTAACATACGTGAATGCGTTTATTGTTTCCACACTCAGACTGGTTATCAAATCAATCAAGGTTGAATCTGTACTCGAAGAGAAAAATATTATTCTTCTGCAATAACAAAGTTGTATTTCATTCAGCCCCTCCTCCTTCAGAGGCTATCACACATTTATGTCTCATTTTTATAGCCAAAAAGTATTGTTCTGTAGAATATTCTCCCCACCAGTCTAGTTTTAAAATCTTTGGGGAAAACTGTCTCTGAGTCTGACAGAGGCACATTTATGGGCAGGTATGAGAAAGTCTTCATGATGGATGGATATTCTTAGTCTGTGGAACTCCCTTCTAACGGACGGTGGGCTGGGCAACTCTTGCTTGTTGGTTGACAACCAGGAAACACTTCTTTTATTCAGTCAGAACTTTAGCATCTAGCAGCATTTGAACTAAAGAAGGGTGTTGTTTCCCTTTATCCATTTGTTCTTACTTGTATTTCAATCTTTTAAAAAAAATATTTTATTTTTATTTATATTTTGTTCATTTGCGTTTGGTGTTCATTTGTATTTGGTGTTTGGTGTTGAGTGTCATTTCAGAAAGCCAACATGGTGTTATAGTTTGTACACTGGATTATGATTCTGGAGACCAGGGTCAAATCCCTGCTCAGCCATGGAAACTCACTGGGTGATCCTGGGCAAGTCACACTCTCTCAACTTCAGACAAAGGCAATGGCAAATCCCCTTCTGAATAAATCTGACCAAGAAAACCCTATGACAGGATATCTTCAGGGTCTCCATAAGTCATAAATGACTTGAAGGCAGACAACATCATCATCATCATCAACAGCAGTGAGAACAACAAACTTTTAATTAGTCAATCTGAGAAAAAAATTTACAATTGGCTTTTTAAATTTCCAAAAACTTTAGCCAAAAAAAAAAT
Source organism: Iguana delicatissima (assembly GCA_948472985.1). NCBI lineage: Eukaryota > Metazoa > Chordata > Lepidosauria > Squamata > Iguanidae > Iguana > Iguana delicatissima. The sequence continues at coordinate 141,856 of CAOKZL010001669.1, forward strand.
CCTCCAACTGTTTCAAAGGCTGTTTTCACCTATAAACTCTTTTTGTACAGTCCAGATGTGGGGTAGAAAACCTCATGATCTCCAGATGTTTTGGAAACAGTTCCTGTATAGCCAGTCAGCTTGACTAAGGTCATGGTGGTGTTAAACATAGACCAAAATCTCTGGAGGGTGCTAGCAGTGGAGGCTGATGGTTCTGGTATCAGCGGGGCAATGAATCAGCTCCAATCTTCATCTGAATTTTTAAAGCAGCTCTGCCAATGGTGAACACCATCCCTCAAACAGGCTCAGCACATTTGATCTGACAACTTCTTATGGGAGGGGAATAACATTGCAAAATTCTTTATAAATAAGCTGATAAATTAATTGGGGAGCTGCATTTATTTCCTATCAAATGAACATTGGACAGAATGGACTTCATTCACTACAATTTTCATTTGCTATGAAACAAATGTTATTAGTGATGGATAGGTAACAGTGGACTTCTAGGTTATTATAAAGGCTATTATAACGCAAGGTGCAGGGGGAATAACTGTAACCTCCCAAAATCCTCCAGCCAACATTAGCAGTTTTTTAAACCAGTTTGTATCGATTTATCACTTATTTGGGAGGAGAGGCTTATCTTTTGAATGAAAAAGTTTTGTGGTGACACTTTCTTTTCGCAGAATGTCCCAAAACACTGAAGTGCGTGCAGGGTGAAATGAACAGAATTTGTTAGTCATGGCTAACTCTAAATATGACTGAAGTCTGCATACAACCCACAACATTTACTTTTATGTAGGGATGTATTTAGTTACTAATTTCATTCTTGAAGGAAGCAGCAAATACTGTATTTTCTGGTGTGTAAGATTCACTTTTTTCCCTGAAAAATACTGTTTAAAAATAGGATGTGTCTTATACACTGGAGTGTCTTATATGCCGGCAAATAGTATTTGCCAGGGTATAAATGGATGCATCTTATACACAGGTGCATCTTATGCACCAATAAATACAGTGATTTCAGCAGTCTTCTACCCACTGTGCAGTTTATGGAAACTATGGCCCTTTCCTCACGGGGGGGGGCGAACGAGGCCACGCACGCAGGGGCGGAGCTTACCCGCGAGCGGGTTGCTCCGTCCCTCCGGAGAGCGCGGATCCGCTGTTCCAAACGCTGCCGAATTTCGGCGGCACTCAGCGGCGCCCAGAATGGCGACCGGCGGCTTCCGGCGGCGCTCCACCAATTAGGACAGTGCGCCAGCCAGAAGCCTGCCCCCGGGCAGATCTGCAGGGACGCGCTACCGCGTCTCTGCAGTTCTTCACTGGGGGCTGCTACGGGGCAGCGCGGGTAAGTTTTATAAAAACCACTTTTGAAGGTGGTTTTTATAAAACTTACAGCGCCATCCCCGGGGCTGCGCTAGAGCAGTTTGAGGTCTAGAACCTCACTTTTTTTAACTGCTCTAGCGCAGACCCCAGTGAAGAAGACCTCCTGGAGAGGTCGCTCTAGCGTGGGCAATATGCCCGTGTGGAAATGGCCTATGTCCACTTTGAGATTTATTCCATACAAAATTTCTATGTAGTATGTTTACATGAGAAAATAGCATTTTCTGTGCAGAACATACTATTTCTGCACAGATATAATATTTTCTGTCCAGAAAATGCTGTTTCTGGTGCAGAAAATCCTCTAGTTGGTGACTTACCCTACAGAAAAAGCCCAGATGTGGGTTAACAAATACTATGTGCAAATTTTGTGCAGAATAAGTTTTATTCTGCATAAAATCTGCGACATACCAGGATTCTTCTTGTTAGGACTTTTTGAAGAAATATTATTTGATGTGCAGGAAATGCTATTTTCTGACCAACAGTATCACACACATATTTTATTCAGATTAAGTCCTGTACTATAAAGATTCTTGTCTGCCTGGGTTTCTTCTTGCCAGAATGTATCAACCGTACAGAAATATGTTTTTTCAGTTTTATTTTTATATAAATATTCTTTCAATCTCTACTTTTGAGGGAAGTAACATGTTAAATGACACTGCCTGTAATGCATTACTTCTGGGATATGAGGGCAAAAACATGTTATTTTTGTGAAGTAATATATTTACGTATCTTTTTGTTAGTGTAACATGTAATATTAAGGATCAAATGTTGTTGGAGGAAACCATTTGGATGGAATTTTGGCCATTTGGGGAAATTTTCAGTTTCTGAATATACTCACTGTAAAAGTATAGCTTAAGAAAATCTTTAAGAAGTCGTGCATTACCAATGCTGCATCCGCTAAATAAAGAAAAATGCATCATTCCTTATAAATAATAAGTAATGCTAATATGTTGCTTTTTAAAAAATCATGTTCTGAGCTCTGGTCATGCACAACATGTACTAGTTGGGTTGTAAAAACTGCGTACATGATCTCTCCATCAGTGTGTGTGATCTCTGTAATGGAGCAAGCTTGTTTTCTGCTGCTCCAGAGACTAGAACACAAACTAATAGATTCAAATACAAGAAAAGAGATTCCACCTAAAATATTAGGAAGAAATATTTTTTTTATGCACTGTAAGAGCAGTTCAAGAATGAAATAGACTGCTTCAAAATGTGATGGACTCTCTGTCTTTGGAAGTGTTCCAAAAGTTTAAAATCTTTCGGGAGTATTTTAGCTGTGTATTCCTATATGGCAGGGGCCTGGATAAGATGTTCCTTATTTTTCTCCTCCACTCTCTCTCCTTGTCTAATGATGTGTTTAGGCCCAACCAGCAAGAATCTTTCTGGAAATTTAAATGTAGGTAACCAGTTCAACTCTGTTTTCCCTTTACAGGGACACATACACACACATCCTTGTGCTGTTGCTACCAAAAGAAAGTCTCATTTTGGCTGATACAGTAAGAGAAAATGAAGAGTCTTATGGTGCTTCAGATGAGTGTGACTAAGCTGACAGCCAGAATGTTTATATTCAAGCGCTAGATGAGTTTATCACAACCATACAGTTCCAACTGGCTGCCATATTCCTCTGCCTCTGTTATGTCAATTTTTTTGTTCTCAGTGCTTTAATTTAATTATTGGAGGAATGGCCCAAAGATATGTTGAAGAACACATAGTTTAATTGTATTTGCATATTGCTGGCTTTTTCAAAAGAATATTCTGGATACTACAATTGGCAGAAGTTATGATAGGAAAACAAATGTCTGAATAAATAAATAAACAATAAATAAACAGAGCCTCATCATGCAAGGAAGCCAGGGAATCCACAAAAAGAAAGTCATGGGATGTCCCTCTTTTCCCCTTTAATGATCATTTTTAAAAAATTGAGGGAAAGGGAAAAATGATATGGAAAGAAAAGAGTAATAGAAAAATAATAATAGAAAGAGCTCCACAGATAGGAGACGTGGGTATTTTTCTTCTTTATACATCTTGCTCACACTTTGCAAATGTTTTTCCTGCGTTTTTCTTCTAAAAGGAAAATACATCACACTGGAACCAGCTAAGACAGCTGGCAGACCAATAAGAAGAAGAAGAGAATGCCAGTAAACCACAAAGGTGATCTGTGATATCAAGAACTGGATGCTTTGTAGGCCAAATCATTGCTATTTCCACCATTAGAACAATAAGCCAGAATGCTGAGTGGTTGACTGCCTTACCACTGCTAGCTAACTCTACTGGCCAGTAGGAAGTTCTGAAGCTTGTTGACTCATTGATTGTCACAAGGCATAAAAAGCCAGTGGACTTCATTTGAACTTATAAAATATGAGACTTTAGGTTAACTCATCAATCAGTGTACAATGGCTGCTCATCCTCAAGATTTCTGCAATGTTCTAGGTTCTGCATTTCATCCATTTTCATAGGACACAGCTTGGAAAAATTATCATTTTGGATTATTAGAATTCTTCCCCAGCCAGTCTGACCACTGAGCATGCTGACATGGATATTTTGGAAGTTATACTCTCAAAAGAAAATTTTCCATGCTTTGGCCATAGATGAACAGCTGATGGCCCTCCAGAAATGAATCAAATTAAAATTAGATGAGGTCCAGAAGACATTTTTCATCTGTACTTGCAGAAGATCATATTCAGGTTCCCATCAGGACATTCAAAGCTTCTTTTTTGTGTTTTCCCCTTTTCTGTATGTGTGAAAATGTCATATTTTGACTGCTTGTGAATATTACCCTTTGTAAAATCTGCCAAGTGCCAAAGCAATTTGACTAAAGAAAAAACAAGTCATCGGTTTAATGACAACATGAAATCAAATATGTTTATTTCCTCTGAGTGGCTATAGTGGGATATCCACTGTGACTGTTACTATTTTCTTTCTTTTCAGAAAAATCTTGGATTTTGTGAATAACTTTTCTGGGTTTTCTTTCCTCTGTGTTATGCTGACCTGCTTATCCTTTGCTCCTGTCCTTGTCCTTCTGAGTTTATGACAATCCCCTTTGCTCTTTTCAAATGCAATTTGAACAGTAGCTTTTCTAGACTGAAAGACCCTGTGTTGATCTGATTTCTCCTTGGAAAGATTTGCAGCCTCTGTGGACTGGGCATATTTTTCTGACACAGGCCTATTGTCAAGCTTTCGAAAGGGTTTATAAGACGAGTATTAGATCGAAGAGCCTTAAAGTGTAATTTAGCAGGGTTAAACTAGGTATTTGCAGAAATCTAGAAAAATCTATACAGGTTTTCTACTTAAATCAAAGGTATTTTTGGTACAATAAACAGTTGATGCTTTCCAAGTAACTCTATATAGAGAATTAGATTTGTAGTACAGTGAATACACTGAACATAAATGCAAATATATAAAGCATGCCTCTGTAGATCTGAAAACAAAGATGTCTGGGGTGCTCTTAGGTGTGTACATCCAGTTGTTGGAATAAGCTAGGGTAATCCTATTGAATAAAGGTGAACTTGATTCAGTTAGCACTTGTTTAATTTCTATTGAGTCTGTGAGAGTTTGGTATCTGGCATTCATAGATCAATGTAGTATATATACCCTAAAGATACCGGATCCTATATGATCTTGGAAGCTAAACAGGGTCAGCTCTGGTTAATACTTGGATATGAGTTCACCAACTAATACTAGGTGCTATAGGCTCTGTTTCGGGGGGGAAACTGGCAAAACCAGTTCTGAGTATTCCTTGCCTAAGAAAACCCTATGAACTTACAGAGTTGTCGTAGGCTACTTGAAAAAACATACCTACATACACATTACAAGGCAAGAAATTTGGGGCTTGGGGTGAATAGATGGAAGACCCCAGCAGGACCTGAAGAATTTCCAGGTCATTATGCCTTATCTATCAGAACATAACCTGTGATTGTCTTCATCATTTGGCAGCCACTTGTCCTATATGCCTGTGTTGGGGAGATGGGGAGTTTGCAGCTGAGCCGGGGCAGAAGGGCAGCCAAGTGAGAAATGCTGCCACGTTCTATGTCAGGAAAATATAGGCAGTAGTGCCCTCCCACCAGCCACTATGTGGACTCCCCTCACCATTAGGATGTCTTTGAAAATTGCTCAGTTTTTTCAAATGATGCCTACAGTGGTCAGGAAAATGATTAACTTTCCTCCATTCTTCCCTGCAGATGTGAATAAGAATATAACAAAGTATATCTCTAGCACAGATACACGTATACTGACCCTGATAAGAACACAGTCAAATAAAAAGACAGCCCTAAGGGAGGCAATATGCTGTGGAAGGACGTGGAAGAGGACCTACTCAGGTGTGGCCTCCTGGTTGTGGAATATCATCTCCTTAGAAACCTAGGCAATTGGTACCAATGGTGCTGTCATTCCTGAGTCAATTTACATACCTTTTTTATTATTATTAAAGCCTTTAAACTCTAATTGAATTTACCCACATCAGCATATGTGCTTAAACAGTTTAAACTGTTTGAATTGGTTTTAACTGTCTTCTTGTAACCTCTGAAATTGCTTACTATGATTTTAGTCTATTTAAATCATCTTTTGCTATTCTATATGTTTTAAGTAGGTGAAACTAATTTTGTTGTATGCCTCCCTGAGATCTTATGACACAGGGTGGATTATCATTATTTTAAATGCATTAAATAAATAAATAAAAAAATCCTAGTTGGTAATGGCAGCAGCACAGATTTCTTTTTAATTGGATTGTTTTAAGGAGATGGATATTGTTTACTCCCACATGAATTGTCTTCTTAAGATGGGATTGTTTTTCTTTTCCTTTCCTTGCTTCCCACACAAACAGCAGGTACCTTTTGCACTTCTGCTATCACCCATCATATGCTAGTGGATAAATTTACAGCTTTTGGCTGTGACCCCATAGCCTGGCTGCTCAGTTAAGAAGAACACGTGAATTGCAACAAAACAAGCAGTGTAGCTTCTTTCCTTGTCCATTGATAATACCTGACTGCTGCAGAAGAAACAAGGGAACATATAAGGAAATTTACTCAACTGATGAATCACGTCTAGGAGCAGAAGCAGGCAACCTGGTGCCTTCCGGATGCTTTGGGCTATCATCAGACCCAGCCAAAATGGCCAATCATCACAGTTTAATGAGTTGTAATCCAAAATATCTGGAGGGCACTGGATTGCCTTATGTTTCATTTGGTGATAGAGGTGCAAGCTCTTAGTTCTTATTAAAACCTAATACATGCCACTGAATGAATTCATATACTTCTCTGGTTTTCTCCTGACTCTGCTTTTAGCATGCGCTCTTGTCTTCCCTTGCATTAGAGTTTAGGTTAGCAACTTCTTACTGTTCATAATGCACTAGAGGGGAAAGTATCTACCCACTTCACTTGCTGCATCCCTACTTATTTTTTGCTGCTCTGGCCGTTGTGTTTCTTGCTTGCAGCTATCTGTCACTCTATGGCCATTTCTTCACTGCACTGTTATAGTGCTATTATTCCACTTTCAACATCATATAGAATCCTGGGGTTTCTAGTTTAGCAAAGGGCCTTTAGAATTCTCAGACAAAGAGCTCTTTGGCCTCAGTAAACTACAAACCCCAGAATTCCACAGGATGTTGAAAGTGGAATAATAGCATTATAACACTGTAGTGCGAAAATGGCCTTTGAGGACAGCAAAGTGGGGAGAAAACAATGTTAACAAAGCATGTCCCTCCTATACTGCTCATTGAAAAAAAGCCCCCAAATCACACTATTTTTCATTTGGAGAAAAGGTATTTTATAGTATGGCTTAAGCTTTCCTGCCCCACATTTAATTTAGTGTGCCTTTTTAATATTAAAACATGATCACTGTGACCTCACTTCAGCAGTATTTTGGAGGAGAATGACTCAACACTGGGGCAAAAGTCAGTATTTGAGGAAGATCTGTGACATAAGGATGGCCTGTCACATCTTATTTCTTTGCATATAGTCTTTTCCTATTTGTAACAAATTATATATTTGATTTCTCTATTCTCTTGCTTTCTTCCTCCTCTTCTCCTTTTTATATCTTACCTTTTTCATCAACTGGGAAGTCAAGATGGTTTAGATTAAAATAAATATAATAAGGTTAACACATACATAAGATCAACATTAAAATGGAATTAAATTATTATCAACAACTTTAAAAACAGTGTAAGACATGCATTTAAAAAGTTTAAGGAACAATACAACTAAAACGATAGAGTTCCCTCTTAAAAGCCCCTTCTTTCTAAAAAAATTCCAGTTCTCAAAAGTCTGTTGGAATAGAAAAAAAGCCTCTGGAAGGAGAGCGAGGAGCGTGCTAATGCCTCCCTATACAGAGAGTTCCAGAACCTAAGGTTAGCAAGCCCTGAGAAGGCCCAGTCTCATGTTTCCACCATCTATACCTGTGAGGGTGTTGGATCTGAGAGAAGGCCCCTCCTGAGGATCTCAGGGCCAAAGTAGGCTCTTATGGGCAGATACAGTTTTTTGGAAAGTTTGGGCATAACCTGTGTAAAGTTTTAAAAGTTATAAGCTTCACTTTGAATTGAGCTCAGAAAACAGTCAGCCAGCCAGAAGAGCTGCTGGGATGGGGAGTTGTTCCAAGTTAATCAGGCCAAGTTAACAATGTTATTACTAATTCCACCATTCAGAGAAACTACTTTTAGATCCATTGCTTTTTCTTATTTGAGCATTCACTTCCCTCAGCTATGTGCTGGAAATCTGACCATCTGCGCATGAATTCCTCCTGTTCACGTGAACATCACCTAACTGAATATGAAAAATAAGAGAAGGGGCAAACCATTAGTGATCAGGAGGCAACCATTGCTCCTTTGGCAAATTCCCACTGCTGGCTGGAATTCTACTCTCTGGGACAGTAGGTGATTGTAGGTATGCGCATGGTGACGACAAGAGGAACAGAAACAGCACCCAGAGGGTCCAGCAGTGAAACATACAGCTAGGCAGTTGCTGATTTTAGCACTGGCCCTAGAGTCAGAAATGGCAAAGTCCTGTCCATCTCTCTAAAAACAAGACAAATTTCTTTTCAAGCTGAAAGATCATCTTTTTGATTGGTATTGGTTTCAATTGGTTTGTATTGTATTATATGATAGGTATATATTGGTTTCAGTTGGTTTTAATCTTCTACTCTTGCATCCTAGAGCTTGGACATTATTTGGTTATGTGGATTAATTAATTATTGTGGCTTTCTACATTTTTCTTCACTTAACGGCATTTGTAGTCTGCCTTGCCTCTAAGGAGCTTAAGGGAACATACTTCCCCTTATCTTGGGCTTGGAGATAGATTGAGATTAAGATTACAATTAAGAGAAAAGAGAGAGAGAGGCTCATGGTTGTGAAGTAAGCTTCTGATCTGAGTAAGGATTTAAATCCAGGCTTCCCTGGTCATAACCAAGTATCTAAACACTGTGCCGCACTGGCTCTTCTTTGTATTCTGCAGCTCTTCATTGTGTGTGTGTATGTGTTGGCTTTAAAGTTACATTGCCTGTAAACTAAAATCCCAACATGAATGCTGATATTATAATGCTAGTTTGTAATCTCTTCATTATTCAGTAGAAATGATTAGCACTGGAGTGTTTTTCATTGGTAAAATTTCTACTCAACTGCTCTTTCCATCTTACAAAACAAGCAAATCCAGAAAATAATTATAATAATTATTTTTCACCTCTTTCCATTATCACCTCGCACTAACTGGCACTCTCCACAGCCATCATTCTCATTTGGTTTATTAGCTAGTCTGGCCAATAAAATCTATTATGCTGTGCATGGATAGCTCAATGAAACTCCCAATAATGCACTGTTTTAATTACTTACTCAATAATGATCATGTAAGTCAACAATAAGATTTGTACAAGTCGTCATTTTGGCAACACTTCAAAACCTTGCACAAACACAGCTTTCCTGTGATGTGGAAGGGCTATGACTATTGCTGCCACAGCAAACATAGGGTACTGATTACTGTATCAGTTTGGGCTTGGGAGATCCATTTTGTAGTCCCAGTGAGGCCCGAAATTCAATGGGTAACCTTAAACCAGTAACTTTCTCATAACCTGAGAAGATTTCTTGTGAGAATAAAATAGAGAGATAGTGAACAAAGTATTCCAGCCTGGGTGCATGCAAGACTGATATGTAATAAGCAAATGCATTGCTTTAGAACTGCAGCAATTGAAAAGTAATACCACATGTGCCGTGTTTCCTGGCATCTGTTCATATAGTTCATTGGCAATGTAATTCCAGCACCATATGCCAGTGAGAGATGGAGGAAAGAGGGCTTCCATTATCCTACCAGAGCTGGGCCAGGAGCATGAAGTTAAAGAGTGGAGCAGGATGCCTACTAGCGTGAGGTGAGTGGATAGGAAATGGGTGTACATTTGGGGCAGCAGTTTGTTTTAGTCTGAACCATCTGAGAAGTGCAAGATTCCCTTCCCTTCCTCTCCTTCCCCCTCCCCACTGCTGAGTTCATTGAGTGTGAACTTCTTTTGCCAGAATCAAATTAAGCTAAGGACAGAGGAGGAAAGTGGGAGTGAAACCAAGATATTTTAAAAGCAGATGAAAAAATAGAGCAACAGAGAATTAATCAGGACTGTCTCAGCCACTTGTGGAAAGTTGAAGCATATGAGAGGGGGGATTGAAAACTCAGGGCAGCTGGATTTTGTTGAAGACACAGTGAGATTCAATTTTGTTTTATTGGCCTGGGTTAAATGGAGTTACATCTAGATTTGAGGCTGAGGTAGAGGAATAGCTCCACATATTCTGAACTAACTTGGGGAGCGGAGAACTAGAATTTGTGCAACAAGCAATTATTCATACCTTTGCTGTTAGAGTCTCTGTTGTTCCTTCAATGGCCCCCACATCTAAAGATATCTAAGGATGTCTGTCAGTACTCCTGTTCATACATTTTGATCCTGAGTGTTTATATGTTGGGCTTTCCAGAGCGACAGTGCCACTTGAGAGGATTGTAAATGAGGCTAAGCGGTTAGTGCGGATTTTGTTTACACATACCCAGACCAATGTGAGAAAAGCACATTGCATCAACCCGTTACCAAACACGGCTAAAGAAGGGGGAGCAGGGTCAAGTAAAATGTTAAGAGAATGGGGGGGGCAATAGTATTTGATTAAGGAGTTATCTTTTAAGACATATAAACCTCTTAAAGCTAATTTACTAGCTTTAAGGAGTTATCTTTTAAGCAAGGGGGTATCTGCCAATATCTAAATAGGAGATACACATGTGGAAGAATATATTATATACATAGGGGATAATTATATACATAGGAGACAACAATAAGATATTACTGTAGCAACAAACCCACATGCCAATCTGCATGATATAGATCTTAATCCATGAGTGTAAATATCTTTTTGCAGGAAATCTTACATCCTAAGGAATAGTGAGCTTAGGATTGCAATCAGGCAACCCAATCCTAAACCTATGGGGCCTATTGTTTTCAGTAGTATTTGTTTGCAATAAGTATTCGCAGCTACACAGTGCAGTTGTATGAGTGCTTACTGATAAATAAACATCACTGTTTTCAGTGTGGCTTATTTCTTAAATAACCTGAAGGCACCAGAACCCATCTGATCTTTCAAACTAAGCAGGGTCACCAATGGTTAGTACTTGGATAGGAGACCACCAATGAATACTGGGTGCTGTAGATTATATTGCAGAGGAAGGAACTGGCAAAACCACCTCTGTGTATTCCTTGACTAAGAAAACCCTGTAAAATTCATGAGATCACCATAATTTTCAAGGTATCTTGAAGGGTACACACACACACATACACATACGGTCTGGTGCGATATTACTAAGCAGTGTATCTAGCTAAACTCAATGAAACGTACATAGCTGAACACATAGCAGTGGGCTCTTCTCTTTGGATCCTCAGTAAAAGTCCACTGACTTCTAATGTGGATCTATTGTGTAAGCTAAGATATAGGATTGCCTTTGCTTCTGCCAACAGTATCAATTGCAGATAGGTAGGTAGGTAGGTAGGTAGACAGACAGACAGACAGACAGACAGACAGACAGACAGACAGATAGACAGATAGATAGATATGCATTGCTCATTTCTTGTAAATTTTCATCAGCTGCTTGGTTCTTGCACTGTTGCATAATGAAACTTTAATTCAGATACACTTTCCGTCTTCATAAAATCTTGATATACCAACTCCTACTGACACCTCCCTGGCGAGATTAATAGATGTTCTAACTGAGGTGAGGAGAGAAGGAGGGTAACATCTCACACACACATACTCATAGGGGCTGGCAGTAAGAATCTGGTGGCCTTGAATGACGTTTCAGCCTCATTTCACAGAATACGTTTTTCCTTTAGCTGCATTTGGCATGAGTCAAAAGATTTGTTTTTCAAAAGGATCTGATCCTTATCCTCTGATGGGCAGGGAAGATATGGATTGTCGGTTTGCAAGTGTAGCAAACATCTCAATGTGTTTATTCTGTGTAGAAACACACTCTCTCTTTTTTAAAAAATACAAAAACCAGTTTCTTACATGTACACACACAAAAAAGGCGAAAGATGCTGTTTCCTATGCAGGATTTCTTTTTCTATACAGAAAACAGGGGTTGGTTGGTTGGGTGGTTTTTGTTTTTAAAGATCATGTGATTTTCTATGCAGAATAATCCCTCCACAACATGTCAAGAAGTTTGAATACAGGGAGAATTCTGTTTGTCCTCACATATGAGGATGAAGTAGTTGAGGAGTTAACATTCTAGTAGCGATCTCTCTCCCTCTCTTTTTTTCTCTGAGGAACTCTTTGCCTTTAACACAGAGAGGACAGACAGCTACAACATGGTTCTCTCTTTAGTTTGGAACAGCTGTAATGACTGGATTTTGTCTGTAGAAGTGGGAACAATTTCATTTCAAGTGAAGAACACACAAACATGTGTCAATTTCTTCATCTTTGAGACAGAAAGAATTTGAGGTTTAAAAACTCATATGTAGGAGAATAGATAGATTTTCTTCTTCCCAGTTCATGAGAACAGTTTTTTTCTCCCCTCTAAAACTGGTCTACTATCTAGAGCAGTGGTTCTCAACTTGTGGGTCCCCAGATGTTCATGGACTTCAGCTCCCAGAAGCCCCAGCCACTATGGTCAATGCTCAGGGCTTCTGGGAGCTGAAGTCCACGAACATCTGGGGACCCACAGGTTGAGAACCACTGATCTAGAGTATTACAGAACATAGCTAGAGAGTTCCAAGGATGTTATGATTAGCTCCTCAGCCCTTCTCCAACTTTAAATGCATGCTTATTTGATGGCAATCTCGTAAGCTTTCTTATTTTCTTAGAAGCCAATCTCCAAACCCCTGTAAACAAAAGTGAGAAGAACCCCCTATATAAGCAGAGCTGGTGTGTTCATTAGGCCAACTCTGAGTTTGCCTAGGGCACAAACCTCAGAAAAGTGTCATACTGACCTTTGAGGGGCACAGTTTAAATGGATTACATTTTTAAAAAATCCTTGTGAACATGCAACTGACAATTTATGCTTTGTGTGTTAATATATTTTCTTTTGTTTTTAGAAAGATGAATCACAGATTGTTGTTACTACTTAAACTTGCAATTTAAAACAAATTTAGGCATTTCAAGTTTTGAGCTTTTCAATTATTTTTTTCTTATGAAACATCTAAAGTTAGAGATGGTGAGTGGGAAGTGCAAATAGTTAGCCTTGTCTAGTGTGCAAAATAACCTGGCACTGGCATTGCCAGTAAGGGTGGTGAGTAGCTCCAAAGTTAATGCCCAAAGGCTGTGCCTCACAGCTTCCTAATGTCGATGAATTACATTCACCTGGTTCTGCTGTATTTCTCTTAGGGTTTTATCTGCACTGTACATTTATGGTGCTTTTGATACCACTTTAACTCTCATAGCATGTGCAATCCTGGGAACTGTAGTTTGGGGAGGTACTTAGACGTCTGTGCTAGAGACCTATAGTTCTGTAGTTCCTAAGGAGTGTGTAGTGAGTCATGGGGGGTCTCTTGAGGTCCTGGCTGCCGCTGGCCCACACTCCCTGACTTACCTTGCCCAGGAACACACCAGGGTGACACTTACAGTGAAGGAGCTCTCATTGGCATAGAGCTGGGAGAAAGAATTTGAAGCAGCACTTGAAATGGCAGGGCACAGAGCCAGGGAGAATAACGGTGAATTAAAAAAGGTGGGTGCCTAGGAACAGAAGGGGAGAGAGAACTGTAGATGAAGATTTAGATTTGATGATCAGAGAGGATGGCCCAGGATGGAAGCAGGACAAACAACAGGGAAGGTAGAAAGCATAAAGAAACAGGTGGACTTGGTGAGTGGGAGGGGCGGGGAGGGAAGGAGGTGGAAGTGATGAGGAATGAGCAGATGTGATGAGGAAAAGGAAGGATGAGAACAGATTCGAGAGGAGAGTGGAGAACGGAATAGTGAGTTGGAAGCAGTTAATTTCAGATCAGAGGGGATGGAGGATGAGAAAAGGAAGGAGCGTGGGAGTAAAGCTGAATGAATAGAGGGTGTCTGGTAGGTGGCAAAAGCAGGAAGAATAGAATGAAGACAGGACAAAAAGAGGGACAATGAGGGAGAAGACCCATGGAAGGCAACCAGCAACAAATGAGGATAAAGAAAGTGTGTGAGAGGTTTGAGACAGACTAACAGGGGACAGAATAGGCTGGTATATGCAAAGAGGGATAGCTAGATTGTCTTCTAGTTGAAGTTTTAGAGGGAAGGAAAAGTTTGAATAGAAAGACACAGAGAAAACCTTATGTAACCTGGAAAGAGGTCAGAGAACTTAGGAAAGCCAATTGTTTTCTTACAGAGTTGTGTCTTCTGTCATTCTGTTGAGTCCCAGTTGGGAAATGCTTTAGTTTGTAGTTATGCTCTAACCACTGCCAGAAGCAAGGAAACATTCAAGTGTGCTTATTGACACTGTACAAATGTGAATAAAGGACTCTTGCTCACATCTCTTTGCTTGGAAGTGCTCAAAGGGATATGGAACCCCAAGGCAGGACTGGCCCCAGCCCCATGGCACAGAGAGGTGGAGTCTCTGCAGCAGAAAATTCCAGGCTCCTGTAGGATTGGATCAAACCACTATAGCTGTAGCATGAAGATTACTTTTCTTCTGTTTTTGCCTATCCAGTTGCTTTAGCTTTCCCTTTCTTCCTAGGACTCTACCCACATTGTCAAAGTGGCCAGCAACCAGGAAAAATATTTGTGTTCACTCTACATTTATAGTTGGTATTCATACTGGTACCACTCTACTCTGCTGGATAGCAGTACATGTGAAAGGGATCTAGGAGTCTTAATAGACCACAAGCTGAACATGAGTCAGCAGTGTGATGCGGCAGCCAAGAAAGCCAATGCAATTCTCGGCTGCATCAATAGGAGTATGGTGTCTAGATCGAGGGAGGTACTGGTACCACTCTACTCTGCTTTGGTTAGACCTCATCTTGAATACTGTGTCCAGTTCTGGGCACCCCAATTCAAGAAGGACATGGTCAAGCTAGAGCAAGTCCAGAGGAGGGCGACCAAAATGGTGAGAGGCCTGGAAGACATGCCCTATGAGGATAGACTTAGAGAGCTGAGTATGTTTAGTCTGCAGAAGAGAAGGTTAAGAGGGGACATGATAGCTATGTTTAAATATTTGAAGGGATGCCATGTAGAGGAAGAAAAGGGCTTGTTTTCTGCTTCTCCAGAGACCAGGACAAGGAGCAATGGATTCAAGCTGCAGGAAAGGAGATTCCACCTGAACCTCAGCAAGAACTTCCTGACAGTCAGGGCTCTCCGGCAGTGGAACGTGCTGCCTCGGAGTGTAGTGGAGTCTCCTTCCTTGGAGGTTTTTAAGTAGAGGCTAGATGGCCATCTGTCGGGAGTGCTTTGAAGGTGTTCCTGCATAGCAGGGGGTTGGACTGGATGGCCCTGGGGTCTCTTCCAACTCTACATTTCTATGATTCTATGATTTTGTCAAGCAGGCAAAGCTAATTCTTCTGTTGTATGGAAAGCTCAAGATGAAATATGCCATCATAGGGAAATTATGTGATCCTTTCCCCCCAGATTTTCAACACCCATACCTTTACATTAATTCTGTAATGAGAATGGCTTATATACAGTAGTGACATAACCGACCAATAATAAGATGGTCTTGTCACAGATGGATAGGCGTGTGCACATGCACACTAAAAAAAGAAAAAAGAAAATTTTAAACATTGTTTACTGGTAGAATTGGTCCTAGAAGAAAGGAAGTTGCGTACTGAGGCTTGCTTATGAGTCTAATCAAAAGGGTATAATTAAGTTTGAAGGGAGGATTAATGAATGGAATTGTTTTCCTAAACCCTAGTGAATGCATATCTTTCAGCAAATCTCGAAAGAACAACAACAGCCATCCTTCATTGTCTGGAATATTTGATATCCACATAAATATATCTTGTATCGATCAATGTTTCTGCTATGCTTAGACGATTGACCGCATATCACTCATAGTGCAAAATAATCTAAGAAACACTTCATAAAATCTATCATTCCTTTCATTTCTTGGATCATTGCGTTGCCATTTATTTGCTGTCTGTGACCCGCAGGCTTTGACAACACTTCCTTTAGTCAAAATGGAAACCAAAAACTTAAGGGAATACACAAAGTATTGTACTGCAAATTGATCAGAAGCTTGCGAATAGTGGCTGTCCTGGTCACCTCTGGTGAATAAAATACGCTGGAGGTGAATCCTTACCAAAGTTTTGGAAGTTTGTACTTTTTCTTCCTCTTCCTAGGTTATAAATGGACCAACCAATATATGTGGATAGACAAGCTAGTGAACCTTTGGGAGTACTATTATTTTTGTAGGCGTGCTTACAAGAAGGCTGCCGGCTCCATCAGTTTCTATGTCTTCAGCCCTAGGCTACTTGGAAGGCGAATAGGATTACCGGGGAAATTACTTATGCTGCAACACAGGCAATTTCCCTACCTATCCATTTCCCCTTCCTCAAAGTCTGCTTAGAGGAACCGTTCAGGAAGCTGCTGTCTCTATAAGAGAGTGCCAGCTGCTTGCCATAACAGTGTTTCTTTCTTTGAGGTGGTGATGGCAGGAATGAAGGGATGAGTGACTAGATGTGTTAGCAGTTGCTCACTTTTTCTGGAAGAGAAGGGGGAGAAAAACCAGAGGAAGAGAACAAGAGAGAGGAAGGTCACTGACTGACAGGAAGAAAAGAAGAGAGAAGGAGGTCAGGAGGGAAGTAACACTGGTAAGTGAATATTCAGAGTCTACTTTTAATTTAACAAATAGACGGGGGGAAATAAAAATTGATTAGTAGGATGAGGTCAGTGGTGGAAACACCCCACCAAGGACCTATGGGATGTCAGTACAGCCCATTATCTCTCCCACCTCCCAACAGTTGCCCATTCCTGTTTTAGGGGGATATTAGCTATTCAGGCAGTCTAAATTCCCAAGTAATTAGGAAGAGTGAAGATGAGTGTGCTAGTTCTCTTTATCCGTTGCCGTCAATGATTTGGCAAATGACCAGCCGCCCCCAGGAACCTGTTCTGCTTGTGCTAGTTCTCCTTAAGATGCAACACTGATTGTTTTTTCCACAGGCTTCTAACTCAGACCAGTGGGAGGATTATATAGGCCAGTAGGAGGCCTATACAAGGCTCCCCACAACAGAAAATCACCTCCAACTTATGGGGGAACAACAAGGCGTTCTTTCACACTACAGAATAATAGCACTGTGATTCCACTTTAAGTGTCACGGCAGCATTCTTTGGAATTGTTTGGTAAGCCGTTAGAATTTTCTGGCTGAGAATTCTAAATACCCCCCCCCAAAAACTTTTAAATCGCAGGATTTCTTAGGATGGAGCTATGACAGTTAAAGTGAATTCATAGTGCTATCATTGCATAGTATGAAAGGGCCCAAGGACAATGAACGAAGGGGTGGAGCTTGTGCACGAGTCTCTGTTCTTCCTTAAGTGATTCTAAATGCATGAAGAAAATGCCTGAATAGGGCAAGTTTTCATAGCATAACGGAGTCGTGACTTAACTGGTTAGGAAATGCATACTATTGTAAAACATATATAAAACCAAGGTGCTACAGTTAAAGCCCTGAAAATTATCAACATTATGGCATGAAGATAGGAGTTTTTCTGAGTTATTTTTAAAAAGATTCCAGGGCACAAAGCAAAAGATAGCTCTGAAGGGAAGAGCTGGGCGAGCCTGGCTGTTGCCAGCAAATCACAGCTCAAAGAATGCTAGAAAGAGGTGCCTATAGGGGAGAAAGGTTACAAAAATGAAATGTATCTCTAACAGAAGGCAGACAGGGATAAGACTGTGAGAAGACAGGAGATAAGAAGAAGAGAAAAGGCCAAGAGATAGGGGCAAGATGATGTAGAGATAGTAGTAAGATTGAAGGGAGATGGGGAAAGATGGCATAGAAACATGGAAAAACTATAACAGAGATAGGACAGTCAGCTGGGGTCAGGGGAAGAGAAAGAACTGAATAGTGTTTTGGGAGCTGCAAATGATGAAATAGTTCAGGAGTTAATGTGTGATCTAAATGTGTCTTAATAAACTTCTACCTTTTTCTTTCTTTTTTTTTTACCATGTCTGGCTGTTCCTATTAAGTTTTGATAATGTCGTCATGCTTACTACATTGAACCCACTGAACAACACAGCCACTTTCCCCTATAGGTATCACTTTGAGGCCCAAACACAAGATCGAGGGAGGGATCTTGAGGGGGGAAGGACAAGGTGCATGACGGGAGCTCAAGTGGAACAGTGGCACCCGCCTGGAGAGAGGATCTGTCACAATAGCAAAGGCTTTGAAAGATGTCTTTTCACTTATGGCATTGCAAATAAGTACACAGGAGTCAATCTTTAGCTGAAGGAAATGGAATTATGTCTTTTATCCAGATTAATGGCTTTTTTCTTTTTTCTAAAAATGATTGCAATATCTAAGATCATTCTAGAGTTTCATATTAACTTGGTTGTGTGTAAGTGTATTACTGATTTCTTTCCTTCCTATGAGCCTTTTCCAAAGGACTACTTCATTTCTAAATTTAATATTTAATATTCTGGTTTTCTATTCTGGTACCTGAAGTGGTTTCAGGCTTGATAAGGGATGGGGACAGGAAGAATTAATATGTCGCTTTTTTCTTCCATATGCTGCCATCTCATTTGAAATGAATTTTCTGTTATCTCCCCATTGGGAGACATGTGTACGATTGATTTCATATTCAGCTAAGGTGAATAAATTTGGAGAACACAAAGCAGAAATCAGTCACCTATTCTGTTCTCTCTCATCTTTTCAGCTAGTTTGAAATGGTTCTTCATTTCAGCCCACTACCAAAGTTGTTTACTTCTCCTCAGAATTGACACGCTTTGGTCACTAAGTCATTATGGAGAAGTGAGACCAAATCATTGTCAAATTGCTGGATCCAGGGAAAGGGAGAGAGTGTGTGTTGTACTCTCATGTTTTCTGGTTCTTATCTGAGACCATTTATTTGACAGTAAAATGCAGTTATGATGGTAGCTTGTCCAGTACAGCAGACCTCCAATTTGCAGCTACTCGCCTGTAAGCATGATTGTGTCTTTAACTAAAAGTTTCCTTCCTCGACTTCTGCCACTGATATTGCTTTCTGATCAACACATACGAGACATCAGTTCTAAAAAAGTGTGGGAGGGTACATGTGTCACCCTACCGCAAACTGTATATTTGGCAAGTACGTTAAGGCTTGGAGAAGGATGTCTGTCTTCTTCATGAAAAGGGGAATCCTCCTTGATTTAGGAATGTGGAAAACATAGCTACTGCAAGCAGCAGCAGGAAGTGTGGCTAGTTAGTAGGCCCTGATGACATTATGGCCTGTTGGGTGAATGCTTCAGAAGCAGATGCATGGCCACAGTCAGCCATCCATATTTGTGGGCTTGACTTTCCCATGAATAGGGAACGTTCCCATGAATAGGAACGTTCCCTGGAAAAGAAGCACCACCTCGGGTGCTTCTTTTCCAGGGGAACCTTCCCTATCCTTAGCTCCACATCGGACTTCACAGTCCTTTAAAAACCTGCCTCTGATCCCCTTTCTCCTCCACCAGCTGCTGTCCAGCCAGCTAAGGATGACTTGGAACCCAATTTCTCAGCACCATAAACCCTCCCCAATGCCCCCCACACCAAAGAAGGAGATGGGAAAGAGAGGGAAATATAGAACCACCATACCAATCCCCCCTCTCCTTTTCCTGACCTGACCCCTGGGTGCCCATTCTCTCCACCATTCCTTGGCCCCCTTTCCAGAGACACACGCATACATTTTGATATTTGTGATTTTTCCACTTTGGCAAGGATTCTAAACCCCTAACCCTAGAGAATATAGAGGGCCTGCTGTAATCCACCTTGTCACCTTCTTGTCAACCCCACCGTAAGGGCTGAACTGGAGAATTAGAGAAACCACCTTTATTATTGGCTGGTTTTCATTCTCTTATATAGTCATCTCTTCCCCAGATTAGTTTTTTTTTTTTCATTTTGAACATAAATATCCCTGCCTCTGTCCCAGAAGTATATAAGAATATCGACTGATGGTGCTTTGATTTCAGTTTCATCAGACATGAATCAATATCTAGAAGTGCCCTCATGGAAGATATTCTGACATTATACTGGCCAATGTACTTTATGGTAATGAAGTCTTCCGTCTGCACTGATTTTGGCGAGGGGGAATCACCTCCCATCTCAGCTGCACCCATCTTTGATGAAAATATTCAAGTGTTACTGTGGAATTAGAGGGAGAAAATTCTGATTCCAATAATCTGCTTTGCTATTGGATGAGCAATCTAGTTGCTTGGTTTTATTCCAAAAGAAAAGGATGGGGGAACAGTGGATTATTTGTGTTGCTGAATCTGCTCCCTAACATCTGAATTATTAGTGTGATATGAACAAACTCAGTATCATCATGCTGATAATCTTCCTGTCACAGCTTTGATGTTATGCAGCTCTCTGTACATATTTACCAAAAAAACCAAAGCAGAGAAACGGATTGATCTTACCACGGTAAACTCTAAATACTAGGTTCTTTTCTCCAAATCAGAAGAAGCCTGCTTAATTATGTGAATGTGTGACTGATGAAGGGAATATAAATAAAGTCCCATCAAAGGATTGAATAAAGTCAAGCTTTAGATGTTGGAAATCATGAATATGCAAAACAGCTTTTGCTTTTTAAAAAAGGGAAACAAACAAACCTGTAATTTTAGGCCTGATCATTCTGTTTTCAATTTTTCTCTTCCTATAACAGATGCACAGCTTTACCTTAGCATTGCGTGCAAGCTTGATGCTGCTTGCAGCATTCACACTGAGGCTATTCCAAGCTGTGGAAGTCAAGGTGGCCATACAAGTTCCTATACAATTGCTGTTAAAGGTGGAGTTTCAAGATGCAAACAAATGCTGCACTGTCTCCATTTTCCAGTAATTTTCTAGGTTACCCTGATGTGACATGGCTGATTATTGACTGGAGAGCTGCTCACTATACCTTGCATGGTAATTAAACATTAAGCTGAGACTCAGCAAGCCCTTGGTTCAAATCTAATTTCAATGGCAAACTGTATATGTGATTCTATAGGCTGCTAGCTCAAACAACACGGTGGCATAGCACATATTTTGCATTTTTGGTCTTCCTGGATGGGTTCTGGGGGAGGTAAGTACCAAAAGGAAACTTTTTAAAGCCCTGGTTTTTCATGCAAAGGGTTCCAAGTTGACCAGTCCATAGTATCGTAAATGAAAAAAGTTATGAAGAAAGTAATGGGGAAAGCTTCTGACTGTAGTC
Organism: Iguana delicatissima; assembly: GCA_948472985.1. Taxonomy (NCBI): domain Eukaryota; kingdom Metazoa; phylum Chordata; class Lepidosauria; order Squamata; family Iguanidae; genus Iguana; species Iguana delicatissima. Next base: position 162,977 of record CAOKZL010001669.1, read on the forward strand.
AGAATAGAAATTCCTAGACCAGACAAGCAGGTAACAAGATGAACCGGCAACCTACATATGTAGCTTTAAATCACCTCCAGCTCTGTTTTTTCTGCCTTTGACTCCTTCGGAATCCCTGTATAAATTACTCTCGCTATAAATTACTCATGTACACCTAGAATATCATCCTTAACAAGAAAGTGGTAGTGATATCAGCTTTTGAGGCATTCAAAAGCCTTAAGGAATCCAGTTTCGTTAGCAAAGGGATATGTCTTGCAACTCTGTTTTGCAACTGTGGCAGCAAAAGGAGGAAGGGTAGAATGAGTGGGCAAGAGAAAAACCAGAATTTGGAAGTTTAGTTTTAAAGGTAATGAGAGTTACTGTTTCAGTTACACCCATCAAATTAGTGACTGTTTTGGTTTTAAAACGTAACCAGAAACATTCTTTTGGGGTGTTTTTTTTTTAGTAAAAACGAAAACAAAACGAAACTAAATGCTACAAGACTCCAGCCTGCGGTGAAAGAACATCTCCATTATTTTTCAAATGCCCATGGCAGAGCCCAAGGGCAAGGCAGCATTAACTCTGAATTATTCTTTCTCTCCCATTTGGTGAGGCCACACCCTGCAACTGTCATAACTAAAAAATACAATTATCATGCAAAAGGAGATATGTTAATCCTTCTTAATTTACAGTTGCTTTGTAGTGCAATTATACTTTAGTTATCCGGGAAATGAGCACATTATAAGTAATAAAAAGGGGGGGGGGACGGGGGGAAAGGAAGGTAGCAGCACCTTTAAAGCAAACTGGTTTTCATTTCATGTGGGCTTTCAAGGACATAAACGCACAACTACAGATGCAATATGTACAGAATAAATAGTTATTTGCAAACATTTTCTTCCCAGCTCTGCTTAGGATGAGCCTGTGTCCAAAGATGATCTTCAGCAATCCTACAGTCCACAGTGAGCTTCATAGCTGAGGGCCTTATCACACTACACTATTATAGTGCTATTATTCCACTTTAACTGCCATGGCAATAAAGAATGGAATCATGGGGTTTGCAGTTTCGGGTGGGGCGTTTAGCATTCTGAGCCAGAGAGCTCTAGTGCCTCACCAAACTACAAACCCCAGGATTCCAGTGATTGCAGCCAGGACAGTTAAAGTAGAATAATAGTGCTATAATAGTATAGTGTGATAGAGACCTGAGTGGACATTTCAGTCTTGGTTTTAGTAGTCATAATTTGGTGTGGTATAGCGGCTTGAACATTGGACTATGATTCTGGAGACAATGGTTTGAATCCCTGCTTGAAGCTATAGAAACTACTGGGCCACCTTGGGCAGTCACACGTTCTCTCAGAGGAAGGCAAAGGCAAACTCCCTTCTGAATAAATCTTGGCAAGGAACCCCCATGATAGGTTTACCTGAGGGCTGCCCTAAATCAGAAATTACTTCAACAAAATCCAACACTATCAACTATACCACCCTGGAGCCTTATACTGAGTAAAGCCATTGATCTGCCCAGTTCTGTGCTGTCTGCTCCAGGAATGGGCAACTTTATTTGGAGAATGCCATATTTTAGAGTACAGTTGTGTTTCAAGGATGCTTCTGGGATTGTGGATGCCTTTTAAGAGTATTTTAAAAAACAAACACTTTATTTATCTCTGTGTCACTCAGTTTGGTGGCATCAGACTCTCCAGAGGAACTCTTCCCCCACCCAAAAAAAAAAAATTGTGAGCGGTCACACATTGCCCGCATATTACCCATCCTAATCTAATCTGTCAGTTGCTTGAGGTGAGCCTAATGAAGGATGGCTGAAGAGATACACACTGCCAAAAATTTCATGTTGTATCCTACATGTACTCTTCAGCTAATTTCATAGTGGTGGATGAACAATAAGGATGTCAGCAGAAAACATCAAGCATGCTTAGAAACTAAAAAGTGAGATCCCCACAGAGGCTCATGTTTGCTCTGTATGATAAAATAGTGTGGGCAAACAACTTCTTTTAAAGAAGATAAGTCCTCTGTTTGATCATGTCCTCTGTGGAAGACCTGTCCAATCCAAATCTGGTTGAAACAACCATAATAAGGAAAGGCAAGGACCTTGACTTTGTCCACCAACAAAGAGAGCAGATTGAGCAGGTGCACAGACCACTTGGCTGTGGTTTTCCCTACCACAGGGAAATGTATTGCATTTCTATTTAACTTACAATAATTATTTTTGAATTTTCATCTGTACCTAAATTTAGAGTGGGCATAAAAATTTGTGTGATCTTTTGTCCCCTTTTAAGTGATGCATTTCATTCTTTCTTTCTTTTTCTTTTTCTTTTTGAGTGTGTAAGCAGTCAGCTTAGTGAGAACTTCTTGTTCAATGATAACAATGCCAAAAAGGACACCAGGGTGTAAATCTTTAAGTGTTTCAAAGGTCCAGCTCACTGGGAGCATCATCAGTTCATAAAATGGAATCTCTAGCAGCAATGTTAATCTTTGCTTTCTTTTTCATGCAAGAGTGAATAACTTCATAGTGTTTTTCACTGATCCCTGAGATAACTAATGTTTTTGCAAATATTGCAATGATTTTTCATTATGGATCTTTTTTGTGAGAAAAAAATTTGTGGAAGGAAAAAAGTTTTGTGCAAAAAAAAAAAAGTATACAGAGAACCATGACTTTTGTCCAATACCCTGTGGGTTTTTTGGGGGGGGGGTGCACCAAAAAGGGAGGGGTGTTTTCTTTCCAAAAAATTCCAAAATGTGAAATGTCTCACAAGCAGTTGAGCATTTTCTTCAATGACTGTCTCAATATATCATGACACCTTTTTATATCCAGGTGCCATTTCATGCCACACAATTATATTGCTATGATTCTACCTTCATTGCCATAGTTCTGTTCTGTGGGATCCTGGGATTTTCAGTTTAGGGAGGGAAACTTAGGTTGTTTTTTTTCAGCCAGAAAGCTCTTCTCGTGCCTTACCAAACTACAAATCCCAGAATTCCATAGGTCATAGCCATGGCAGTTAAAGTAGAATCATAGTGCTAAAACTCTGCAGTGTAAAAGGGCCCCCAAGGATGACTAAATTTGCAAATTTCTATCCCTAGACTTTAACAAATTCTGCAAGACATGTGACCCCTTTCCCTGTTGTTGGTTTTGTTATCCTCAAGCAGTTAAGTAAAAATGGAAGCTTTAGTTTTCTTGTGATTATTACTACAGGTATCTTATCTTCTATAGTTTTCTGAAGAAGACAGTAAGTTTATTAGCTGAGTATTTCTATTGTTCTATTAAGGATGATAATACAATCCACTTTGCAAAAGAGGAGGGGCTATGGGTGTAGGTAAAGGTTAAGCTTATTGCTTACAAAATGCCAAGTTCTTGAGCTGTTTGCTTGTGCTTAGCAAACACAATGAGTGATCTGGCACTTGACTCATGTCAACCAGGCAAACAGAAAGAACAAAGGGATTTTCACACACCAAGTGCCACTAATTCAGTAATGAAACATTCTTACTACCTGTGAATTGAGTCTTAGCCTCAACAGATGTGGCTTGATGTATTTAGCGAACAAGGTAGGAACTTGTTCTCTCTCCTTTTTTTACATTTATATAGTTTTCAATAATAAAATCAAACAAGATTTATTTGTTTGGGGTTATTTATGGCCTCAATAAAGTCCTCCAGGAAAATGTGGGGAAAGAATAAATGCAAGCGAGAGCATAAATATTACATGTTGTTATGATAAAAATATTAAATGAAAATGCTTGGGAGGTATCTGAAGGCTGGAACAACTTTATATCAATCAGAACAAGATTCCTTTGCCATTCTTTAAACTGGAATCTAGTCTAGCTTCTGAATTGTATAATTTGAGGGGTTTGATTTGAGAACTCTACTGACGTTGCCATTAAGGCCTGCGTCAAAGATTTCCTTCTGGCCTTTGCGGGCCTTTATTCCTGGATAGTTCTTCACAGAATTGGGGCTATACGAGCAGCTACTGTAAGACCAGGAATGATATCTGATCAGGACATTCCTATACCAGGACCTTCACCTTCCTAGCTGGTGAGGAGATATAAAGCAGCCCCAGTCACTTGCAGTGGGTAGCCAGTGGTGAGTAAAACCTCAGAGGGTTGACAGCAAAGGGGGGTCACCCTTTTGGGAGACACTATCTCTTCTTAATTGGAGAATGGACACACACCTTGGGTGAGAGGCAGGATCTGGTAGAACAGCACCACCCACAGTGGGAATGAAGACTGACTCTGTTTTGTCCAACTCCAGAATCCCTGGGTGAGAGCAAGAGATTGGTGAGACTGTCAGGGTTATTGCCGGGCAGGCAAAGTTTTCCTGTGAGTGGACGGCAGAGAGAAGAGGCGGTGTGGCCAGACAGTGAGGTGCAAGGCCAGAAGGATTGTTATGGCTATGTCTTGTGTATTAGAGAAAACCACATGCGAGAGCACTGATTGGGTCACCCCACTTGTTCCAGGGTGACAAAGTAGCATAAAAAGGCTGGTGTTTGCCTTGACCAGCTGCCAGTTAGCTGCCCTAGCTGGACCTGCCATGCTATTGGCAGTATACTGTTTGTAAGGGGAGATGCTGTGCAATTTTTCTCCGTTATCTTCTGTTTTTCCTCTTTGTCTAATTGCTGGCAAGCTAGCATGTTTTTGCTAAGTCTTATCCTAGAATGCAGCAATAAATCAGTACTCTAAGCCTAACTAATGAGCCTCTGGAATTTTTTCTGCTTCACTGGGACTCTCTGCTGCAGCGAAGCCTTGCTTCACAGATAGCACTCTGCTCATGCTCAAAGGAGCCAAATCCTGCCAACGCTGACAGAGACAAACTAGGGTTAGTCAGGTAACAGTTTTGTATAGTGATTGCTGTGTCTTTCCTGATGCATCCACATTTTACTGCTACTTGTTTTATGTCTGTACATTGCCTTTGTCTGTACACATGTGTGGGTGAATCTCAGGGAAGGGAGAGGAATAAGATATCCCTATTGATGTAATTTCAAGCAGAGGGTGATATGCTGCTGGGGGGGACCTGCTTGCCAAGTCAGGACAACCATGGAGCTGTCTCAATATATTATTGGCTCAAGACACATACCTTGGTCTTGGTTTTTGCTGTTGGGTGCATGGAACGTGATCTGGTTTGAAAGTATACACAACAATCCTGTCATGATCAGATCACTTGCTTCTGAAGTTTGGCATACTGATAGCAAACCCTCCATATGAGAGTAGAAGAGTGATTAAAGAGTCTGGTGGAATCTGAAGCATTCCTAAATCCTCTGGTGGATTTTCTGACTGATAGCGCAGGTGATTTGTTTGAGACCTTAATCTCTCTAAGGAATGGTGAGGTGGAAAGGGTCAGTATAATCACTCCTCAATTCCTATTGTGGTGCCATGAAGCCTGTAATTCACCATGGCTTACAGAAAATCTGTGGCAATTAAGACATCTGAACAAGGTTAAGAGTGCAGGTTGCATATGTCACACAGCAAAGGCAGCCAAAAAATGGTGAAGACCCTTTGTTGTGCCTGATATGCAGCAGTGAAGTTGGCAGAAATATCCTATTATGCTTTCACTGTTCTGTCCTCCATCCAACAGAGGACATCAAATAGCAAGAAACCTATCAGGACTGGGTTCAAAGCAGCAGTGATGTATTTAAGTCTTTTACTCTAAGCCTCAAGTCAAGTCTCAAGTCTCTACCTTCAAGTCTCAAGTTGAGTCTGAAGTTCTTGCAAGACACTTTCAAGTCAAGTCTCAACTCTGGCAACCAACTTTATACTCCAACCTATAGTCTAGAATTTCTGGACAGAGTCAAATAAAGTCAGTTATAACAATTTTATTAGAGTAGGGCCTCCATATTTTTGATTTTGCTGTCTGCAGCTTTGGAAGTGGGGAATAGGATCCTTCTTCCCATTTGCAAAGCTGGAGGCTTTTTCAGAAATCAGGAATAGGATCCTTCTTATTCCCCGTTACTGAGGCTTCAAGAGCTTTGGAAAGAAGGCTCCTCCTTCCTCAAGCCCATTGCCTAACGCATTTTTTGTTCCCCTCTGAGATACACACCTGCAGTCTGTGCATGAGTTTTGCCTTCTGCTCTTAGGAAATGTTTTAGAAAGCAATATGTAGCAGGGACAGGCTGCTGAGCAGACCTCAACCCCTCCTCAAACTTGTTGCCTAACCCATATGCTGTTCCCCTCTGAGAAATGTGTCCATACTTTGGGCTTAAGACAGATCGTCATGTGACCAGTAAGTTGTAAAGTATCTGGAGGAATGTGTTAATGAACCAAGTGCAGCAAGTCAGTCACTAAAAAAATATACAACTCTTGACTCAAGTTGAGTCGGTGTGTCCTTTATTGCCAAGTCAAGTCCAAGTTGAATTACTGAAGCAACTTAAGTCTGACTTGAATCTGAGTCAACTTGAGTCTACATCACTGCAGAGCAGCCAGGATTGGAAACTTTGGTTATCTGCAATGATGCATTGCTAGGTACTTTGTGGAGAAAATTGCTTGTATTCACTGGGAACCGGGTGCCACAATTATCACAGAGTCTAGGGAAGAGTCCAGTGTGCCATCTGATCAATTTTCTTGTGATCAGTTTCAGTTGTTGTAGTCTGACGATATGGACAAGAAGTTTGAATCAGTCCATTTCCTTGCCCTTCTTAGTTGATAAGATCTAGCAAAGATGTGTTGATTTGGTGGGTTTGGGGATGATAATGCCTTATTATGTCAGGCAGACATGCTTGCTGACTTGAAGGAGGCGGTAGTGTGCTTTCTCCTGAAAAGGATCTCTCTATACCAAAAGACATATGAGATGTACTTCCCTATCACTAATTTCTCCTATTTGGGCAAGGTGCTTGTCTGCATAGTGGCTGGGCAGCTTCAGATGTTCAGAGGAAACAGATTATCAGGACCCATTTCACCCTGGTTTTAGTGAAGAGCACAATACTGGGCAGATTTGGTTGCCCTGGTGGATGACTTTTTCTGGAGAAAAGATTGGGGAGTTCTATCCTGTTGATCTTCCTGGATCTCTTGGTTTCTTTTGATGCTATTGATCATGATACCCTACTGGACCAACTCCATCAGATGGGAGTAGGTATTGTCTTATGCTGGTTTCACTTATATTTACAAAGCTAGTTTCTGAGAATGGCACAAGGGGACTCCTGTTCAGCCGCATCACCATTGGGCTGTGGGTTCCAGTTTATTTCCTGTGCTGTTCAACATCTATATGAAGTTGCTTGGGTAGGTCATTAGACATTTTTGGTTTGGGTGAAGTAAGTATACTGATGACATCTAGCAATATTTCTCCTTGTCTTGTAAGTCATCTGAGGCTGTGCAGGCACTGAAGCAGTGCCTGGATGCTTGCAATCTCTATTGAGGCTGGTTCATTGGATGGTGAAATTCATACGCCCCATATATTGTCTGTTGATTGTTTTCTGATAATGGAAATGGTAGTAGTGAGCAATTTTTGGTAAAATCCGTGTGGAAGGATCTTTACCTCAGCTTTACTTAATCTTTCTACAGTCATTGCTTCCTAGAAGTGGAAGAGATAATGACTGCTATCAATGGAAGGAGAGTAGGATGGAGAGGTTGTGATGATGATTTCTTTCATTTCATTTCATTTCATTTTTTACCAGACTGTACGGGGTGCCATGTCTTTCTTCTGATCTTTCAGGTCTGAGGACTGAAATGATAAGTTGATATTGTGATAACTGAAGCCCCTGTCAGAGCTGCTGATGACGAGCAGCAACTGTTGGTCCCTGTTGCTCAGGGTGGAGATGATGAGCAGCAGCTGTTGGTCCCTGTAGCTCTGGATGGAGATGAGTCCTGCAGCTCAAGAGCTCCCCCTGCTGCCATGGACCAAGCAGGCTTGGATGTTCCTCTGCTTGCTCCTTTAGGGCAACAGGGATCCGATTCTGAAGATGATTTGGAGCCTGTGCCAATCTACCCACAAACAAGGCAGAGACTCAAGAGAGCTGAGCAAAGGGAGGCTTCCTTGATTAAGTTCAAGAAGCAGTGACTAGCCACACCTGTGTCTTGGGCTATATAACTGCCTTCCTGGAAGCTTTCCTTTGCTTGTGGCAAACGTTTTTCAAGCCCTCCTCTTGACTGTCCCTTGCTCCCAGCGCCCGGTTCCTGCTACCTTGAATTGATCTCTTGACCCTTGGCTTTTGGAACTCTGACTACGGCTTTTGGTTGACGCTCTGGTAAATGAACTCCCTTGTGTAAAATGCTTGCTTGTTTCCTCCTGGCTGGACTTTGCTGGCTCTCACACTCCCTTCTCTGGGCTGGCTTGCCACCCAGGTCTCTGACCTTGACAGATATTTAGGAGTGCCCAACAACATTTTGCTACCTGTGGTGGAGGGATCGACACCCCTTTCAAGATGCACAATACCTGAAAACATGCACAGAGTTGCATTTTTTCCATTCAGCCAACACAACCGCTACACTAATTATTCTCTTATTTGTAGGGTTGTGTTATCACTACATTCATATACGAACTTTTCAATATACTGCCAGGGAATTCACTTTTGTGATGAAAGCACAGTCTAGGGGGTGGGATGGGGATTTTAAATAAATGTTTGGCTTTATCTCTCTGTGACCAGAAGCATAGTAGTGTACATTTGCAAGCCTGTGCACAGCATTCAGCTCGCATGAAATTCAAAAAGCCCCGATTGCTATCAGCCACTTGTGTTCCTTGTGCCTTAATGGGGACAGGATTAGGTTGATAGACAACACAGAAGATATTATTCTTTCTGAGCACCTATCCGTAGGTGGTTAGAGCAGACATAGGTAAACAATGGCCTTAACTCTGTTCCAGCTACAATTATAGCCTCAACGCCCTCCTTTAGAAGAAATGGCACAGCAGCTTCTGCCTCTCCAAGGCTCCTTTGTGTCCCTCTCAAAAGCAATTATCTGTTACTATCAGGCCTGGGTTCCCAGAAGGGCCAGTGCAGCAGTATTTTACTAATGATGCTCGTCAGTAAAATGTGTATTGAATTGTGCTGTTTCATTAAATACAAAACCCTTTCCGTTACCAAGAGGATACTGTTTCTCTGGCGGCTTTTGCATACCCTCTAATCTCTCATCCTCTTTCCCCTCCCACTCACTTTCTGACATGTTTGGCTGTTAGAGATGGAAAAGAAATTTGTGTTAAGTGAAGGTTTTTTTCTTTTCTTCTTTTAAAGAATCAGTCCTGTTCACAGTCAAGAGCTGGAACCATGCATATTTCTTTCAGTTTCCTGACATCAGAAGGAAACTGTATGTATCAAACTCTCCTTTTTGTGTGTTTCAAATTATACACAGTGTTATTGTGTGCCTTCAAGTCATTTCCAATTTATGGCAACCCTAGGGCAAACCTGTAATGTGGTTTTCTGGGGGCGGAGAGGGTGTGATGCGCCCAAAGTCACCTAGTGGCTTTCCATGTCTGATCAGGGAATTGTACCCTGGTCTCTGTCAGAGTCCAACTTCCTACCTGTGCCTCTCTGCCAGCAAGGGAGGGAAGGCAAAGGTACTTGCCAAAGAGGAGGAGGACACAGCGGAGAGTGTCCAATACTAACAACAAGTGGAATGCTGAGCTGAACCAAGACAAGGTCAAACCCAAAAGGTCCGGAAGGCTAAAGGTCCATCCAGAGGGGTCAAAGGAGCCAGAACACAAGGGTCGTAAGGGCTTGTGTAGTAATTTGCTACAAGCAAACAGCAAACCACACTGACAGACTTAAATAGCCACTGAAAACTGGTGTTACTTGTCATTGTTCTGTTTCCTTAATCTAGCCAAAGTGGCTTCCCTTTGAGCTGTCCATTTGAGCCTCCTTTGTGATTGGGAGCTGAGGGCCACAGGTGACTGTAATTCCTCCAGATCACTGTTGGTTCCCTCTCCCTCTGGAGCTGGCTGGGGCAACTCTGCCTCTGCTTGTCTTTCAACTGATGGGGATGTTTGCAAGCTGGGTTGGTCAATCACTGGCTCTGTTCCTGACATAATCAGTTGCTTATCAACCTCAGAGCCATCATCTATCACAGTGTCCAAACTCATAGCCCAGTGCTGAAACTACTACACCACACTGGCTTTCTACATACACCACTAAAATGGTATATATCTTAGAAATGCACACAAAGACAATTTGGTAAATGGGGAAGGTGTGCAGAAGTGCATACCTTCAGGAAAATGTAGGGCAAACTATGCCAAAATTTCCATGATGGAAGAAAACAAATAATTTCACACCCCAGTAAGGAACTAAGACAGGATAAGATTACTGGAGAGAATCTGGAAAATGCAACAAATGTGAAATGGGCAGATTTTCATATCTGTGCTCGGTGCTCCAGATTGTGCAAAAGCTCCAGTTCCCAAATCTGAATCTTTACAGCCAAAGATGTTTCACAAACCAGACATATGATGGCTCATAATGATGAATCAGTGACTGATTCTCTGAGCTGTCTTTTCAGAAAGTGAATATATACTCCCAGGTCACCTTTAGAGCCTAAGTCCTTGTGTATGGAATCAAGAATTTTAGTCTTCCTTCTTCTGCCCCCCACCCCACAGGAAAGAGCCAATGCTGCTCCCAGGAATGTTGCATACATTGATTCGTAGCCTAGGAATAGAATAAATACTTTGCTGAGGATACTGAATAGATGCAAACCCTCATTCAGAGGTTGGGAAGTTTGCTTTTTTGAACTACAATTTTCAGATTTACCAGTAAGCATGGCCAGTGGCTAGTGCTGGCTGGTAAATTCAGATATTCCAAGAAAGTATTTTTTTTTTTCCAAGCTCTACCCTCATTCCATCACTTTGAGAGCTGTTCTTTTTCATATTCTAATGGCAGATGTTTGGATAGAGTTATGATGTTCTCCCATGAAGAATGTATCCAACTCCCTTGAGGAGTTGCCAAGGGACCTCAAGTGGAGCATAAGAGAATTATAAGGGGACTCTAAGACTATTTAGTACAATTCTAGTCCATTCTTCTGGTCAAAATAGAAAATATGTGGTGAGAGAATCCCTAACTAAGGGCTTTCTGGTTCTAGATATCTTATCTTGAATAGAAGTTGGACTACATGAACTTCACAACCCCCTCACAAATATGTGATTCTATCATGACTCCAAACCAGTCCACAAATGGAGCCCATATTTCCCCTTTGTCTACTTTCTATGAACATATGTGGTTTGTTTCAAATTATCAGGGCTGTGTCCAAGATTAGACAGGGAGAGATGGTTGCCTCTGGTAGATGCTTTGGGATGTCATGATATTGTAGCAAACTATTTATTATTTAATCTGGTATTATTTTTGTTCTACTGTTATGGCAATTCAGAGAATTTTATACAACATTTGCCAAAAGAATTTGGCTGGTGTTTGGTAGCGTACACACTGAACTTGCGGAAAGGAAGTTGTTACTTTACCTCAGGGAATTCCTGAGTTTCTTGAAACAACCTGGCAGCTCAGCAAAAGTTCCTTCTCAGCTGTGCTTGGCCCATGACCAATTCTCATCAGTAGAACCAACTCTAGATAGCACTCATCTTCTTCCTCGTGCCTTCCAGAGATATTTGACTGTAGTGCTTTGTGTGGAAGCTGACTCTCCCCCTTTTTCGGTGGGGGAAAACGGAAGAGAGCATGGTTATCCCCAAATCCCTTTGCCAGTTCAAAAGGAGATTCACTTACTATAGATCCACCATTATTTTCCCCTTCCACAACAGGCCTCGTGGAATCCTTTTGTGGACATGACAATGGGTCCAGTAGCCATGCTGTTTGGTGATGATTGGACTTAACTTCTAACATATCCTAAGTGCACCACATTGGGAGAGGCTACCATGAGGAAAGCAGTAAGCTTTACACTGGCCTATCAACCAAGGCTAGGGGAGAGAGAGAATGCATCACTGAACTGAAAAGCTACCCTATAACCCCTCCCCTTAGGAATTGTACTACATGTATATTGTGCCACCTTCCAGATGTTCTTGGATTTATCACACAGCAGCCCTAGCCAGTACAGCCAAAGATAAAGAATTTAGAAGTGTAATTGTTCACTAATTTTCTTCTCAAAGGAAGCAGCAATTTTAGCAATTTTCTTCCCAGCATGAGAAGCTGGTTGAAAACTGCACAGTTTTTGAAGATTTGCTGTTCAGCATTTATTCTGAATAAAATTCACACATGGTAATTTTTTTGGCAGAAAACAGCATTTTCTGTCCAAAAGCAGCATTTTCTGCACAAAACAAGCATGTGTAAATTTTGCCTAGAATGTGTCCCAAACTGAAGATTTGTATCAGTTCTTCTCATCGGGGTTTCTTGAAACTTGAGAAATGTTTTTCAACAATTTTTCAAATATTTTCAAATATTCTTTCCATTGCTAAGAAGAATGTGGAAAGTTGTAGTTCAGCAACAGCTGGAGTTTCCATCTCTATCATAGATGGAGTTCCCTTCTATTTCCACTGTTTGTATTTTCACCACACCATATCCAATGGCGCAACATCCCACTGCTGTTGTACAAAGTCAGTCCATGCTCCAGAGAGGCAATGCAGCCAGACAAGAACCATCCTAGGTAAGGGGAAAACACACTGTCCCCTTTCCTTACTTTTTAGGGATGGACACAGCTGTCTCCACATTCATTTTTAAAAAATTTGGAGAGATTTACAAGTTTTTGGACAATTTTTTTAAAAAAACAAAAAAGCAATGAAATAATCATGCTTCTTCACTGGCTAAATTCAATCCGTATGGTCATTTCCAAGTATAGAAAGGCTCATAGCCTACCTTCCTGCCATGTAGGTACTAAAGACAAGGAGCTTGCCAGAAAACTCCAGTTCAACATTACAAGCATGGCTTAATCTGTCGGGCTTCAAAGCCAGACTTCTAATGAACTCTAAGCCTTCTGGCTAAACAGGCAAATTTAGCCAATTTCATTTTCTCTCAACATTATTTCCCTTGAATGTATGAATACACTTGCAAATTTTGGAGAGTTTTTATTTTAAAATGAAAGAAACCAATGAAATTTGGATCCATTACTACTCATCCCTTCTAGCTGTGCCAAATACTGCTTCCTAATTCTTCTCCTTAAACTGTGTTCAAACAATATTAGTTCATACTGCTATACTTGGGCAAGTATTCCCAAAACCATTTGTTGAAATTAATTCAATAAATACAAACCTGTTGTCTCCTTCAGTTTCTCTAGCCTTGTAAGTATGACATTTCTGTTACTGAAAACTAGTAAAGCATGAGGCTCCAGATGCTGAGAGCTAGTTTGTATGCACTCTCACACATACACTTTTCCACTCAGGGGAAATCGATACAGGACAGTTTTGTGAACGTGCACACCATTTTGAGTTCAGATATATTCAGTAGGAGAAAGAGCAATGGAAATACCACATTTAATTAGTTTAACATAATTCCATTGCTTCTAGAACCATTTGCACATTTTGAGCTGTCATTTCTGTTTGAAATGTAGTATGAGTTGTTCTGAATATAGCCACTAAGCATCATTCCAGTACCTCCACGATCAAGGTAGATGTTGCATTCGGTTGTCCGTTTCTTCTTTCCTGCCCACTCACTCCACTCTGCCGCACAAGTGTATGGGAGCCAACCTGATGGGGAAGGTAAACCTCATACCTGAACACATATCATTGTTCTGAACATGTCCAACAACAACGCCATCTAGTATCTCAACTTTCAACAAGAATGTTGCATTTTTACTTACATGTCCCTCCTGGAACACACACACTTTTGAAAAAGCTTTCGGCACAGAAGGCAATTGTGCACTCAAACTTGAACTTTGGAATGGCCTCTGGATTGTAGATCCCAGCTATCACCCCTGCATTCACCATTCACAGGCTCTAAATAAACATCTACAAGCAAGCAAACTTCCAAACAGGCAGAGTGCTGCAGAATTAAATCCACAGGCCTCCCATCACAGGGCCAGTTAATAATTAAGCAAGCTATATCAGTATATTTTAGTCCCTCCCAGATGAGTTGCTGCTTATGCTTCTTTGGCAATTACAGTTCCTCCTTATGTAGGTTAAGAAAGGAGACAGAACATGAGTGTAACATGATGTGCTGTGTATTAAAAAGGAGGGAGGAAGAAGCACGAGACAAAAACAAGGAAAGTGTAGCCCGTGAAATATACTGAGAATACCAATGCATCTGGGAGTAACCTAATTAGCTGGCTGAAGATGTTGCTCTATTAGTTGTATGCTCAGCATGTTCTCTGTACAGCAGGGATATTACATCAGCAGTGCAATCAGAGAACTGCATCCCCTTGCTACTGTTTTAAGTTGTCTGTAAATTACAGGTTAAACCTCTCCCCTTGCTGGGGACTTGCTTATTGTAGACATGTTGAATTGTAACGTCAGGGATTCTGAGTCTTTTCCCTCCCCCTCCAAGAGAGAAGTTAAAATGCAATAATTGTATTCATTTATCAAAGCTGTGGCGCCCAAGATGAACCCTTAAAAGCCTTCTGCCAGGCCTAGAGGCAAGGGCATAAACCTGCATACAACATGAGTTTTGGTCTGATTCTGCATCTGCCCCTTATTGCTACAGAAATCCCAATAGATCACAAGCTGAAATTATAATTTGGTTTCCTTCTGCTTTGACCATAATTGTATTCTACAGCAGGATTCTTCTCTACTGCGTATATAGTGTAGCTGCTGGGAACTAAAAGACATTAGTGAAAAGGAATAAGTGCTTTCCTGAAAGAATATTTGTCTTGAGAATAGGCTGTTATGCTTACAAGGAAAGCTTAGCAATAGTGAGAATTTACAGTGGTATGAAACAAAGTGGCTTCCCTTCCAAATCTCTTCTGTCAATTTTGATGCTGAATATTCTCTGGATTAGCTATGAACATTAAAAGGTACATCAACTAGGTAATATCTGCATTTGACATCCAGTAACACTTGTTACAGTATTGTTGGGATTTTCGCTCTGACATGCTACAATAACTTGGCTGGCTTTGGGTACTGTGCACTCTGAGCTGGGTCACTGGATGCACCATTTGCTTTTCTGCCTCGGGCAGCAAAATCTTGGGCCATCCCTGCATTCAGATATTGAATGGAGGCATATGTGCAAAGTTTGCATGCTCACAGCACTGCATATTATCACTTGACTGTGAACATTGTCATAACTATGGTTGATTATGTATGTTCCTCTTAGAGTAGTTCAGTCTCTGACATGGAGGGCCCAACTGATTAATGCTGTTTCCAAATAAAAATGTGAAATGTGAATGATACATTTGTGAATTATACCTCTGTGTTCATGTATTTTATTAAGGCAGGACTCTCCCTAAATAAAGCATACTTCAGAATTTGTATGCTTGATGAGGGAAACACTGTTGTATAAAAAAAGGGGGCCTCACATCATAACATTTATATCCACTACATAAAGTATGGAACTACACTTAGCAAGGTAGCATGCAGCTGAGATTTAACTGCACTATAACAGTCCCTGTTATTTTCCAACTGAAATGTTAACTCTTGTTTTATATATCATTTTCTGTCTCTTGTCCATGGATTGTCAGTTTTGTAAACATCTTGGATCGTGCAGAAGACTCTTAAACCGCCTTGTATCTAACTCTTTTATATTGCTTATCTTATCATAGAGATTTTGTTGCAGAAAAACCAATCTTCCAGACTTTCCAGTTATTATACCTGTTTGTGCTCATGCTCTGTCCCCATGGCAACTGCCAACTGTTTGTACAGAAAACAGATCCCTTTGAAAATTGTATATTTTTATTGCTTGAACTGAGTTGAGTCGCTGATTTAGGCTTCTTCTTTTCTTTTCTTTTTTTGGATAAATAGTCAATCATGTAATAGATATAGTTCTTCATTAATTTTGTTCTCAATGAAATCCATGAGTAATTTTAGCAGTTTCCTTACCATTTCAGAATATCTTTGAAAACAATGCCATTTTCTAAGACTTTTCTCAGTGAAGAAATTATTAAGCACAAAATTAGATTTTTTTTTGCAGTAAATACTGTTTTCTTTGCAAAAAAAATGGCAAAAAATTGTATTTTATAATTGGGGATTTATTCTGTCCACATTTTTGCACAGAAAACTGCATTTTCTTTGCAGAGAACAATATATATAAAAGAGAAAGTCTTAATTCTTGTTTGGTTTCTCTATCTTCCCTTGCCTAATAGGGTGTGGAAGTATTAGAAGCAAACATTTTAAAGAGTTCTCCAATCATCTAGTCCAGTCCACTGCGGAGGCAGGAAATCCACTGCTAGTATATGTCAGGTTGCCATCCATCCTCTGCTTTAAAAAAAAATCTAATGAAAGAGTGTCCACTGTCTTTTAAGATAACTAGTTCTAGTGTTAAATGACTTACATCACCAGGAAGTTCCTCCTACCATTTTGTCTGTATTTTTTTTCTAATAATTTTGAACTGATTCATTCAGGTCTTACCATTCAGAGTAGTTCAAAGAAATTGTTCTGTGATGCACATTATTGTCTTTTGAATATTTGGAGATGGTTGTCATGTAATCTCTTATTGTCTTTTCTCCAGACTGAATATAACCTACGTACTTCAGTCTTACCTTATTGGGTGTGATTTCTATGCTTTTCACCATCTTTGGAATCCTTCTCTGGACTTATTCCAGGTTATTGGCATCCTTTTTAAAATTTAATGCCTACAGATGGACCCAACATTCCAGGTGAGGTCCGAGTAAAGTAGAATAATGTTATAGCTTCATTTGAACAGCACATGTTAGTTCTGTTGATGAAGTCTTGTTTTTTTGCTGCTGCATTGCACTGCTGATGAGTGGTGTAAATGTCTGTGTACAGGCATAGCTCAGTTTACAAAGCCTCTGACAAAATCTCCTTTTTTGCAAAGTCCTTTTACAGGAGCCGAGCCCAGCCCAGCTTCCCCTATAACTGGAAGTTTTATGCAGCATTGGAACTGAGAGGATGGTGAAGGAGGACTGGAGAAAGGCAGTGTTAGTACTGGGTTGTAGCAATGTGTAGTAAGCAATGCAATAAAGTGTGACCTGGGAAAAAAATGAGATTCTGTTCTAGATGATCTTACTCTAGCTGTGTGTACTTATATACAACAGGCAAAGTATACAACTGCATCCAGAATCACTTACTGAGCATGTGCAAAGAGCAAAACAGAAAGAAAAGGAGAAACAGATTAGCCGTAAGAAAAGCAGAGGATGATGAAATAAAAAAAAAATGCCATCCCTTTTGGAATAAGTCTTCAAGTAGTTTCCAAAAAGTTCATTTCCTTATGCAAAGCTTTATTTATTTATCTATTTATTTATATTTTAGAACTCTTTTGCAGACAGATTATTTACAAAAAAAATTCCAGCCTTTTTGCAAAAGCAAAACAAAAAGTTTTGCAGGAAAAACTTGTGTGTGTGTCTGTGTTTGTGTGAGACAATGCACTGTTTTCTGTATAAAAGCAGCTTTTTGCTCAAAAGGTCAGGAATTTTTTGTGGGAAAAAGCAATGTTTTTTGTGTAAATCAGTTTTCACCAAAAGTCTGGAAAGGGGGAAAATATTTTTCCAATTGACAATTTTCCCCCTGGGGTTATTATGACATTTGTGATAGAATCATAGACCTGGAAGAGATCTCAATGGACATGTAGGCCAATCCTCTGCTATGCAGGTATATATAGCAGTTGCCAGGCATAAGCTCTGGAAACCTCCTTTTTGGAATCTCTGCCAAAAGTTTTAAAGTTGCTTTCTGCTGAAGTAGGCCATTAAATATTACTAGGCCAAAACACGTTGGGCTAATTGGAAAAATAAAATTGCCTTTTTAACACTCTGAGACTTTATCTTTTCTCTGTGCCCCCCCCCCACACACACACACATCATATAACCTGGAAAACAATGATCTAGCCCACATTTTACTAGCTTTCCAGCAAGACCACCTGGGCCGTTGGTTTTGTGGATAGTCCCGTAGAAGTCTAAACATATTACATACCCTTGATGTATGAGAATAGGGATTGCTAAACATGCAATATGTGTTTGAATTTGCAGCTTTGCAATCTTGTGACACAGAGATTAAAGCATTACCTATATCAACTAGTGATTCTCACTGAAACAATTTGGTTGGTTTAGTGATACACAAAGTTCTTTATAGAATCTTCATATCAAAGGCAATGTTCATATAAAAAAGATAACAAATCTGAAAAAAGACATAGCACAAGTATTTAGAAAATGTACTTAGTTGATTGTTCTTCTAGTTCAGAATTACAATGACTTCCGTTCATAGGGGATGTGTTTGTAAATTAGCAAGGAGCTTCAAGATTCCTGAAGCTGACTTTGGATTGATTCCTGTGCCTTCTTGGGTAATTTGGTTGTTCTGCTGCAAGATCAACACCTCTTTGCAAAATACTGAAAGTACTTAAATGTCTAGCTGAGTGCTACAAATGAAACTATCATTTCCTGGATCCCATTGAAGATTTGTCTGATAATCACTGTGTTCCAGTAAATCACCCAGTGCCATGCCCCAGCTGCACCATATATATTCTGTATGATCAGTTAAACTTGACGATATGTGAATATATATGTGTGGTTAACTTGGCTAATACAGTTTTCTTTGCTTAGATAATACAAGCAAGTTGTTCAGTCTGAACCATACTGTGTTCTAACACATTCCTAATGATATGTTCTAATGTTGCACACATAAGTGAAATGAAAGTTTACAAACTGAATTTAATCAGTCTTCTATCTCTATCCTTCCTGATGCTACTGTTCTTCTCTCCTTCACTATCTCCTCCATAAACATACTACTGAAATTTGTCTAGTAGGCATTTGAGCCAAGGTTTGATTCACCACTCAGCCATGGAATCCCACTGGGTGACCTTGGGTGCAGCACACTCTCAGGCCCAGAAAACCCCATGATAGGTTCACCTTAGAGTCACCATAAGTCAGAAATGACTTGAAGGCACACAAAAACAACATTAATAATGTATAGCACATAGCTTAATACATTGACTTAGTATGGACTCTAGATGCCTGCGCAAGACTGAATCCCTTAAACTGCAGAGCTGTGCCTCCTGGAGGGATGTAATTCCATGTAAAACATGTTGAATTTATATTCACTAAATCAGCTTTTGACTGACCAGGTGCACCTCTGTTTTATCTGAATTAAACTTCAATTTGTTCACTCTCATTCAGTCCATTACCAATACCCAACACTGATGGATTTAGCACCAAAATGGCTTCCATGAAATTGGGTACAAAGAAAGAAAAAGTAGACTTGACTGTGGTGTTGTACTGATGACATGGAACTGCAACATCCAAGTTAGGTATAGGTCTTTCAGTGCAGCTCTCAGAATGCCTCAGCCACCAACCATGGAAGCTGTTGGGTTTTTCTGGGAGCTGTACCCTCCCAAAGTAACATTTCCAAGTTCTAAAGCTGTAACAACCAATGTTGAGTGGGTGAGCTCAAAGCCTTGGTGCCCATTGCCCAGTGAGGTGCAAAACTGTGAGATGTAGGCTAACTCTGCTGGTGTATATTTATGCTACACTGAACATGTACAAGCTCTTGGCCATATTATTGTCCTCCAGATGAATTCAGTATTCTGAAACAGCGAAGTATTTTACTCACCCTTCCAATTCTATTAAATCAGAGGCTTTTATATTGTTGAGAACTCGAAATGTTTTCCATGTTTTTGCTGTCATTATGAGTTTTGATTGGCATTTAATTCCCACCTTTGCAGATTCAACAAATTTTGATAAGGGTTTGGTGATCTTCAAACAGGTTTACAATTGTTCAGTGCTCATTCAAATGGAACCTTGGGGGGATTTTTAGTGCTCTGTCCAATGCTAACCTGGTTATTTATGCCCTCCCTTTTTATACATTTTCTAAAGAGATCCTTACTTTTATCCTGGCGTGAAAACTGACAAGCAGTTTCAGTGAAGGTCAACACTGGCAGCTTCTCCTCTCTCTGTCTGCCCCAAATCTAGTTAAAGAGCACTGCATCAATAATGACTGAAGAGTGTATGTATAAGGGTTATCAATGACTTCCTGCTGAAGTTTTGAAGTAATCAGAAGCACTAATCAGAAAATGTTCCTCTCCTGGCTTTATTGAGCATGAGTACTGTCTCAGGAATAACTTATTGCTGCAAAACAGAAAGAGAGAGAGAGGCAGCTCACAGTGTTAGCTAACAGTTTGTTTTCCTCTTCCCTTACACAACAAGGAAGCCCATCCCTCATTTAAGGCAGGGGTGGGATTCGTGTAGCCTGAGGGCCACATGTACTTCCTCCAGTCCCGAAGCCCATTTAAGTACTCTTAAGGTACTCCCATAGCCAAGCATATAGCATAAAAGAGAGCTATCGCTTTTGGAAATCAATGAAGTGGTGATTTTCCTTTTCAATATGGTGGAAGTGTTACCCTGCTTTCTAAGGGGCTCCCTTAAAGGATTCCCAAAATCTGTTAAAATTGTGGGGAAAATTAGCTCAGAGCACTGTTTTAGCTATGCGAGAGGCAGGGTAACGTTGCAGGACCTTTGTAACCCAGATTTTACAGAGTAAGACCACGCCAAAAAACCAGGCAGGTTGTTCAGTTTAAAGATTTTATTAAACCCTCAGTAATTAAAGCAAACAACAACCAAACCCCCTCACACATTCATTCAAGAGCTAAAGAAAAAGAAAGTAAGGAAAATTGATAGGGATTTTGTTTTGGGGTGTTCAGAGGCAATACTTTACCTTGATTTAATGCCCAAGGGAGCCAATGTTGAAAAACTGGAGATTCAAAGCGATGAAACTCAAAAAGTGGGGGAAGGGGGGGTGAGGCAAAACAAACTGACAGGGATTCAGGAGGAAAATGTGAATGAACCCACGAACAGAGAAAAACATGGGGTTTTTATAGGAAAAATATACCTGGAGGGCTAGTTCTCTCCCTGGGAGAACAATAGTACAGGAGGCTAAATCAAAAAGCCTTTAATGATCAACATCTCCAGCTAAATGTTTTTCTCAGTCCTTTGTGAATGACACTGACCAAATGGACAAAAGGCCCAGGTATAGTGAGATTGCCCACATTCAGCAGGCTGATTGTGATTCTATTGAGCTGCCATATCAGTGCAAAAGGGCCCTTTTGTCTGTTTTATGGTCCTCATATCTTCCAGGAATTCCTGGCCCATGTGGCAGATTCAGTCTGAGTCACCTTTTGGCTTGGCCAAAGTTTTAACTTCCTGCCAGCGTGCACTTTCAGTGACCCTGTTAGACACATGGAATGATTTCTGATATTAGCCATGTGGAGATATCAATTTAATGTGATAAATTAATAAATTGTAGACCCTGGGGGAGAGAGAGATAGCTGATGGTGGTACTTACAGAAGGATTCCCCGTACCTTGAATCAGTCAAAGAAAACCCTTTTCCCTGCAAAAATAGAAGTAGAGTTTCAGCCACTTCCAAATTTTTTCCTCCTGAAAGGGTGCTGTGTCTACCCTTGGGAGGTCTTGGGATGGAACTGTCCACTGAGCCCCCAGAGATTGCTGACAGCTGCTTTAAAACAAGCCTCTTGTAGCTAAATTTCAGGATGCCAAATCATCTGCGGATAAAAGTTTCCTCTTTAAACAATAGACTGTGGCTGAGATTCTGGATGGCAGAACTATACAATGTCAGTATGTCTCTGCTCTGAACCCACGCACCCCCAGACTTGCCTTTACTCACTGCATCCTGCCATGGCCATTCCACAGCAGGTGGAAAGGGGATCAGAGAAGCATTTGGCTGTGTGCCTATAGCCAGATGTAGAATGATTACATTGTCTGCTGGGATCCTCCGACGGTCAAAGCAGACAACAACATCATTCTGCATCTGACTACAGGGACACAGCCAGATGCTTCTCCAATCTCTCTCCATTTGTCACTGAATAACCATGGGAGAGGGAGTGCATTGGCTAAACAGTAAATGGGTGCTTTGGTTATTGTGGAGGGAGGACAGGAATACCAGCCTCTGCAGTGACCAGGAAAAGATACGCAAAAGTGTATATTGGATTTATACCAGCCCTTGTCACTAAGAGGATACCAACCATTGTGTGCTTCCCCCAGGATCTGTCCCCATCAGCTTCCAGTCCTTCCCAACTTTATGCTATTCTTTAAATTTTATTCATTTTTTGTTAGGTTATTATTCTGTTTTTCTTTTTTTCTCCTTTTTTTATTCTCTTAACAACTGTCTGAGGCTAGTTAGGTTGAGAGACAGTAACTAGCCCAAGGCTACCTACCAAGGTTACTGAAATATCAAGGGTTTTGTTCTGTATATTTTGCTATGCATTTTTCTTTAATTGTGTAACTGTCTCCGTTGCTGTTCCCCCACTGCCCTGTGGATGGTTTTATGTTTTTCCCCATTGACTAAAGTGGATTTGTCTGTATGTGTGATCATGTACATTTTTAAAAAACGTACGCACCCTTTTCTGTGCATTTTCAATTCACTAAAACACACACAAACCCTCAGAAATGTCTGCATTTTCAAGTCAAGAGTTGTTTTGTCCTGTTTCCATTCTAAGTGTGAAATAAATATTTTACATAGGGAAACATGAACCAAACAAATTTCTCTTTATCCCGACTAATCACTACATTGCACAGTCTCTCTCCTTCATTGCTTCTTCGCAGCCAGTTACCTCCATTCAGACATTCACATGGCTGTATCAGATTTTGCTTCTGTGACAGGAATGGCCAGTTGAATTGAGTGTATTTTTCTTTCATGGCAAGTCCTCACTCTGCCTCTGACTTGTTTATACTCTCTGGCCCAGTTCTCTCTTCTGCACGTTTTCACTTTGAATACTGGAAGAACCTGATGTTTTGTGTGCAGCTGTTGTGAACTGAATTCAGTTTTGTAATTTCATTTATTATGGCCCAATTAAAATGTCATAAAGGAATGTGGATTGGCAAATGGGCTTCTGCACCCCCTTTTTTTGGGAGGGGCAGTGATAAAACAGAATTTTTGGCATCTATTTTAATTAGACGGTTACAAATGTTCTACACACTACAATCATTCAGCCAATGTTAGAAAGGACTTGTTGCCATGAGAGAAAAAGAGAGCTTGCATTCTCCTACCACAGTTTTTTCCCCCTTATGCAGATTGGCCTGTCTGAATCCTGCTTCCAGATGTAACTGGTGGATTCAGTCTTGTGAACACTGGCATTTACTTTTCTGTTTGTCCCAAAAGTTTAAGAAAAGAGGACACGTAGTTTTTAATATCCAAAGCACTTTGCTTCACCTCCCGTCATCTACCCACAGAGTGTTCAGATTATGCCTTGACCTCTCGTTGACCGGAAATGTTTGCTTGGCAGCGTAATGGGTATTGAGAGCAGAGCTGAAGAAAAAGGCTACGAGGAGCAACGTTTTTAATCTATTTTTTTTAAGAGAGCAATGAAGGACTTCAGACTCTTAAGTCAATATTGTTTTCTTCCTCATGTTTAGCATATGTCAGCTTTCCTCCTCTGTGGTGTTTGCACTCTTAACAGGAAGAACAAAGGAAGACAAGACTGTCATAAGATTTGTCAAATGCAGCTATCATGGGCCATTAGGGACAGAAGGAAATTTACCCAAATTTGCAAATTTCTTCACATTCAGAAAAGTAAAACCCTAGAAATTAAAAAAATAATAATCTGGAAGTAAGAGAAATAGGGTTGCCAGGTCAAGAATATTCTACACACTGAGATTTCTGGGCCCAGCCCTGAGATCTAGAACCCTGATAAGATTATAGGAGGTAAAACCTGGTAATGTGATTAAGCATGGTATATGAAGCATCAACCATAGTTGCTTAGAGCATGCCATTCAAATAAAACACAAAGTCTAACAAATGAGAAAATATTTCACAAGTTAGAAGTTAGGTTTTCCAAGTTCTGTTACAAACAACCCCCTGCTAACTTTTCCAAACTCAGTTTTTAGCACTTTTTCTAAGCACAAATTTTAATAACAGATGGAAACTGCTATCCAGTCAAAGATTTTTTTTCCAAAGTTGTGCTTTGAATTTAAAAATCCAAACTTTTCACAGTTATGTTTTTAACAGTTTTGCAACTACAAATTTTGACACATGAAGGGTGTAGTTCAATCAAATAAACTTTTCTAGGAAAGAAAAAAGAAATTTTGTAAAATCATTAACCAGTAAGTCTTTTTAAGTCTTTCCACTTCTTTTCATTCTTTTTCTTCTGCTGCTGCTTATTCTTATTCTTATTTTTGTTATTTAAAGGGGCAATGCTACCTATTCATGCTTATTCCGAATCAAGCCCTAGGGAATTTAACTGCAAAAAGCATAGTATCTAACATATCCTAATCATGGTTTCAAGGTTGTCTTTTATGGACAGAGCAAAAGAGAAAGAGTTGGACAGACAGGAAGAGGATGAGAAGATGAGGAGTTTCACTAGGAGAAATAGGGGAGGAGGAGGATTAGAGAGAAAAAGAGAGTGATGGAAAATAAAGATGTAGATAAATGTAGCTGTGAGAATTAGGAAGAGGAGAAAGGAGAAAGAGGAATACCAGGGAAGAAGGGAGAAGTGAAGTACAGTTAGCAGAGATAGGGAAAAGGAGAATGAGAGAAAAAGAGAAACAAAAAGAGACATGAGCGAAGAACATCTAGCAAGGAAGTTCACAAGTTGGCAGAGAGAAACAGGGTGAGAATGAGACAAAGAAGAAGACCATCCATGCTTTGCTTTGCTAACAACAATGTAACCCACATGCATCTCAAACCAATGCACTACTGTTATAATCATTTAGGGCAGGATAAGGAAGATAGAGAAAGAAAGATAACAATAAGCTATGGAAGCTATTCACTTTTAACACAGAGATTTGGGCAAGTACAACTTGATTCTCTCCATACTAGATGGAGTTGTACCAACTCCATTTGGCTGTAACAAATGGGGATGAATTTCCTTTCAGTTGGTTTATGAATAATTTACAAAAATTTGCAAATTTCTTAATAGATGGAGAAAAATCTGAAGTTTAGAACGGTCAAATCTGGGAGAAAGCAAACTGACAGATTTTCCCAGTGCTCATGATAATCAACATACCAGATATCTATTCATGCTGTCTGTTCGTGTTATCTATTCATGCTATCTACTCCAAATCACCAGATCCTCTGAAGATGCCAGCCACAGATGCAGGTGAAATGTCAGGAGAAAATATTAATAGAACACGGCCTCAAAGCCCGGAATACCCACAACAACCTATCAACATACCAGTTTGTTCCAATAAGTTTATCTCAGTTGTATCTCCATCTGTAACTATCATAGGTATGGTCTCCCATGTGGTCCTCACTAGGAAAATGCAAAAAGAAGAAGAAGCATATGAGCGACACACTACTAGCATAATGTAGGAAGTGATGTGAAGATGAGGGTCAGCAGGGGCAATAGACACCTTTCCGATCCCACTCTGTGTTACTTCTGCCAAGCGCCACCAAAATTCTTGCTGGCAACCAGAAATGGTGGCAGTGGAAACACTTTCCGGTTTGTACAAAATGTACTTTCTTTATTAAAAAGGCAATCTGCAAGCAGGTACCTTGTTCTAGAGAAGAACTTTTCTCCTGAGAAGCCTCTGACATGTATGATTCTTCTCACAAAGAAGGCGCCCACTTTAGGAATGCTTTGCTTTAGTGCAAAACTGCATTTTATTTTAAATAGGACAACAGTGCAGCTCATTTTTGAATTTGGCACTATGCTGCCACCTTCAGAGGTAGTGTCAGAGGCCAAGGGAATTGAGAAATGGCCTTTGGAGCCAACTGCAGCTTATGGCCTGGATGTTGTCTATCCCTGTTTGAAACTAAGATTTCTCTGAATACACAGCACTTTCCAGTTTAGTTTTTAAATACTCTGCCAGCTTTCCACATATATAAACAAACCCTCAGAATCTGTCACTGGACATGTTGCAAGACTACTCAAGTTCCTCTGAGAATTCTAGATGTCTCACAGACTTGAGTTTGTAGAGAGGAAGTTTGCCTTACACGTGTTTGCTGAAAGGCTCTCTGATTTGATCCCAAAGCCTTATATTTATCCTTTGGTTTTTCAGTAATTCACAGTCTAATTTTGCAGGCAGGAATAGGACTCATTCTCCCTCTTCTACAAACCCATAGACAGAGAGTGGGAACCTAACCTGCCTCAACATCTGGAAAGAGATGAGAATTTTTCTCCAAAAACCTCTAAAGTTGAGGAAGGACTTTGTAAGGATGTAAGGGAAGAGCAGCCATTATTTTGGGTGCCAGTTTTGAATAGGAATGTGATTCCTCACTGGTTTCCCTCATGTACAAAGCAAAGGGTGATTTCAATGATTTTCTTGATTTTCACTGGGAGAAAATCTTCGAAAACTATGAAGTACTCTAAGCCTATTTGCAGTTTAGGATTTACTCTGTGCAAAGTTTGTACATGCATATTTTTTGCACCAAAAATAGCATTTTCTATACAGGAAACAGGAACAAAACGCTATTTTCTGTGCGAAAAAGGGAAAAAAGTGTGCAAATTTTGCCCAGAATAACTTCTGAACTGCAAGGAATTCTCATCAGTCCAGAATTCTCTTCATCAGCTTTCCCAACATGAGAGAACTGTGTGTCTGTGTTTAGCAGTGTTTAAAACATATCTGAACATTCTTTCCATCTCTAATTTTGAATGCACCATTTATTTTGATTAGTTGCATTGTTAGCTTGTAGGTCCTCTCATTCACTGATTCTCTTGGAGAGCAAACTCATGTGTACTGCTTCTCCTACCTAGGCAAGCAAGATTCTGAGTGCCCAGTGCAGCCTTAAAATCAGGTGAGAGGGTGTGTGGCTGGTTGCTGCCTCCTTGCAGAGGTGGAAATCAATTCTTATATTTCATTAATTGGCACAATTAGGATACAAGGAGCAGAGAAACCTTGAAAAATTGAAAATAGGCTTAACTAAGATCAGCTATCAACCTGCCGTAAGCAGGCTTGAAGTCTGAGTGGTAAGTCAAGGATCTCAGATAAGCATTAGCCTTTTTCAAGTGTTGTGCTTTCCAGAAGAGGAAAGGAGCATGCTAGTCCCACATTGTTTGTCATCACTGTTCTCACACGGAAAGTGATGATCTGAAGAGGAGAGCTTCATCTGTCATTCTCTACATATCTAGAGGGAGAATACCAGAGGGAGAATAGCATGGTTTCTTCCTCATGTCTTTGCTTGAGCTAGCAAACACGATGCCTTAATAGGGCTTTACAATGGCTCTAAAGCAGGGAGAGCAAAGCCAAGGGTTTCATGAGATCCAATTATGAAACGCAGCCACAGCTGCATGCCACCCATAGCCTGATTTCAAATGACGTTTCAGGATTTTTAAGAGCTTATAAGAGCTGGAACGCAGGGGAGAGCCCTCCCAGTGGTTGCTCTCAGTCTTTGGAACTCTTTTTCTAGGGAGGCTGTGACCCTTTTCTCATGTGGGGGGGCCGAAACGGGGCAGCGCACGCAGGGGCAGAGCTTACCTGCTAGCGTTTTGCTCCATCTCTGCTCCGTCCCTGCGGGGAACGCGGTTCCGCCGCTTCACTCGCTGCCGAATTTTGGCGGCGCTCTGTGGCGTTCTGTGGCGCCCAAAATGGCGGCCGGCGACTTCCGGCGGTGCTCCGCCAATCAGGGCAGCGCGCCAGCTGGAAGCCCACTCCCGGGCAGATCTGCAGAGACGCACTACTGCGTCTCTGCAGATTCTCACCAGGAGCTGCCACGGATTAGTGTGGGCAAGTTTGATAAAAACCACCTGGGAAGGTGGTTTTTAAAAAACTCGCAGCGCCACCCCTGCAGCTGGGCTAGAGCAGTTGGAGGTGTGGCACCTCACCATTTGCAACCGCGCTAGCTCATCCCGCGATGTGAACAACCTCCGTCTCTGGTCGTCGGACCGCGGGCTTTTACCCCCGTGTGAAAATGGCCTAAGATGGCTCTTTCTTACTGTTCTTGTCTCAGCAAGTGAAAACTTTAAGCTAACAGACTTTTTAGGCTTTTAGGAATAGCGTGGTGTTTTACTAACTCTTATCTCCTGTCTTTTTAATGAAATTGTTTTAAATGGTTTTAATTCTATGGATAGTTTAATTGCACTTTAACAATGCTATCTGTGTTTGTCATAATTTTTGTAAGCTGCCTTGAGTCCCAGTTTTGGGGGAAAGGTGAGGATAATAATAATTCATAATAATTCATAATTGGAAAAGAGAAATGAAGAGAGAGAGACAGAAAGGATTAGGCTAACAGATGACCTTCCAGGGAATGCAGCCCTTGGCATTTAAAAAAGAGAGAGAGAGAGAGCTCTTTAAATGGTTTTGTTCAAGACCCCCCAAAACTGTGACAGGGAACTTTAATAGTCTTGCTGTGTTTTATACCAAACTGTGAGCTGTAATTTTGACAGTAACAAAATCCCACAGTTTCTCAAATATCCACATATTTCTAGCAAAGCCAATTTGTGTTTAGTTTTAGTTTGGTGTCTAGATATCGTCCCACTGTGGAAACAGTGTATCTGTTTACGTGGGGCATGTGGTTTTGTGGCAAGCTAATTTCATTGAACCATCCAATGCAATTGTTTTTGTAAACCCTTTAAATAAAAGTGGTGGCTTGTTTAAAATCAATTTAATGTACACTCGCTCTCCTTTTATTTCCTGTCTCAAATAATGCAAGTGCTTAAGTGTGTTGTGGAAAATATGTTTCTTAATTTCTAAAGATGTATGTAAAGATCACACACACACATACACACACACACAAAAGCACACACAAATTTAAAAGCACACAACAGTTAACATTTTCATGTCTAATGGCTCAAAAATATTGCATGTGGCTTTAGTTCAGTCCAATAAAATCTGATGTGGAACCAAGGCTGTTATTCCGCATGCACAGATTCTGCCACTCTGCAGACCCCAACCCAACCTTTTAAAATCTGCTCCATAGGATTGGGAAATCCTGA
Source organism: Iguana delicatissima (assembly GCA_948472985.1). Classification (NCBI taxonomy): domain Eukaryota; kingdom Metazoa; phylum Chordata; class Lepidosauria; order Squamata; family Iguanidae; genus Iguana; species Iguana delicatissima. Next base: position 191,717 of record CAOKZL010001669.1, read on the forward strand.
CCATCTCACAGAGAGCTTTGGATAGAGGGAGGGAAAGACATTCTCCCATTGTACCAGCAGGGACCTCTGTTAGATTGAACCCTGCACTGTTTGGACTGTAATACTTGGAAACAGATATTGAAAACTGCAAATGTCATTGAAAACATAAGTAATGATAGTCATACGTGTAAGAAATTAATTTAAATCCTAAAGTAGTCATGTTCACAATGGTAAAAGGCTGAATTTCAAAAGATAAAAAATGAGCACCATTTCCTCTTATTCTGTCTGTGAAACTGGCGAATACTAAATATTGGATCTGTTCTCAAATGCCAAAATTAATAGAAGAGTATGTTAAACTGTGGCATCCAGCTGTTCTGAGGAAATTAACTGGTGCATTATCAGAGCAAGAGGGAGTCCTTTGGTTGAAAATGTTATTTGAAAATCAGTGGAGAAATTTACTACAATTTTGGATGCTAGGCAAAGTAAGATAGGGGCTAAGCCATTCCCATTCATACAGATCATCTCATTCTTTTTCACAGTGAAGTTTTGCAGTGTGTACTGATCAATGTAGTGGCTATACGCAAGTAGACTTCCCTTTTCCATAACCATCTTTCCATTCTTTCCACAATGGTCTTTCCACTACCAGCACCACCCTGACAATTGCAGTGCCTGACTCCTTCTCCCTGACACCTGCTCTGGAGTCTTCTTCAGCTTTCTGGAGTAGATTTTAGGAGTGAGTGGAAGGTTCTGCAGGAGAAGAGAGAATCTATTCCACTAGCAGATGGCTTTCAGTTGATAAACAAACATTATTGGATGTAACCTATTGGTGGTGGTGTTCATCATCATCATCATCATCATCGTTATCACCATTTCTGTCTTGGATCCAAACCTCAATGAAATCCAACATTCCATTTATGCAGCATCACTGTTGCTGTAGTTGAATTAGGTTCCCTGCCTAATAACTGATTGAATATAATTGCCTTATGTCTCCCCCTCTTTTGCTCAGGGGCTATTAGTCTAGAGGCAGTAACATGAGTGAGAATATTAAGGGAGACATTTGGTCCTAGTACTCTCTAAGGTTCTACTAATCTGTTTTTGTCTGATCAGTATAAATTAACATGTATTTTTTTTTGTTTATGCACTTCTTCATTACTCTAGTAACAGCTGCTATTCTTTTTATATCTTCTGAAAGGCATCTCATATAATATGCATTATTATTCTCTTTCTGTACATTAATTTTCATGAAGCATCGGTCCATCTGTTAGAACATATATGTTGTACCTTTCTGTCTTAAGAAATGTGAAACTGCCCCTCTTAATTCATTGGGATGTGTGGTTTCCCCTCCTTAAAACTAGAAGCCCATTCAAATGTAATAGCCTCCTCCTCTTTCAAAGCATTCATTTTGAACCTTACCATTTGTTCACCATTTCACCTTCATCACTTTCTTCTCAATAGTATTGTCACCCAAGTGATGTGCCAAAGTTTTGCCTAGAATAATAAAAATTCTTCTCTAGTCTCCTTCTGAAACCTCAAAACCTAATAAATAAATAAATAAATGGTATCTGCTGAATTACACAGTAATTGAACCTTATTAGTATTGCAAATAAGCTCGAATTTCTTTTCTTTTTTCTCCACACCCCCCTTGCTTTTGCTAAGATGTAGGATAATACAACCATTGATTAATAGGGCTTTCAGCTTTGAACATTTTCAAATCACATCATTATGAACACAGGCAGAATAGAAAATGACTGTGGAGTACAACTTTTCAAAGGATGCTAGCTGGAAACTATTAAGAGTTTAATTAGACCTTTAAGCTGTGATACTGAGCATATCTACTTGGAACCAAGTTCTGCCAAAATCACTGTAGCTTCCTTCCTGTCAAATGTGCTCAGGACTGGATTAAGGCACAAGGATTTCCTGTTCTCTTCTACAAAGGGCAACAATTCTCTTTTTCAGAGGCCTCCTGCATTATGTATGCACCAGAGCCTCCTGTTAGCTGTAGAAGGTAAGGATTAAACCTCTGCCTCTATAGAGTTCCATGAGAACAGTGGGGCTTCTGTAGGTAAACGATCTGCATATATAGTAGGAATGGGATGAATCCAGAATTTTCTGAATCCTTGGAAGGTTCTAGGAGTCCACGAATCTTGAATCTTTCAACTCCTTTTTTAAAAAAGGGTTTTAAAAGCAAGGGAAAGAAGGATAATCTTGGGCAAGACACACTTTTTCAGCCTTAGCAAAAGCCTGGGCAAAGGCAAACCTCCGTCTGAAGAAATCTGGCCAGGACAATTATCATAGTTTTGCCTCATGATCTCCCCAGATTCAAAATTACGTGAAGGTCCTTTCTACAGAGGCAGGAAAATGTGGATTAATCCCACATTTTCCTGCCTGTGTAACAGGGCCACATACTACAGCACAGAGATAATCCAGGTCAAAACTGGATTTTCTTTGCATAGCTTCTTCTGGCATTCTGGGGTTTGTAGTTTGATGATGCACCAGCACACTTTGCCAGAGAAGGCTGTGACACCTTGTAAAACTACAAACCCCAGAATTGTGTCTGAAAGAGCTTTGCAAGGGAGCTATGCAAAGGAATTTTTCAGCTGTCTTTGAAATCTCAAGAAGATTGTACCTTCCAGCCAATTTGGCCTTTGGCGAGCCCCGGAGGCGCCAATTTTTAAAAACAGTTTGTCCTTTCTGCTACATGTAGTTTGTCCTGTGGCTCATGAGAAACCATGACAGACATTTCACTTCTCATGCTATTCTAGCTATACGTTTACAGCCAGGCACTGGTCTTGTGGAAGTAGGTACACTGGTCTACATGTGGCAATCACCGGACGAGATTGTGTGACCTTGCCCTCTGCCTCACTACTTCTGATAGGTGTGAGACCCACTGACCGCACTATTTATACATGTCATTGATGTTCAATTTAAATATATTAGAATATAACCCCAAATGTAATTTCTGAAATTGTTAGCAAACTCCAAGGGAAAAACTCACCTACTTGCCATCTCCCCTTGTGTGTCTGGTCTCTCAGGTTTTCAGGCATCCCGGTCTCCAACAAACTATTTGTTTGGTGGATTCGAAAGATTCGATTTGCCTATTTTAGCACAGGGATTTGGATTTGCAAATCCCGAATCCTTGCTGGGGATTTGCGGATTCGGTTGGCCCGTCCCTAATATATAGAGCTCCACAAGGATATTATGGCCACTAAGTCAAATTGTGTCCAATTGTTTCCATGCCCTCAAGTTCTCTAATCAAAAATGCACATAAAAATGTGGACCAGTATTCTATACTTCAGTATCAGCTACAAGTGTACTTAACTAAGTAACCTCTTCTGGCATGATCCTCTCCCAAACTTGACAGAAATGCCATTTCCCCTGCCCCAGTTGCCAGCAGAATGGACTTTCATCTCCCTATGCAGTTGACACCTGGTAAAGTAGGTTGGAAGCCAAGTAATGCTCATGATAGTAGTGCTCCAATTGTTACTAGATAACCATTGTGAATATGGAGCAGTTATCTAAATTTACTCATCCATAACTGTTCTGTAGTCATAATCACTACTTCATCATGATTGTGATGCTATTGCCACAATGGTAACTCACATCCCCATTTTACCAGCCATCATAGAGAGAAGAAAGTCCATTCTTCTGGTGATCAGAGCATGGGTGAATGACATTTCCATCAGGGCTGGGGTGTGGTCAGGCCAGAAGCGGTTACAGAATACTGGCTTTGTTTATTGTGAGAAAGATGCCCACAAATATATGGCCCTCCACATTTGTGGGTTTGACTTTCATGGATTTGATTATTTGCATGTTTCTCCAACCCCTCCCACTCCACCTCAAGTGCTTCTTTTCCAGGAAATCTTCCCTCTCAGTGGTCTGATCAGGCTGTGCAGCCTATTAGAAACCTGCCTCTGGTCTGCCTCCACCACCAGCTGCCTGGTCAATGAAGGGCAACTCACAGCCCAATTGCTCAGTATCACAAACCCTCTCCTGAGGCCCCCTCACACAACCAAGGAAGGAGATGGGTGAGAGAGAGGAAGGATAGGGCCAGCATGGCAACTCCCTCCTTTCCCTCTCATTTCCTTGACCTAGTTGGACCCTGTGCACCCACTCTCCCCACCATGCCTCAGCCCCCTTCCCACAAGCATGCACATATTTTGATATTTGTGATTTTTCCCCCATTTTTGCATGGCTCCTACACCCCTAACACTAGTGCAGTGGTTCTCAACCTGTGGGTCCCCAGATGTTCATGGACTTCAGCTCCCGGAAGCCCTGAGCATTGACCATAGTGGCTGGGGCTTCTGTGGGCTGGGGCTTCTGTGAGCTGAAGTCCACGAACGTCTGGGAACCCACAGGTTGAGAACCACTGCACTAGTGAATGTGCAGGGCTGACTGTACTAGCGAAAATAATGTTTAAATGTATTATCACCCAACTCAGGAAATAAGGAGGCCACACACAAAGCTTGAGATTAACAAAGCTACTTTATTTTAACTGTTTAACTTTAATTAATGTATGAGCTGAAAAAGGTGAGGGACCTAGTACAGGTCGTACTGAGGCAGGGGTCACCTCTAGACTTCCTCGTCAGCCACCCCGATGTGAAGCACCTTAAGCCCCAGAAGTGGCTCAGTAAATGAGGTTGCTGCACATCTAGCCCAGACTCCCAAATCCTGTGATTTAAAGAGGCGATGTTCCTCAGTGAACCCTAAGCATAGCCGCCTTAACCCCTCCAAGCTGCAAAACCAAAGGGAATAATTCTAGAAACTTTTCCATCATCAGAATGATGCTTGCAGATACTCACTTCAATCACTGATCTTCCTTCCCCACTGTCTATCCAGGGACCACCTATTTAAGGGCACCACTGTATACTGATATCCTAAGTCCCTTGACATAAACTGTAGGGTGGGCAAAAAGCCCATGGAAGAGGGGAAACGTTCCTACCCAGCCTTAATGGTACCGTCAAAAACCTACACTGCATTTGAGGTGGGTGGACCAGTGAGAAAAGAAATCTTAGAATGGCTGGGACTTGAATGCTCTCTATCTCTATCCCCAGGCTCCCGTATCATGGTGTCACTGTGCTGTGATGCATTTCCCCTTGCTGGCCTCCCTTCCATGCTGAGCCCAGCAAAGGCAACCCCTCACTGCAGACCCATGAATGCTGCACAGGAGGAGGAGTGTATTATAATAGGAAAACTACTAGCAATGGTGAAAATGACTGCAGTCATACAAAAATGTATGCATTTTCCTGTAAATTTATGTTGAAAATTTTTCAAAGTTCCAGACGATTCAAACATACATTCAGAAAATTCTCCAAGCCTAAGGTGAACTGAACCTATGTTTGGGAGAAGAAGAAAAAAGGATACAAAGGGAAACTAAAACTGACCGATCCATCCATCCCTGCTTCCATTTCCTTTCGTTTAACGTTCCAATCGGAGAGAAATGTGTTTGACTTTATGTTCAGTCACTTCTCAATTTGGCAAGCCAGCAGTGGTGTCAGCCTTTCTGTGTAGGTGGTGTTAGTAAGCATGTGTACACTTGTGTGTATTAGCAACTGTCCCCAAAGAGCTATTCACGGAAAAGCACAATGATTAATTGCTCTGCCAGGCTTCTCATGTTACAGCCTGACAGCTGACAGTACAAGGCCTTCTATTCTAGCTATTGCCTTGTCAGTCAGGCACTATGATGCTAGTATTTAAAAAGGCGTCACATTTAAAGAACGCTAGTGTCACTGTCAGGAATACCACATTTTGCTGCAATAAATGTTTGATTTTCAATTTTAAAAAAATTGCTTATCTGGCATTTTAAACAAGAGGGGCTTGATCTTCCTCCAGTAATAATACCTCATTCATAAAGAGTGCATTCATATTCAAAGCTCTGTTCTGTACAGGCAGTAGAGTTGGGGAGCAGCTTTTTATGCTGAGAGCGCCTGCAGAGTTGTAGTACACACAACAAGCAGTCATTCCCATTTGCCTTGCTAATCTCAGTTGAACTTTGAATGTCAGGGAAGTGATGGCTGCAGCCAGTATGGACAGGGTCATAATGGTGTGAAGGAACTTGACAAATACATGAGGGAATTTGATGAAGTTGGGGGTGAGTAGGAGAAAATGGGGTGCCATTACTTGTTTTGGATAAGGAGGTAAGATAAAGAGATTTGAAAGGGTGGGATGGGAAAGGAGCATAAAGAATCATAACAAGAGTCTAAAGGCCTTTCTGCACTACATTGTTCTAGTGCTATTATTCTGGTTTCAACATCCTATGGAATCCTGGGGTTTGCATTTATGGAGAGACATTTAGTATTATCAGCCAGAGAGCTCTATGGCCTCAGTAAACTGCAAACCCCAGAATTCCACAGGATGTTGAAAGTGGAATAATAGCACTAGAACAATGTAGTACGGAAAGGCCCAAAGAATTTGTGTTCTTAGATACGTATTCAAGATTAACCCCACTATTTCTGTCTGTCCAATTTTAAATGCTAACCATAGATAGATGTTCTTGATAAGTGATCACAAATGTGGTTGTGGAGGAGCATAGCACTACAGCTGATGGCAACCCTCAGAGAGAAGATCCATATTATTTTTTCCCCTCAGCCTTACAATTAGTCAACTAATGAAAGTGAAGCTCCAAACAGTACTTACATTAATGCTTGTTCCAATAGTTTCAAGGGGAAGAGAAGAAGGCCAATGTGCCACACCAGGAGCGAAAGAGGCTCATGGTTTAGCAAATATTACTGATTAGTTGAAAGTAGCGGAAAGAATCCAAAGACTCATGTAACCAGTTTTGCCTAGGGGGGGCAGGGGTGCTTAGATTTCTGTTTCATAGTCATGCCCTGTTTCACAAGACTGAGAAAAGTCTCAGAAGCATTCAGCTAGGCATCTCCCACTGAAAGGGGAAGGAATCAGAAGTTCTACTAGGCATCACAGATTGTAGAATGAATAGTTTCCAGGTGGTTCCAGAATTGGTTTGAGCTTCCAGTTTCTTGCATTAAGGCTTGCTGAAGCATGTGGTTTTTAATTATTGTCTTAACCAGACTTTAATTGTAGGAACTGGTGTTGATTTCCTCCTATAACAAATCTAATAGTTGTCATTACCTTTCCAGCCAATTCTGTACACTAAACATTGGCATGGATTTCTATCAGGTTTAGCAGATGCATAAATGTTAATAGAGTGGTCTTTTTCTTTATTGTCTTATCTTCATCTACTTATCTCCTGAATGTATATACCCTTCTTTTGTTCTATTTTTTTACATAATATCCACAGCAATCTGTCTTAGAATGAGGGATGTTGGAAGTTGTAAAAACCATTAATACTGCCTTCTTCTTGCTGCATAAGAATGACTGGGATAATGTAAAGGGAGAAATAAATTTTGGGAAATTTTGTGTTATCTGTATATTAAGGTCATGTTTGGCATAGCTAGCCAACTCTCTGTGTGCCCACACAGATTGCTGGAACAGTTGTACTCATTGCAAAGTGCCAGAGGGTATGTCCTTCCTCCTTTTAAATTTAATTCCAGGTACATTTCACCAAATAGGATGGTTTTTAATAATATAAGGAATCAAAAGAAAAATGTTGGCAGCCACATTAGATCCTGGTGAAGCTACAGCATCAGCAGAAAGAATGTATATTAATGCTACCATTTTTCTCCTGATGGCAAAGTAAATAGGTGCATTCTAGTTATAATTTTATGGGTTATTGTACATATGGGATGAAACAGAAGGGGCAGAAGCATTTTGTTCTGTTCTGCAAGGGGCTTGGTGAATTGGAACTGCCTAAAATTTCTGCACTGCTTTCTGGAATTAACTTCTGATCGAAGAGACTGTGGCTTTCCCTATTTTCTGGGTGTGACAGCGAAAACTTTGAAGATTTCAGCAATGAGATTGGGCATGCTTTTTATGGGCAAAGATATCTGACACTGACGTGGTGAAAAGGACATCATTGAACCACGTTGCTCTAGGAAGCTTCCCTTTGGGCCTTTCCTCACTACACTGTTATAGTGCTATTATTCCACTTTCAAATTCCTATGGAATTCTGGGGTTTGTAGTTTACTGAAACCAAAGGGCTCTCTGGCTGAGATTTCTAAAGGCCCCTCCCTAGACCGCAAACCCCAGGCCTGATTCCATAGGATGTTGGAAGTAGAATAATAGCATGATAGCAGTGTAAGGCAGAAAGGCCCTCCATGAAGTTATCGTGAGATATTTACAAAGCAGTTCTCTGCCCATACTATGCAAGGAAAACTAAGGAAAATTTCCTGAACCAGATGGCCTTTGCCCCCATCACAATCAGACAGAAAGGATGTGTCCCAGTGCAGTCACCAGTCAGTAAAAAAGCAACAGCCAAAAAATTGCTAGTGCAAAGGCAGGCCACGTTGTCTAACACAGGCTGATATTTGATTGCAAAGTTCAAAGAAGCCAGAGTCAAGGGATGTAACAGTCCAAAACAGGCTGATACCTGGTTCTGTTGTCAAGGAGTCTTTTAGCAAGATATTCCTCATACTATATTACCAAACGTGCATAATGCCAGCAGGATCTGCCTTGCCCACAGTTAATTTTTCTGGAATGACCCCCTTTAGCCCTTCTTCCTGCCATTATTTAGGGTGCTGCTTTGAGGTAGCAGATTAGGTACAAATTAGACCTTTCCTTCTAATGCTGATATTTTCCAAGTCTATTTTGGATCAGTTGTACATGAGTTTGTGAGTTCATTTTCACAGATTCACAATTCAGTTTTATATTGTGGTGGGTCTGTTACCAACTCACTTCAGTGGTGTGAGACATGGTGGTTTCTTGGAATGTGGTTGAACATGCAGCTCTTCCTTAGGCCTGGAGTGTATCTGCAGAAGACAGATCCAGCAGTCTGATAACAGTTAATTGCCATGAATCTGTCTAACAGAATCCTACAATTTGTAATTCACTGTTGAACTTAGAACTGTCTGCTAAAGAAATCTAGCATTACAATTCAGGATACACCAGGGCACACTACAGTTGTCTGGCAGAGAATCCTAAATGCTTTATTGTAGTACAAATCTCAGGACTCCCTGGGATGGAAACATAATAGTTGACATGGTATCCAACTGCTGTGCAGTGCAGATGCACTCCTGGTTCAGAGACACACATCCATCACTGAATTTTGCACCATGTGATCACACAGTTCTCTGAATGTGTGAAGATCTGCATGTCTGAGATATTGTTGAGCAACATGGAAATTTGTCTGTATGCTTTTGTCAGTTAGGACCATCTCACACAGGTAAATTACCACATGGTATTTCTTGGAGAGCTGTCCTCTGAAACAAGGCATGACAGTCAAAACTTCCACCATTGGAACATTGATGATTGCCCCCTCTTTCAAGGTGAACTATAATAGTAAAGATATTTTTCCAAAAGATACTTCCCATGCAAAACTAAACAAAAAGCTGGGGAAGGCAATTGCTTAGTTTCATACATCTTGCTCTCATGTGCCATTGTGAGGCAGGCTTTGGCATGGCTTTCGCATTTGGAAGCCAAACATTAAGATGGGAGCAGCTGTCTCTAAAACAGAATTTCTGTCACAGACAAAGGTCCAAGTCAGATTATGGCAGCAACAGCAATGTGACAATGGAAAGATTCTGGAAGAATGGATTAGCCTGCTTGATGCCTGAGTGTTTAAAGTGATTTGCCATAATGCAATATTAAACTGAGATCCCATGAGATTACAGTTGGCATCTTTAGATGTTTCTTTATTTGTCATTATTTTAATATCGCATGAGGCTCAAGTCCGTTTTTCTGAAAAGTACTGTAATCAACTTCTGGTGCAGAAGTGCATGTAAGTAGATTTCTTCTCTTGATTTATTTGGAAGTCAGCTCTTTCTCTCAAGGTGAGCATACTTCCTTTGTGTTCATTAGTGCTCTGCTGTACCATCTCTTTTTAATACCCTAATCTGGAAATCCACAAACACAGTTGCCACTTTTACTGCATTTACAGAAATTGCTTTCTTAAGCTGTATTAAAGGAAATATACATAGACCCTCAGATAGGAAATTTAACTATGTATGAAAGTGATGCTCATTTACATTAGTGCAAGGTGCTGGGGGGATGGGAAAAATATTCCAAAATTGTTTTTAAATGATCAAAAAAGGATTTTTCAATACTGGTGAGAAGAATCCCGGACTGATGCCAATGTTCACAGTTCAGGACTTCATCTGCACAAAGTATACTTTTTATGCTGAAAGCAGCACTTTTGACACAGAAAATGAAATTATTTTCTCTACAGAAAATGCTGTTTCCAACACAAAAAGTGATTTTTTTGTGTGTGTGCAAAAGAAGCATATGTGAATTTTGTACATAGCAAGTCCCCAACTAGCAAAGCACATGCAGATTTGCAGGGTAAGTCCCAAACTATGAACAATCTTTGAAAACTGCTCCTTTTTGAAGACTTTCTTGTTGTTTCCATCACGAATGAATTTAGTACAGAATTGCATCATCACTAAAGTGCTCAAGAAACAAATAAATCATCAGATTACAAATTATCACTATTTGCATTTATATACTGCTTGTCTTCTAATGAGAACATGCATGGTTTATCTCTCCCCTATTTCATCCTCACAACAACCTTGTGAGATACACGAGATTGAGAAAGAAGGACTGGCCCAAGTTCACTCCATAACTTACATCGTTTGGGCAGATTGTTCCTAAGCCCCAGTGTAGCACTGTGGCCATTATGTGACACTCTACTTCATCTCTACCCTTCATCTTCAAAGTTAGTAATAATCAGTATGGCCATACCTTGTTTTTCTCCACTTTTGTAGAGGAAATTCTTATGCTTTTTGTTTGTACTACTCCTGAGCTATAAAAATGCAGCAAAATTATCTTTTAAAAAGAAAAGTTAACTGTGGCAGATCATGGACTCGTTGCAAGGTTTTGTATGTCATCTGAAGCTGATCCATGATCTCATGTCGATAGGGCAGTAAATACACTCTGGATTTAAGTATGAATGTGAAAGAGCTCTGAAGGGTGCTGAACCCTATCATCACAAGTAGGTAGATCTTTCAGAGTTCAGAATAAAACCAGGAGTGGATTCATTTCCTCACAGACCTGGAAGCCACCTGAAGACTGATCCTAACCTGAAACCACTAGGCTGCTTGGGTAAATAGAAGGATTTCCAAACCCCCCTGTCAAAGATACATCACCTTAAACTCAGGGCCTTGTAAGCATAAAGAGGGTTTTAGCACAACAAGATATACTTTAGCAAGAAATTCAAAATGTGTATGTTATGGAATCTAGCTGTTGGTTCTGGCTAGTATAACTAGCAGCAGCTCTTTAATATTTCAAGCTGAGATCTTTACCAGTTGCTCTGTCTAAAATGTTATCAAGTAGAGTTTCTTGAACAAAAACTACTTTTCCTTTGTATCGTCTAACAGTGCAATCTTTGCATGTCTACTCAGAAGAAAATCTCATTAATAGGTGTGGGAAGCTTGATCTCAATCGGGACACAGATAGAAGCAGTACAGGAATGTGATCCTTTTGTCCCCTGCTGCAGTTCTGATTCAGATCACCTGATTGTGCTATTTACACTGTAATAAAATATTTTATTGACACAAATGGTAGAGACAGAAAAAGAGTAGGCATAGGTATCCAGTCCAGACATGGCGCATGGCAGGGAGGGTTAGGACCCCCTTACATATCTCAAGAGTTCCAGTTAGTATAAGGGTGTCTTGTACCTTGACTTTTTAAAAAGCTAATTTTGTGAATGATAGCTCATCTAACTTGTCTCTTAAAACTAAAGCACCAAGAATAAAAACAATTTCTGTTATATTGTAGTATCTAACCGGAATTCATTATAACAGAAATTGTTTTTATTCTTGGCTGCCTTGGAGAGAGCATGGTGTGGTAGTTTGAGTGTTGGACTAAACGCTGAAGACCAGGGTTCAGTTCCCTACTTGGTCATGGAAACTCACTGAGTGTTGTTGAGGATATCACACACTCTCAGCCCCAGAAAACCCCGTGATAGGTTCACCTTAGGGTCACCATAAGTTGGAAATAACTTGAGGGCACATGACAACAACAGCTGGAATTTAGGCTATATTGGGTGGCATCTCATTGGTGACTTAAACCAATTTAGGGGCCCATAACACCAGCAGAGCACTTGTTAGAGCAGTGCACAGTGGCAGTATGGAGTGAGGACAGCAGAAGGAAGCCATTTTTGTTACCAGAGCAATGTACCCAATTCACTCCTAAGCAGCTTGGCAGCAGTCAAGGCAGCTTTCTCTCCTCACAGAAATGTCTTCTGTTGCCACTTACCCATGAGTGAGGCACCTGTGCCATTTTAATCCTGCATAGGTCACACCCACTATCTATGCCAATACGTTGTACCTGTTGTAGGCACCTGCTGTCTTTTGCCAGGCAAATGGAGACAACTTAACAGTTCAAGAAACTTTGCCTGTTCAGGGTGAAACAGAAGCGTAGTCAGGCATTGGTCCAAGAGGTCAGGAATCCAGTGGGCAGCAGAACTAGACAGTCCAAAGGTCAGAGAAGATGGGCAGACAGTGAGCAAAGAATCTGTAGCACACATGAAGGCTAGGGCTGGCAAACACATGAGTTGTGTCTAGTATCAGGCCACTGCCCTCTGCTTTCCTTAAAAAGGCTTGAGCTGGCTGGCTCTCATCCCAGGCTGATTAGCTCCTGGTGCACTTGTGTCTCCTTGTCCTCCTTTGAGATCACTGTCCACCTGAAGAAGCTGACTGCTGGCCCATGACAACATCCATCAATAGGATCATAACCATTGTGTTGGTTAATGCAAACCTGGTTGTATTATTGGGCAGATTTTGAGTGTCATGAAATGGAAGCAAATAATTAGTCATTTAGGTTATTTCAGTGCTCCCTCCACATTTGCAGGCCTGACCTTCGCAAATTTCACAAAGTGCATGCATGCCTTTCCTCCATTCTTCCCCACCCATTTTCTTGCATTTTGCCAGGTGCAGAGAAGGAAGGCAAGTGCGCCCAGCTAAAAGGCAAAGGAATGAGGAGGAAGTATATGTGTCTCCTCTCCTCTGGAGCTCCCTCTCCCATTCCCATGCATTTGGCCCTAGTGGGAGAATGTATGCTGAGGCAAAAGGCAAGGGAATGGAGGAAGGGAAAGCATACACATGCCTTCCTTGTCCCCTAGAGAGCTCCCCTTCCCATCCTAATGCATTTTTCTCCAATGCAGAGAATGCGGGCTAAGGCAAAAAGCAAAATAATGGGGGGGGCAGAAGGGAATGGGAGAGGGAGCACAGGGGGACTTATTTGTGCTTTTTTCACTTTTGTGAGGGTTCTGTGCCCTGGACCCTCATAAAAGTGGAGGGCCACTTTACTGTATTTTTCCTGACAAAGGTGGGAAATGATGCTTCTGAGATTTTCTGTCACAGGTAGCAAAAAAAACCTTGTCTTTGGGCACTATGAGGGAGAGAGAATAATATTTGTTGCTCTGTTTTATGGAATAAAATGTGTTGGGAGAATGCACATTAAATTAGCAAGCTGATGTTGAATAACACATGGATCATTAATGGCAACTAAAACATGGATCTCATAAGGATGGCCTTTATCTAAAAAAATATCATATGAGCAAGGTACCAAGTCATATTTAGGCCATGGCAGCTGGTAGCTCCTGTGTCACTGAGGTGGTAAATCCACTCTTGGGTTTTATTGTGTATTGTGCAGGAATCATCCAATGTTCTGAACCCAGTTTGGACATAGGGCTCAGAATTTAGATAGATCCTTTGAATTTTGGACCGCAAGCAGAGTGAATGTACTTTCCCACTGAAACAGAAGCCACTAAGATATCAGGACATGAAGGGGCTGAATCTGGAGGGTTTTTTAAAAAAAAAAAAAAAAAAAGCCAGGAGGGAAAGTTTAATAAAAGTTTTTGGCTGACAAGGAACAATTGCAGGGGGCTGCAAGTCAGCACGTTTGTCTTTCAGGGAGCTCATGCTGCTTTATAGCCTACGTTGCCCCACATATGTGCTCACTCTCTTCTGATCTTCTCAGCCTGTGTAATTGTAAATAATTGCACAGTACAAAAAAACTTTGATCTCCAATAGTCCTTGACAGAAAGAAAGAAAACCTTTAAAGCTATCCTAGAACTTTACTGCAGCTGGGAAAATGGAGAACGTGAAACCAGGGCTGAACCAAGACACTGTGTCGCCTCACAGAAAATGCAAGATATTTTCTACCCTACATCCTTGCACAGAACTTGCTGGCTCTGTGCTTTGTCCACTCATTTATTTTACAGCCACTTTAGTACTAGTTCAGGACCCTAGAGAGCTTACAATTTGCACTAAAACAAGATACAACTTGTAACATTAAAGAGAATTTGAACAACATTAAACAGCTATCCTGTTAAAACCAAATACTAAACCAAAAGCATTGAGAAATATTTGTAAGCATTACAAGAAGAAGGCAAAACGTGTCACCACCTGCCCACCAAAAGACCTTTCTGCAGCAGCCAGTTTGTGCCCTCAAACCTCTCAGAATTCAAACTGAATCTTACCTCATTATAAGGAGGCACTTCTCTGCTAGCTCTTTTTTTCTGGTTGAAAGTCTTCAAAAACTGAGCAATTTTCAAAGACCATTCATGGTTTGAGACTTATTTTGCACAAAATTTTCAAGTTTTTTTTTTTGAAGAATACAATGTTTTCTGCACCAGAAATAGCTCATTTTGTACAGAAAATATTGTTTCCTGGACAGAAAATGCTATAGCTTCAGATCTGTTCTGTGCTAAATTCACATGCAGTTGTGTGAGATTGCACAGAAAGAGCATTTTCTATGCAGATAACAGCATTTTCTGCTCAGAACGTAATCTTTCTGTGCATAAATATTGTTGTCTGCACTGAAAATGCTGTCCTCTGCTAAAAAATAAAAGAAAAAAAGCACAAATTTTGTACAGAATAAGTGCTGAATTGCAAAGATTCTCCAGAATCCAGGATTATTCTTGTCAAGGTTTCCTGATGCTCGAGATACACATTTTTTTCAATTATGTTTCAAATACTGTCAAATCTTCTCACCATCCCTACTTCATCATGGGCATTGGGATGGATATGGTCCTTCTGTCTGAATAATGACAACAACAGAGGAAATTAGAAACTGCAGGACAGATTACATAGCAAGAGAGGCGAACAGTAAGATAGATTCCAGTGCTTACTCCCAACACAGGTTGCCTGAGGCAACTGACTTACTTTTCCTAATGTTAGGACCATCTCTGTGTAAAACAGCATCTTTGAACCATGGTGTTTTTTTTTTCTTGTTTTTAATTTGCTCAAATGAGTAACTATACTCAACCCAGCAGTGTATAAAACAGGGAGATATATTAATTTATTAGAGGAAGAGAGAGCCCTGGTATTCAGTATATCCCCTAAATAGATTCAGTACCTTGGATAGTAGTTTTAAAATTATCCATATCCAGTATCAAAATTCCACGTAAATGGGACTACATAAAGCTTCAGGGAAAATTTTTGTATTCCTTTTCCCAAAGTGAGCAAAAGTCAGTGGGACAGACGCTTTGGTCCAATGTGCAACAAAAACACAAGTGCAAGCTTAATTTCAACATTTGCCTACTCTGAATATATGAAAGTTTGGACTTGTGTTTCTGTCACTCATTAGACTGAAGTGTCTGGCCCAGTGACTTTTGTTCACTTTGAGGAAGGGAATGCAAAAATTGTCCCTGAAGCTTTATGCAATCTGATTTATGTGAAATTTTAATACTGGATTTGGATAAGTTTGAAAGTGCTATCCAATGTACTGAGCCTGTTTGGGGAATATAGTCAGTACTTTGGATAGCTCTTTAAAAGTTCTGGCTAACCCTGAAGTGGATTCACTGCCTTATTGGTATGGGAACCACCACCTTTGCAAATATCTTAGGAAAGCCTTAAAAACATATAAAACCACACATGTTCTTCCTGTTGTAGTTATACACACACCTATACTCTTAATCATATTTGTAATGGAGAACAGGGCTGCATTTCCAGTCCAGCTTGTTTCAATGCAGATTTATCAGGCAATATGCTAATATGTCCTTTGTTCCCATTATTCATGTGGTACTAGGAGGAATGTGTAAATAGGTCTCCTCCTTCACATGTAATCGATTTCTCTTTCCCCTTCTAGCATAATAGAACAGTTTCTCCTTGCAGTATGTCCTGCCGCAGGGCAGGAACAATGTGTTGGACTACAGCTCTCAGTGTTCCTTCCCATTGGCTGTTCTGGCATTCCCCAGCTGGAAAATGTAGATCAGCAACATCTGGAGGGCCTCGTGATTACCACCCCTGTTCTATATCTTCCCAGGACAGCATGTGATCATCCCTCTTTGATGCATGTTGAGCACATTCCATATTGATTTTTGCCCCCTGGATGAAATTCTGCTCCTTTTCTTAGGTAATCATGATTTTGCATCAGCTAAAGATATAAATCCATTTGCCTGTAATTATGTTATCTCGTTAGGCATCTCACTCTAGGATAGGAAATCAGTGATTAAATTTCCATTCAGCATCTTTCTTCATCAGTCACAAAACAAGCCTGGTGATTATCCCATAGTAATTGTGAAGTGTATGCCTTCATTATTACACCGCTAATTGTTTTCAGTTGAGGAGTTCAGGGAATTTCAGTTTTTATAGATAGTTCAACTAACTCTTTGAGATATGGTGATCTTCCCATTGTGCTCTGTGAAGCAAGCACTTCCTCTAGATTATTTGAAAAGGGGCTCGTTCTGGCATGGTGCATGACAGCCTACTTTCCCGTGTTAACATATCTTAAAGCAAGTCAGATTTTTCCTCATATCACTCCAAAATGATAGATTTAAGGAATTAATAGAAACAAATACATTTTAATTTGTCCACTTCATACAAGTCATAATTTACCTTTTTCTTTCATTTATTCCTTTCTTTGCTTTGTCTTCCATGGATAGTCCCAATCTGATCTACCATGGATCATCCCAGTCTGATCTGTCAATGGGACAGTGCTTTCACTCTGTAAACATACGTCTCCTTCCCCCCAAAAAAGTCCCACCCACTGGAGTGAGGAGGCTTCCACAACATACCATTAGTCTTCACAATTGGGGGTCTTGCTTTTGTTTTTGAACACTGGGTTGAACTTCTTCTTCTTGCCTCCAGGTTGCTCTCCAAGGGCTTTAAGACTGGACCAGTCTTTATCTGCTGTTCTCACGCTCCTGTAGATTCGCTTATACTTCTCTTTTCCTCTCCATTTCCATATCAACTTGTGATTTTTTTAAAAAAAAACTTGAAAATTGACATTTAATTGATACTTGCATGCATTTCTTTGTATGTTTATCTTAAACTTACACATATGAGGAAAAGTTGGTAAATAAACTCAGCTAATGTCACATTATTCAGGAAATGTGAAAGCCAGCAGGGAACAATGTTTTCACAGGAGTCTTGGAAGCATGAATCAAGACAGTTCATATCAGAACTTGCAAAGATCAAATTCTGTAGGCATTCCTACTTTGTTCCCAGGCATGTATCTCTCGGAGAGATTCATTCTGCAAGCGCAATGGTGCATTGTGGTCTGGAATGTCTGTGCCTATGAGACAGTAGACAGCAGACAGGTCTTACCGTTAGTGACTAGGTGGACCTTGCCTTCAGTTAGTGTGCTAAAGGAGAATAGCTATATAATCATCATCACCACATCAAGCATTCTGCAGCTGGTGGGGGAAATAACAACTTTTTGGAACCTTGTAAAAACTACCATTGCTATAAAGTCCAAAGAAGATGAAACGATATCATATGGAATTATCAATTTCTGTCCCTTTCTCTCCCACCTATGATGGCCAGGCCAAGAAATTTACCACAGCCTGTATTGTTTTGCATTGCTGTGACCCAGCCTCCACTACCACCCTGTTCTCCTTTCTTTTCTTAACTTTAGCCTAACAACTTTTTTCATAATGCAACCTTTACTGTCTCTGTCTATTACGTCAAAGATGGGGAAGGTTCCAGCCTCCAAATATTGTTGGATTTCCATGATCCCTCATATTTGACTATGACAACTACACCTGATGGAAGTTGCGGTACCAGTCCAACAATATTTATTTGTTTGTTTGCATTTTTTTAATGCCTGACATCCCACATGTTCCACACCCTTCTTTTAAATTCTGTACTTCATGCCAATTTTTTTTTTCAGGACGATGACTTGCAAATGTCCATCAAGTTAGCTGTTGCTTTAGCAGTGCTCAAGGGCCTGCTGAGCTCCTCAGCTATGTTTCTTAAATCAAACCCCTGTTGGAATAAGGCAGTTAAAGTGATATCACTCAATCTCTGGGTCACACACATTGGCAAGACTTATAAGTCTCACTGTACACCTATTCCCACTTCAGATTCTGATGTATCAGTGAGATTGTACCAAGGTATAATACACGTTGCTGTTATATGAGAACAGGGGTTGGTGATGGGACTGTGTGATGGACAATATGGAATATCCAGAATGCCTTTTTAAGTGATTGTTTCACACAACAGTCCAAGGTTGAATAACTTTTTAAGACCCGCCCACCCCTAGCCTCCTTAAGCTTCTTGTCATCAGAAGAGGGCTTTCTTAACCTGCATCTGGGTCCTGGACAATGACATCAGGCATGGATGAGCCCATCTGTTTCCATGTCACTTCTGCACAGTCAGTCTGTACCACCCTGTTTTGACACTAATCTGTGATATTAACAAATTTGCATAAAATCCATGGGGGGGGGAGTTTAGAATACATGTGAGAGTAAACAATAGTCTAGCAGCAGCCAATAACGCATTCTGTTTGTTTTAGATTTCCACCCAGCATTACTTAGCTATAAGTAACAATTAAAGAAAGCTATCCATTCTTAGCAAATTCTAAACATCTTGCTAGAACCATCATCGAGCCTCCTGTTAAAATGTTCCACTAGCTACCCAGTCTACAGGTATGGCTGATAAAAGCTGTCCTGAAAATACTAATCAGTGATCCTGGATTTCATTCTTGTGATTCCAAGTATTGCATTACCTGTATGCATCTCAAGAAGACAGTCACTTGTCAGAGCACACCGACTGGCAGGACCTGCTCTGTTAAGCAAAGCATCCCTTATTGGTCCTGTGCTCTTGTTTATGTGATTCAATGCAGACATACAGAATGCCAGCTGTAGAGCATGGTGGAAACAACCACAGATCTACGTACACATTTCAGTGGCTAGGCATTTTAACTCAAAACACTTAGGACACTACAGCCTGTCTGATTTGTGTTTGTTTAGAATACAAGTACCATCTCTTTCAAATTCTTTGGGGGAAAGGCGGGGGGGAATTCCTAGATCTACAGACTTAAAACCCTAGCACCAGATGGTCTCAGCATAGAATAATATTTAACACCACCAATATTTTTAAACTCAAGTACAGCTCACTTTTATTTGGAGCAGACAAAGAAAGCAGAAGCCACAACATTTTGCTAATACATTTTAAGAGTCCTGTTTGTTAATCGCTCCAATGTATCTATATATCTCTGTGTGTGTGTATTCTCAAAGTATATGTTTTCAAATGTATTTTTTTCTCACAATGTACCTTTGAAAATATGTTTTGATATGCTTTTTCAGCTAAAAACTGTGCCAGAACTGACCATGAAGCATCTAGCAGATCACTAAGTTGTCATTTGCCCATTAGTTCAGGCGTGTTTCATCAGCTCCTGGCAATGATCAAATTCTTCAAGCGTTCCTACTGGAAGTTTTAATCATATCCTCCTCTTTCATCATGCAAGGACGTAAAACAATAGAACTGAGAGAGCCCAATTCATGCTGCCTCCAGTAAAAGTAGACAGGCTAATTTCCCACTGTGCCAGAGACTCTGGAAGGTTGCAACATGTCTGGTTTGACAGTATCAGGTTACACATTTTTGGATGTAAGATAAAGATATTGTATTGACTATAGCCTCAATGAGAAAGTTGTGTTGCTAAGCAACAGGGGAAGTGCTCGGTAACCACCTTCTGGTTGACCTTGAGGTTGATGGAGAAGGATATCCAAAGCTGGCTTGCTAACTGCTGTGGCTTTCTTCAATATAGCTGTAGGCCTCAGTCCAAAACAGGGTAAACTCAGTCTCCTAGATGAATGAGAATGGCGACTAACAGAAACCTCGAGCGCCAGTCCAATGGGCAATTATGTCTTCTCAAGTCCTAAATCAATGTCATTAAGAACAGGCAAATGGGTGTCAGCTGGCAACCTCACTGTCCAATTGAATTGAGTAACAGCATCAGTTTCCTCAGTGCGTTGCTCAGTGCAGGCCATGAAGAGTGTCTTTTCCCTCTTCCCAGATTTGGCTATGGTAGAAATGATGGGCAACATCTTCACAAAGACCGTCTTTCTTGCCCCTTACAAATATTCATACATCCTCCCATTGTTTTCAGTGATGTTTTTGCATTTCTAAGCACTGGCATTGCACGTTTGAGACCCTTCTTTATGACAATGGATATGTGGCATTTGCAGTTTAGATCCGAACATTTGTTGTTTATCACTTGTATATAATTATCGACAATTGGCTTAATTGTTTTCAGTGCGGCTGATGGTTTGTTTGTTGTTAATGTATAGAATGCCTATCAAAATGTATACTGTGGTCCCCACGCAAAAGCATGGGTATCTCTTTAAGTAACAAAGTTCCACTTTGAAACACTGGTGTACTTTAAAGTCACCATTGTGTTAACAGGAGGACAACATATGTCCAATCTTGGCTTTTCTTTTTCAAGTACAATGATATTATCCCAGAGATTAAAAGCGTGTTTGCAAATCTTCTTGTCCTCAGTGAGTAAAGGTGCCTTGACCTAAGACACCATGTTGAAAAAATGGTTTGATCACTACAAGATTCTTCATATTTCAGGACTTTCTTTCCTAAAAGAAAGTCCGTCCTTTCTAAAAATGCTGGTTGTGAAAACAAAACCAATGTTTTTCTGAAAGAAGAAAATGCACAGAATGATTTCCTGCAACATACCACTGATTTCTTTGCCAAAACATTTGAGTTGCATGCAAATGGATTTTTTTTACAAAATGTCTTGCGCTTGGCAAGACCATGAAAATGAGCAAAAGCTTTGTATAGTTTTGACCAGTGGGAGGAAAAAAGCTTTTCAATATTGTTTTCGGTTTGCATTTAAAAAATTAAGTAATTGACAATTTTATGTCTATATATTATTTCCAAACTTGCTGCCCATATGGGACATTCATCTTCTTCATAAATGCAACAATTGAACTTTCAGATCAGAACTGGAAAGGGACGGTTCCATCTCCTAAGAAAAGAGCTGGGATATGAAGGAATAATGGAGATTAATCACTCATCCTGTCATAATCCAGTTGATTGAAATCTGTCATAGCTGACTGGATTTTGAATGCTTGTCTTTGGCTTCCATCTTTGACTTGTGACTGAACATCCCAAGACATGTTTGATTTGGCTGGTGGTTCTTTCCTAAGCAAACAAGCTTTGCAGGGATTTTGTTGACTTTAGGGCATTCTGTTTGTTTGTTTTTACTTTTTAACCTAGCTATGGCATTTCCTACTGAGCTATTTTAATGAGAGGCACATTAAGTGAATAACTTGGATGAATGTTACAGGCTGTGCAATTAGTGTAAGAAAATAGTTGCGCACACTTAATGTGTACAAATGGCATCTTTGTGCTATTTACAATGTAATCAAATAAACAGGCTGGGTAATAGGATAGTAACCAAATACTTGTGTTATTTTCACATCTAGTTTACCTAGGTCATCATCATTGTCATTGTTGTCATCATCATCATCACTATTTATAGAATTACCTTGATTATCACAATTATGGTGATCGTTTACATTTCTATTTGATCTTTTCTCCAAGTTGCTGAAAGTGGCACACATTGTCTTCTCCTTCTCTGGAGTTATCCTTACAGTAACTTTGTGTAATTTAATTTAGACTGAGTGATAGTAGCTGAAAATTATGGGTGGCATTCTATCATTGATTTATGAAGGTAAGTCCAACTTATGCCTAACTCACTTTTGTGGAGAGTGGAATTCTCTACTGACTGAGCAACTATCAAATCCACCACCATCTACCATCTACCATCTACCTTTTAAGCAGCTACACAGCTGTTCACATGGCCATTTACTGGTTGTTAGAAACAGAAGAGGTTGCAAAGAAGTATCCAGCTATGTTTGTATAGCTGCATGCATAGAAATTACATTGTCCTCCAAGCTGTCCGGAGGACCCTTAGGAAATCCTCAAGGATGCCTGTCTCTAAACATAGATGGATGCTTTCTTGCATCAGTCCCCTGCTCTCCACCTGACAGTCAGCAGCCTTGTTGAGAGGACCATGGCAGCTTAAAAGGTGGATTGGAAGTGTGTGGGGTAGACATGCTATGGATTTGCCTTGGCAAAACTTTACATTACATCTCTTGGTCTAGGATTTTGGTCTATATCTCGTGTCTAGACAGCATCAGGTTGAAGATAACTGTTCTATTTCTGATAGATGAATTTCTGTACATTTCCAGAGAAAGATGAAGTGATTTATCAGTGACTCCCAACGAATTGCCAAGGGGACATTTGTAGTATCTGGCATTTCTTGCACCACATAAAAGTGGATGAATTTTGACAGTCTGAGGTATTAAAATGTGTCATGTACTCTGGCATTAGGCCCAGTCCCTACTGAATATTGCATAGTGGGAAGTGCTTACACTTGCACAAGGTAGATCATCAAGGTAGTTGTTCCAGCTGGAACTATGTAGCTAGCATACAAAGCAAGTCTATGAACATCTTTGGCCCTGGCAGGTAAGATGTGCATGGGTAAATATGTACGGGCCAAAAACTAATTGTTTGATAAGGAGAGACAGATGGAAAAGAGAAAACACATAATGGGTGTGAAGATGCTGATTCTATATATGTGAAAGTGACATTTTCCAATGGCCATGAATTCACTGTTAAATGGGAACATGCACTCACATCAGGGACAAATAAAGAGGTATGTTGAGTGTTCCGGGACAGTTTACTGAAAATAATACAAATGACGTGAATTTTTAAGAGATTCATTCTCATGTCCTCTCCCAAGTATGCATGTATTTCACAGTTCCATAGAAATTCCAGAATTTCCTGTTGCACCTGAAATTGCACAGGAATTGCTGATGGCTGCAAACTTCTTAGGTTGTTAAACAGAATATATTAATAATAAAAATCTAAACTTTTGCCCTAGTGTTGAATAGACATAGTTCAGTTAGTAAACACAGCCCCCAACCCCCGCCATCTTGCATGTTCCGTATCTTCGGTTAAAAATGTAACGAGCACTGTAGAAGCTGTTGCTGGCTCTGGTTTTGCCTAGGAACCATTCATGCTCCGATTTTGTTTTGCTGCTTACATAAGTAATGGACTTCTTATCAACTGACAAATAAGAAGGCATCCCAATTTTTTTTTAAAGTAGGTCATACAGTTTGAATCTATATCTAAGCCCACTTCCGTTTCCTGCATAATTTCCCATACAGTCTGTGAGGGTGCCTCAACTCTGAGGAGCATTGGGTGTGCGTGTGTGTGCGTGTGTGTGAAGAGCAGAGATGTTTTCAAGGACTTTAGTAGATTTGGGGGATTGGCAAAAATTTGCAGAATATAACATCATGGCCACCAATGGTGTCAACATCTCTGTGTCACATGCAGTAAAGTAAAACTAGGTATTCTGATGGTCCAGATCTTGGAAATTTTACTGTTGGGGAAAACAGCTCTCAGACGCCTCCAGCCTTTAAAAAAAAAAATTCCAAGTTGTATGATGGTTGCATGCTGGCCAAATACAGACCTGAAGAAAAAGTTGAGAAAAGTTGGTATCATTTACAAAGCAGAGGGGAGATTGAATGAATTTCAATTTTAGGTATATTGTACTTAGATTTGTGCCACCACTTCTGCTGCATATAAGAGTAATAAGTGAGAGCTGAAAAGGATTCTCAAATAATCTTGGGCAGCCCTTCATGAACTTAAGACTGCTCCTGACAGGAAGCTCTCCAGTGTTTTGTCCAGTCTACTTCTAGATGATTCAGCCACTGAGTAATCAGCAAAAGTTCAGACTTTATATTCCCCCATGTCCTCTATATGAGGACTTTTAGTCCAATACAATGCTAGTGAGTCATTTTTCTGTCATCTATTAAATCAGCATTATTTGACAACAATAGGTGTTGGTTAACCAATGCAGCAGTTACTAGCACAGTTCAGGAACAGCATAGTGTGGTCTGCTTTGCAGAATAGTCTGCAAAGAATCTCAAGATGAAGGAACATTCATCAGTTTGCTTTAAATGAATGCATGTCCACCAATATTCAAAGATGAAATGGCTGGGTGGTCTGCTTTCATTTGGAAGAACTTCCTGTTAGGTTTTAAGGTAAGGAGATGAAACAATTTAAGATGTCTTCTTTAATTACTGCATGAATGGGATTTGTCAAGCATTCTTAATATTTCAGGTTTGTCATGCATGCATCACTTTGATTAATAGTGGGGATGGGTGAGCATTTCTGTTTGGTCAGAGTTTACCAAAATTCACAAAAATGACATTTGGGAGAATGTGTAACTTATAGATTTGTTCACCACCAATTAATGAATGTGATGAAATGTAGGTCATCTGGATGGGATGGCTTACATCCTTCTTGACTAAAGATCTACTATTTAGGTCATCAGACAGACTTGACAAAGATTATCAAGAGGAAATGTTCTCTAGCATACAACCATTGTTAAATGAAATCAGATATATAACAGAACTCTTATGCAAAATGAAGTCTTTTTTAGGTAGAAGGGAAGATTTTGAGAAGGAGGAACATTCCATCATAAAATTCCGCATATGGCTAAACAGGCAAATGCTTTTCAAAGGTAGCAAGAAATAACCAGTTTTGTTTTAACAAGGTCTGTAATGTATGATGAAATCAGTAGGAAATCAATTCCCATTCAAAGTGATAGCTGAAACTAGATGTGAAGATTGACAGTGGGCTATTTGAATATGAGTACCCCTTTCTCTAATTCCAGACTGGTGGTAATGACTGTCTCTGACATCAGACCAGGGTAGAATGAGACAAAACAGAGACTTCAGGTGGGGACCAAATGCCTGGAAGCTCTACTTTCAGTAGTTTCTAAGTGGGTATTACATTGTTATGGCATTGAAATCAATGTGAGCCATACTGTGAAAGACACTTGAAATTGCTTTCACTTTGTCACATCCTATAGGAAAAGCCTTAAAGTATTAGGGGAGATTGAGGCATTTAATAAAAGGTGTATTCTCTGTGAAATAGCTATGTATGTGGGTGATATTAGCAGTATCTCTGCTTTGAAACAGTTTTAGACTACATCTTCCAAACCTCTACAGACATGCCACCTGTAGAGTTCCAGGAACTGTAGTTCAAAAAGTTAATTTTTCCAAGCTGAGGTGATTGTAGTGATAATAGGATAGTAGCACCCCTAACTGAAAGAGATGTGTGTCCTAGAAAAAACAGGGTAAGACTAGGGAGGAAGGGAGGGTCCCAGAGACCTGTAGCTGAGAAATGTGAGTTTTCATGTGTAGTGGGGTTGTGTTTTCAAAAGACTTATGAGGAATACAGTTATGGACTTCTAAATATATTTGAACTTGGTGGAATGCTGACATATACTAGGTTGTTGTTGTTGCGTGCCTTCAAGTCATTTCCAACTTGTGGCAACCCTAAGGTGACCCTATAAGGGGAATTTCTGTGGCTGAGAGCGTGTGACACAACCAGTAGGTTTCCATGGGAATCAGGGAATCAAACCCTGGTCTCCAAGGTCTTAGTCCAGCACTCAAACCGCTACACCACTCTGGGTCTCATGTATATATTAGTACCACAGAACCATTTCATTCTGCTTGAAAGATATATGGTCCTTAAAGGGGCCCCCAAACAGACCATCCAAGACGAAAACAAGATATCATAACCAAAACATCTGTATCGCTGGTGTTAGGCTTTCCCAGCCTTGGTATTCATAAGTTCTCGAGTACAGGAATCTCTTGCCACTCCCTGTCTTAGGGGACAAGAGTCTGTATACATCACTGTAGTTTCTAGAAAGCCAATGCTGTTGTGATATGTAACCTTCACGGCCATTTCTGCACTAGACTGTTATAGTGCTATGATTCCACTTTAAACATCCTATGGAATCCTGGGGTTTGCAGTTTCAGGAGGGGCCTTTAGAATTCTCAGCCAGAGAGCTCTTTGGCCTGAGTAAACTACAAACCCCAGAATTCCACAGGAGGTTGAAAGTGGAATCATAGCACTATAACAATGTAGTGTAGAAACACCCTTATTGTGACATTTCATTGAATTATTTTCGGGCAGGGGATCTCAGTTGTTTTATCTGGGAATTACTGTGCCCAGTAGGAGCAGAGTGACATCCTGTGCACATTGAGAAACAATAACACATAAAGCCATGTCTTTACATAGATTGACATGAGAATGCTTCTTTTACTTCTGTTTCTGTTACAGCATTCTTTTCTCATCTATTTGTTATTAATAAATCCATAGTTTTATTATCACTGGCTTTGTTTCTTATTCAATGCATCCTTAAACCTAATTTTGGAAACACTGACTGGATAGACCTCCAGAACATTAAACCATGGGCCTTCTTTTATGCGTTACCTGTGGTGATCATTCTGGTCCTAGAAGAAGATGTTTCCTTCCATATTGGATAGGAAAGGGAGTTTTCTTGAGGTCTAGAAAGGGCACTTCCTGAGGCTGAGAAGGGAAATGTGAATGCTGTCAGCTTGTCCTTTCACAATCTCCATGAGATGATGAGATACGTGGGGAGCGGGTCGGTTTTAAAAAGATTTTGCAAATTTTTAGGACTGTTTTTTGTGCATTTCTGTAAAATATACAAATTAAAAAAAATTACAATCTTTGCTTTGTTGCATAGACCAGTAAAATATTTATGGTTATCGTTGTATCTTTCTCATCAACCAACCTACCTTTTTCCGCTTGCTGCCTTTGTGTTTAGCTTCACCAAATAGAAAAATGCACCAATTTTGCATGGAGACAGGGCTTCTGAACAAAGTATATTTGATGCCTTGGTATCACACTGGAGACATTTTAGTCCTATTCTGCAAGGAATATCTCTTGAGGGAACTAGAGAATATTTAAGACACTATTTCACCATATCAAGATGGGCAATCTAGATTTCTTCATTTCTGACAATCTCAAACTGTTTAAAGTCATTTGCTTTTGAATTTCACCATTATAGTGTAGCCTTTGAATTTCAAAACATTAATGCCTTAGTGTCCCATGTTACCCACCTTGATACCATTTGTTCCTAAATTTGGCATTAAGGAGGTGAAATGGCTATCTTTAGAAGCTGAAACCTACTTCTTAGCTGAGACCTACTTCTTAGATCATAGCTCTTACAAACAAACTTTGGTTTGCTTCAGTGGAATATCTCTTGAGGAATTCTGTTCTTTCAAGAGAATCCTGGCGGAGCAATAGCTTTAACGGTAGTTTTTAATTAATCCTTTCATTTTTAATAAATCTGTGACAACCATGGTCAAGTAGCAAAGTATACTCAACAAAAAGCATTTCCCTGTGGCGCACGTACTCTATAGTCTTTTAGCCTGGATGATTGTCGAGATATCCTTATGCCTTCTTTAAAATGCTCTGATGAATTAAGCAGGCCTTCTCATCTCTGTAAAAAATGGTTTGCTATATTTCATCTAAATGAAATATGCATGTGGTGTTCTGTTTGGCAGGGCTTGTCTTGGACAGCTGGAATGTGTAGCTTGAAAAAGTCCGTCATCCATGACACATTGGGATTATCATGATTGCATACTCCATTTTGATTTTAACCAGTGGCCAAGATCATTGCCTGGTCGTCAGGGAGGACTGGACCTTTAAAGACGGTGTAATAGGTAAGAGAACCATGGTGCCTGTTGGCTTCCTGACATCTTTACAGGACTTTAAAAAATAATATCAGCTATCGATTTCATTATGTATTGCTTTTCAGCTTCTTTCTCTTAATAGGTGCAGCAGATGGCTTGACATAAAAGTTGCTTTTTACTGTGAAACCTCAGGAAAACATGTGTAGTTTAATGGGTCCTTCTCTTCTTGAGATGCACAAAGGTTAAAAAGAAAACATACATTAAAAAGGTATAATAAAATTAACCACATAACTCAGAATGGCAGAACAGAACACACAGACTGTTCAGACATATTTACTGTCTCACTCAGGCAATGACAAGGTAAATACTCACTTAGCCATAAAGAAGGAAAAAAAAGATTCGATTTGCCAGGTTAGAATGCTTGCAAAAGCAATCACATTTGTGTTTTTTTTATATCCCCATCAAACCTCTGCACTACAAACACAGATGTGAAGAGCACATTTCAAAATGAGATTCACCATTACATAAAGGATGGAAGGGAGGAGGGGAAAGCTCCCCTCCTCTCCCCCTCCACTAAAAAAAGTCTGATATGCACACATTTCTCTTAGGTTCTGCCTTTCCTTGGTCAAGGAAAATCATATGGCATGGAGGGTAAGTCAAAACACACATGTGCACGCACAAAAAGATTTGTATTGTTGTAAGACATTAAATGGCCCTTTCTAAACTGCCCATTTAAGCAATACTGTGGCAATTAAAGTGGAATAACAACACTATCATGTTTAGAGTGATTGCATTCCAAGATTGAGATTCATTACCTTGAATGTTAGAGGGAGTTCTGTAATTTCTGTGCTTGGCCATGGTCATCTACATTTGGGTGGGTTTGTTTTTCTCTCTGTATGACTCCTCCCCGGTTTTGGGTTGCCTGGTGCATCCCCCAGCAGATTTTGGGATTAAACATTTTGGCTTCAGTCCTGCCAATAGTTGTGAGTGAGGATGAAAAGATGCATATTGTGTCTGATGATATGATCAAGAACTTCTGGTCGTGGATGGTCATGAAGAGAATGAAACAGTTGTGAAGTCAAAGAAATTAAAAAAAAAAACCTCTTGAGTATAAATTAGGATAGGCAGAATTATATGTAAAGATCTCAAGCAACACAAAATAAAATAAGTGTTACTTTAATCTTAAGGCTATCTTCAGCAGCCAAATTCTCCATATGAAGTAGACAATTGGTGGGTTTGATGCTACCATGATTTATTACAGTGAGAAATTTTTTCCCCTACAGCATCATTGGAAGCACTAACTTTTAAGTGACCAATAATAAAATATGGCCCACTTACTGTACATTACTGCTTCTGGGGACATAAAACAATAATTACACAAAAACCTGATTACCTGATTACAAACCTATAATGCCTATCCTTTGAATTCAAGGCAAAATTATTTAATTGGATGTATTTTTCTCTCCTATTTTCAATAAAACAGTGCTTTGTTGTTGTCATGGTAGACTCATGAATAGGGAAAAGTAGCCAGGCTAATGAGTGGAATAAGACTACAGATCATTTCAAATGAAACTTTCACAATTCTGTTGAAATGACTGAGATAAAATTTATTGAAAAAAATTCTTTCCCCCAATTCACCTACCCATTCCCATTAGATAAAGGACTTTCAGCGATGCTGGGCTGGGTGCAGAGGTCCAGGACAGAATACTGTGTTCAGTTTCAATCAGGGCAGGAGGAATTCAGCCCATGGGTTTCATGTGACTCCCCTGATCTCCCCTGGTCCCCCACCTCTCTCCAGATTTATCCTCTCTCCCCTCCCCAAAAATTATATTTTTTACTCAAAACA
Organism: Iguana delicatissima; assembly: GCA_948472985.1. Taxonomy (NCBI): domain Eukaryota; kingdom Metazoa; phylum Chordata; class Lepidosauria; order Squamata; family Iguanidae; genus Iguana; species Iguana delicatissima. Next base: position 221,317 of record CAOKZL010001669.1, read on the forward strand.
CTTTCATCTCATAACTCATTGGAGGCTGGGCAGGCATTTTTTTATGTGTTGGACCCCCTTCCCAGTTTGTTTTAGTTAGAATTCCAGTTTGCTGGCCCTGTCATTAAGGAGTGTGGAGCAAATATTCTAGCATATCATGAAAAGGTAATGGATTGTTAGTTATTACATTATTGTTGAATTTTTACTACCATAGAGATAGAGGAAAGATGCTTGGTGGACCTCCAGAACAATATGCCAATGTACTCTTACACTGAGGAGAGGGGCATCATTGCTGGCCTTGCTGGCCTGATTAACCTGGCTTATCAGGATTGTTAGTCCTGTTGCCCATATTTTCCCAGGCGACAGATCTCTGCTGCTGAAATATCTGCACTTTGAGTCATTATCATAGGTTAGGTTATGAATTGTCACAGAAACAGAATGTTTGGTTTAAGTAAGAGTTTGAACTGGGCCCCAGGCCTTATGTAAATGAGTCTACCATACAAGTACCAACTAGGATGAAGCCTGCTTAGCTTTGACAAATGGTACACCTTTTGATCTTTCTGTTATCTGGAGCTGGAGCATCTTTTAAGAGTTACTACACCTCAGTGTCCTTGGCATTATCATTTTTGATTTGCAAACCTGTGAAGCATAAGAAAGTCAAACTATGATATATAAGAAGTCCTTTTGCAAATCAGCATTTAATTCTCGTTATGTCTTTGTTTTCATAACTCACCACTTCCACCTTCTGCTTTCTGCTTGTTAACAAATGTCTTGTTAAGCTTCCTTTGTAACTATTTTGAGAAGCATCAGCTGCATTTTATTTCAAGTTCTATTTACACATATTTTCTTCTACTTCACAGATAACTTGTATTGTACTGCCAAATTCAGCTAATAAACTGTAGGTGGCAAAAAGGAGTGTACTGACAATGTGCTGTAGAGGGTGTCACAGCCTACTAAACTATTTATTCATTATTTAAAGATCCTTGAGGGGGGAAAAGAACTAAAATGAAATATACCTGTGATCCAAAAGTGTCGATTACATTTGCTTGTGGAAAATGTGTTAGGGAGAGCATGTACAGGTCAGGACAAATTGAGAGGCTTCTTTTGATGTAGTGATCACCGCACTGCACAAAATAGCTTCCTGGACAAGTTGGCAAGCTGGTCTTGGGTCTGGTGTTTAGGTTTAATATATTTATTATATTCTGAAATGTCTTTCAGAATTGATGGAACCCATTGTCCATTGTCAGGCAGTATAGGACCCAGTACAAAGTGTAATGTACATTAGAATAATTTTTAAGGCATTAGTTTCTTTTCATTTTTATATATTTCTGTATTTGAACCAGCACAGTTTAGTGACTAGGACTCTGGGAGAACAGGGTTTGAATCCTCACTCAGCCATGGAAACCCACTGGGTGTCCATAGGTAAGTCATACTGTTTCAGCCTGAGGAAAGAAATGGCAAGCACTACCACCACCCCCAGAGTAAATCTTGCCAAGAAAACCTCATACATATGTATCTGTGTATTTAGTTGCTCTAACCTGGCTGAAGTAAAAGACGCATTTTGTCTGTTGGCCCATTGACTTCTAAAAATCCATATTTTTGCCCTCTTTGGTTCTTAGAAAACGGTGAGAACACAGCATTATTCAATTTTTGAAAATGATGGAGCCGGGTAGGTTTACAAACTTTCTGATGAGTTTGCCTATCAACTTTGCCCATCAGTTTCTACACTAACTTTGCTGGCCTGATTAGTCTGTCTTATCAAGATGATTTCTTCCAAGTTTATGAAGAAACACAATAGATGAAGTGAGAAAAGAGACTTTAGTGTGCAAGTAGAATTTGATCAATGCCAATGCCAGTCACTGCACTGTAGACTACACACTCAAATGCAGTTGCAATGAAACAATTCTTCTCATTTTCTGCTGTGTGCACAGAGTGTCGCCAAACTAAACAGTTCTGGATAGGAAATGCCCTGCTACAGTTGAGTTGTCTCCACTCTGAGGGCTGCATCTTTTTCTTTCCGCTATGAACTATTTGCTGTTCATTTTCCTTATAAAATTGCTTCCATCTTGATTATCCCAGGCTCTAATGTGGGCTGTAAGCTTGAAGTACTAAGGTCCCTGTCTCATTTTTCTTTCATTCTTAAAATTTATTTGAAGATAGTGACAAACAAAGAAAAAGTCAATGGCAAAAAGAAGACAGTTTCATCAACGTTAAGTCTAGTTATTGAGTGAAGATGGTATTTTTAAAAGATTTCTCTTCCTTTATTTCCCAAATCAAAAAAAAAACAAAAGATCCAATTGAAATCTGTTTCTAAATACTTCCTTTTGCACCCACTTTGAAAGACAAGGCAACACCCATACATAAACTGGGTCGTAGGAACAGATTGGCAGCAGGATCCCGGTGTCTCACCCTCTCATGAGGAGGGGAAGGTCAAAGAATATTTCATCTCAACTACAGTTTCACTCCAGAGTCAAGTAGGTCTTGCACCCAAATAAGATAAAATGGCCTAGAGACACAGAAAAGAGTACAGAGAGGTAGAGGAAAGATGGCATGGAATTGGGGAAAACTGTAATGGAGATGGGACAGTCAGCAGTGGGAAGAACTGAATAGAATTTTGGGGAGCTCTGAATGATTAAATACTTCAGGGGTTAATGTGTGGTCTAATTGTGTGTTAATACTTGTTTATTCATTTTTACAACTGTGTCTGGTTGCTCCTGTTTAGTTTTAGTAGAGAGTTTGGTCACACTTATCACAGTGAACTATCCATGTAGGGATCCCCTTGAGACCCAAGTACTCTGGGCATGGAAGGATCTTTAAGGGAAAGGGGATAAGGTAAGTGACAGGAGTCCAAGAGTTTGGAACTGCAGGGCCAGCCAGAAAAATTTCCACACTGGACTGTTATAGTGCTATAATTCCATTTTCAACATCCTAGGGAACCCTCAGGCCCCTCCCTAAACTGCAAACCCCAGGATTCCATAGGATGTTGAAAAGTGGATAAAGCACTGACAATCTAGTGTGGAAATGGCCCTGGAGAGGGGATTTGTCACACACGCACATACACGTGCACACGTCTAAATATAGGTATTTATGTATGTGTGTGTATATAGTCCTGTGTGTGTGTGTGTGTATGCACACATACATGCATACATAGCATGTGTTTTTTATTAATTAAAGAACAACATTCCTCACTACCATGGAATTTGTTTCCTTGTGATAAATTACCCGGCATTAGGGAATGCAGTTAGAAAAGCATCAAGTGAGTGCTGGGTGTGGGAAAGATTTATCTTGAGAAGCAGAAGCAAATTATGAGGTGGCAACAAGAAATTGAAACCATGTCCTCCACACAATATACACCTACACCTTTCCATTGTAGTCAATGTAGTGTAGTGTGTAGCTTAATTATGTAGTGCGTCATGTTTTCACACTAATGTGCAACAGGGCAGCAGCTGCAGCATGGAAGCAGAAGGAACAGACTGTGTGTAATAGGGCAGAATGAGAAAGCAGAGTCACACACAAATACAATTCTACCTGTAAGACATTCTCACAAACTGTTCCTGATACTCTATTCCAAGGACTCCTCCGCTACAAGTTCAAAGTGCAATGTATAAAACTTTTATTTATTATGTTCTAAAGGGCACTATGGAAGAGTTAGCCTTATATCTAATAATGTAATGGGGACATTGCCAGTACACAGCTTAAAATGCCCTAAAGTGAAAAATAAAGAAAAGACCACCAAATGACATAAAGACAAGATGATAGCAGCGTATCAAAAGATTATGATTATGAGAGATGCTGCAGCCTGTTGAACTGAGCTGAGAGTTACTTTACTGTGCTGAGGTATTTTAATATACTTTTTAAAACTTTCACACATTAATTCATTTTTTTTTTACAGTTGTGCTGTAGGATAGGTCATCATTGTCCTTAAATGACAGATATGGAATGGCTGATTGAGGCTCACTGCATGCCTAAAGTCATGTAATGGGGTGACTAGAGTAATCTTGTTGGTTTAGGTGGAAGTAAAGGAGCCACCTCCTCCTATTATTGCTGCTTTCTTCCCTTGCCCCACCTTACCTCTGTCACCCACATTGCCCTTCTCCTCCCTCTGCCCCTGCATCTCAGCTCCCCTCTCCCCTTGCCCTTTGCTTTGTGGATATGGTAGGAACACCATCACTGCTCTTTGGCTGCCCATCTACTGCCATCAGACTAAAGTAGTGCAAGGTACTGTGTGGTGCTTTACAGAGGATAGGCAGATAGGCTGGCAGCAATATGAGGTGAGGTAAGTGGGGGGAGGATTGAGCAGAAAGAAGAAAGAAGGCTCAGTGGAAGCTCTAAGGTGGTAGGCAGAGAGATGAAATATAGTAGGAAGGAACTGAGGCTGTGGGAAGACAGAACAAAGCAATTAAACAAGTCCAGACAGCAATGAAAATTCCTCCAAGAAGGAGGTAATGGATCAGTTCAGTGTTCCTGGTACTCTACCTCACTTTGCCTCATGAATAGACTGAATGTATCATTCAATGACTTCATTGTTACCCCAAAACATGGGTCTCAAGGTGCCACCCATGATGTCACTACCTCCACATGGCAGAGGGGAATCAATTAGCTCAAAATTAGGAAGTTTGCAAGAAGGGGATTACGAGTTCTTTCCACCAATGTTTATGAAGTCATGCAGGAAAGAACCAGCCAGGGATTCCAAAATGAGCTAAAACGTGTTTTGTTGAAAGATTCACACATGCATGCAAAAGATCCAAGCACATTTGGGGGTAATGCAGGAAAACATCCAGATATGAGGGAGTAGAGTTGAAACAATCATTGTTTTGGTGGGAACTTCCCTTTGACCATTGTATGCTCAGAGACATTCCAGCTTCAGTTTAAACCTTTTATCTCCAGAGTTGCTTGGTAATCTGCCTGACAATGACTTTAGCTATTCCCAGAGGGGATGTTGGCTGATTTTCCTTGCAATCACATATTTTCAGTCAGTAATTTTCCTCTGCCCAGCTTGACCTTCCAGTCACATCAAGTTCCATTTTATATCGGTGCCAATTAATGTAGCTGCCAAATAAATAATATTTCACCAATTAAACCATATCAATTTTGGGGGAGGGGTGCGCAGGGCCATACTGATGCCAAAGATAAGACTGAATAATGGATTTTCTGTTTACTCCTCTACCTCTTACTAATGCCAACAACCACAAAGTAAGCTTCACAACCAGATGGATTTGAACTAGCATTCCCTATTCCAGGTCCAGCACTCCAGCCATTACACTATACTGTATATCTTTCATATCAGTGCTTGCTATATAAATAGTTCCAAACCTGAAACATAATGGTAGCATCTAGCAGACAGACAAGGAATGTCACAACTGAAGTGCATACTTTGCATTCCATACACATTAATTTGCAAATTATGCAGAATAGTCTACCCAGATTTGGAGAGCTAAAATATGACAATCTTATTCTAGCTTGCTTTGCAGTTTTCTGTACTTTGCAAAAGTTAGCAGATATAAATCAAGTGTATAAATCAATTTGCAAAGACACTTAGTTTCCAACCAGGAAAGTATTTCTGTGCATGTGTGTGTGTGTGTGTATGTTGTGTGTGTGTTTGAATGACAAGCTGTGAATGGCTATATTTGATGCTTAGTGGATCATGCCAGGCCCTATCCCAATGACATCACTAGAGGGCCATCCTGATAATCCTGACCTGGCAACTCTAGGTGTGAACTATTTAACAGCAACACTCAACTAATATTTTCCAGTGTTCCATGGACAAGACAGTTCAGGGTAAGCAACACTGATGATTAGGTGACAAGATCCAAAATTCGTACCGGCCCTAAAGTAACCAGCTGCAGCCTGCACTAACACAGAGAGGAGAAGAGGGTGAGCCAGGCTAAGAAATGGAAAATGGGCCAACATCAGGACAGGCTGGAATTTTATACTCTGACTAAACTCCACACTGTCCTGTGGTTTCCTCTTTCTACAGGGTGTACATACACACACAGAGCCTTCATCCAGTTGCTTAGTATGGAAAAGAAAACAGAACTGGGTTATAACGACAATATGGATGAAACCCAGTTTGTAATCTCAGCTAGAGCAGACCCATCCATAGAAGTTCCATAAGTTCAGTCAATGTCTCTGCTGTACTTCAGACTAACAACTGAATTTAGCGCAATGTTTTTAAGATGTTTTCCAAAATTTGAAGGAAAGCTTTTATAGATAGTGTTATGGCTGTCTGTGATTTGTATTTAACCGAACCCATGTGATTTTTTTTATGTTTTCTTTAAAAATCAGATACTTTAGCTTTACTTCTAGCTAATAAATTGGTGCATCATTCTTTTTAATGTGAAAAGCTTTGCTTTTTAAAACCTTTAGCTATTACTGTGCAAGTTTCCATCAATGGGAACACTATCAATTCTGTTAATGTCTGTCTCGTGTTTTGCTCCTCCTAAACTATTAACAGAAACCATGCTGATATGGCATGTATAGTTTGCTGTAAATATTTGCCATTTCCATAAATGTTGTATTGCAGAACTGTAGCCTAGCAGGAAATGGCCATCAAGTAGGGATATATAAACCTTGCCAATTACAATTTCTGAAATATTTTACCTTATTTGTGTCTGTATTTTTTATTCTTGACAGATGCACCATCATGACATGAAATCAGTGTGATGGTTTTAAAGAATTTTCCCTAACTGTTCTGATCTTTGCCTAAGCCATCTATATTTTTTCCGTAACTTATTGATTTAGACCCGCTTTGTACAGACATATCCACCAGTATAAAGGTATGAATGGGCACATGAAAGCTGCTGTTTCTAAATAAGAAACAATATCAAGTTGGATTAATGAAACCCAGCTAGCAAAACTAAAGACTAGGGTTACAAGGATACTCAGTTAGCAACCAGATATCCTTAAATATGCATGCCATCCCACCGTTCCTTTAATAACAAAAACAAAGACATTCACACTTAATTTGTTGACTCCTTTACTAGCCATTAACCTATACCTATATTTTCCTTGGTCTTAGACCATTTCCACACTACACTGTTATAGTGCTATCACCATCCTCTGGAATCCTAGGGTTTGTAGTTTAAGGATGGGCATTTAAGAATTCTCAGCCAGAAAACTCTTTCGCCTCAGTAAACGACAAACCCCAGAATTCCATAGGATGTTGAAAGTGCAATAATAGCACTATAACAGTGTAGTATGGAAATGGCCTTAGACAACTGTCATTTTTTCCTTGATATTGGCTTTTGCTTGCATGGATACTATAAAACAAATGTATGTACAGCCTTGATCAGTAATCTCGTCTGGGAGGTAAATAGCAGACAATGCGTCCTGTTTTTTTCCCCTTTTTCTGGAATTTTCAGGCAAGTATATTCATCATAATATTTTCATGATACATTATGTGTACATTACATGTGTAGCTGTACTTCAGAAACACCATAGGTATATGCTGTAAAATCTTAAGGTGTGATTGTGACATGTTTCCTAAGACAAATGTCTCATTGATACATTTATTAGAGAGCCAAGATTGGGTGAATCTCCATGTTCTGTAGATATGCGGTAGCACATGAACTTTTCCTCTCACCATACATGAAATTGCTTCTGCTATAGAACTTGTGAGGTTTTGTGATGATACATTCAAACAACTTCATGCCTTCTTATAGCTAAAACGATGCCTATTCCAAATGTCACATTCTGCCATGAACAGATTAAAATAGGACCTCTTACTTCTAAAAACATGCTAAAGGAAATCCTAGAATACCGTGCCGGTGAGCGTTGAGTGTGTGCGTATCTGTGTGTGTATGCTGATGCTCATATATGTACTTATATTATGTGGCCAACTATAGCAGCCCTTTCATTTTCTGTCTACATAAGTTGAACTGAATAAATGCTAAATCTCATTGATATCAGGTTGGAAGACTGTTGAGAAAGAACAGTATGCCTTTGAGGACCTTTGGTGGACTGACTGTAAAAAATAAATAAAATACTAGGACTATTGTTGTTTATAATTGCATAGATATCTTTTTATTGATTTTGAAAATGTCATTTTCTCTGTTTCTTGCATGCACTCTCTCTCTCTGTCTCCCCCTCTCCCCCCGGGATGCATAGCTCCACTCTGCAAGTGGCTGATGAATTTTACAATCTACTTTCCATACTTCCCTTTTTCCAAGAAGCATTTTGGAAGGAGCTGGCCTGGCACAGTATATAATAAAGGGTGAAACTGTGTGACTCTCCAAATATTGTTGGACTGCAGCTGCCTGTGTTTCTCATCATTGACCTTGCTTGTTAGGGGTTCTGGGAGTTACTGTCCACCCCCATCATGAAGATTTATAGTAATTCCACATCTTGAACGTATGTTTTCTTTGTCTTCTCATGCCCCTGTGTGAGAGAGGCATGATCCAAGCAAAGTGTCTGGTCAACCTGAGTGCTGAAATGCAGAGCTCATAAATTTATTTTTCCTGTCTTCTGGGATTTATGAGGGAAAAGGGAGATGAGCCTCCTGCTCTGCTGAGTTTATTACTTTTAAAGTGCTATTTGCGATCTGTTGGATAATAGCTGATATTCTGTTTTTCCTCTTGTGACTGACAATGATTTCTGTGATGTTTCCTTGAGTTTAAGGTTATTTGGGGGTTTGTCGTTGCTGCATTTTATTTCTCTCTTCTTTTTTTTTTAAAGTCATAAGAATTTGAGCCCACTTCTGATATGTGAACAAAAATTATGTTGTTCGTAAAATTCCACAGGTCTTATCAACATTCTTTTAACCTCTTTGAAATGCCTCCTGCAGATGTTTCTCCTGATCAGTGTTTCATGAATATTGCTTTAGTCAATGCTTGAGGCCAATGCATAGCCCATGGTCATTTAAGATCCAAGACAATGCAGGTCTAAGTGAAATATTATTAAGTGGAAGATTTTCTGTAGTTTTCTGGGACAGAAGAAATAGTGTATGCAAGAAAAAATGGGTTAAGAGAACATGTGTTGTGTGTATTGTGTGCCTTCACGTTGTTTCCAACTTACGGGGACCCTAAGGCAAACCTATCACAGGGTTTTCTGGGGCTGGGACTGGGTGACTTGGTTCAAGATTACCCAGTGGTTTTCTTTGGCCAAGTAGGGAACTAAACCCTGGTCTCCAGAGGCATAGTCCAGTGCTCAAACTACTACACTGTGCTGGCTCTTAAGAAAACATACCATACTACTAATCTGATCAGTTTATTTTATCTTGGTTCAGGAACTTCCTGAACATACAAATACCTGTACTTTAATAAAACCTACCTGACTTTGTATTAGAGCCGTTGTCATGTTGGAAATGTCATTCAGATTTTGGAGTTGTATACCAGCTCATCTATGATGTGATCTATGTTATAAACCGGGCAAATAATCTTGCAACTGGATTGGTCAACAAATCAGTCAGAAACAGGAGTGCAAAAGCCAAGCAGCTTCCCTACCTCCTCTTATTCTGCTGTTACTGTCAGATTCCAGGCACAGTGAACATTAAACAAATGACAGAATAACAGAAAGACAAAAAGAGAGAAAGCCAGAGGTTTTGCATAATCATCAACAACAAACAGTGTTGAAACATGGGGTGCCGGTAAGCTTCCTACTGTCAATAGAATCTGCTCTGCTTTACGCAGTCTGTGTAAAGAGGCTTCCTTCCTGGTGTGGCTGATGTCGCTGCTCTTCCTTTCTTTTGGTTGGTGATAGAATATAGTCTTTGGCTAGCCTACCATTCCTCAGATGGTCAGTTTAATGCCCAGTGTGGGCTTGATGTGATCATATTGCTGAAGACACAAAGCCATTCTTGTGTTTCTGTAATGGGGAGGAAGATAGGAAGTAACATAGACCACTAGGTTCCATGTTCAAACAAATGCTCAGGCCCACATTACTGGTGATTGCTAAGACCAGCTCAGCTCTGCCTGAGTGGTGGCATTCTTTCTCTTGCTCTTTCGTGGAAGCATCCATATTTCACTTCATTATTGTTGTTTTACCTGAGCACATTTGAACCAAAATTTTCAGGTACATTGCATGTTGCAAAGAAAGAAAAAAAATGTAGCTTCGGGGATGCACAACTATCCAAGCATCCTTGAGGGACTCAAGACCACATTCTACTAAGGGCTCCAAAGCCCTGAAGCCACCCCTGAGCTCATTATATAGCAACTAATAGCAGTGGTGTGTAGCAACTAATAGCAGTGGTGGCTATGGCAGTGGTGGTAATTTGCCTAAGACTAAACATGAAGAGCCAAGGTAATGTGGATAGTCAATTGGCTATCATCTGTGCTTCCAGTTTGGCCCTCAAGCTTCACTTATGGTTAAAAAAAAAAAACACTTGGGGAATCATCATGAAAACTCCTTTTCTCCTCAAAACAGCAGAACGGCTTTCCACAGGAAATATGGAATTGGTAGAAACTATTCAAAATATATGAACTCTGCAAATTATATGAACCTGGAACAGGGTCATAAAAAGTGTATGATTTTATCAAGATAATGAGTCTCCTGCTTTGATTTTGGAAGTTACAGTGCTTTCTGCTTCAAGATAGTCCAAAACAATTTTACCCAGAATATGCAGTCAGAATGGCAACAAGCAACTGCTATCATTGGAATACAAAGATTGCTATGTGCTGAACCCCTCACCTGAAAGGAGGAGCAACCTGGTTTAGGATTTGACTATAAGTTCTTGTATTTTGAATATGAAGATGGTGCCATAAAAGGAACTCAGTTGCATGCCCTCCAACATTTCTCAGATAAAAACCAGGGCAGATGTGGCCAACTGACATCAGAGTGTGGTCAAGGTAGCAAAACTGATCAATAAGGAAGAACACACAAGTTAGGAGAGGCTGCAGCAGTTTGCTGTTGCCTGAGCTTCCTGGGAAGGAAAAGATTTGCCCCCTACTTTCCTCTCCCAGCTGCTGAATTAACTGAGTGCATACTATTTTTCCACTTTGAACTCAATCTGCACGAACAGAAGTAAACCAAAGATAAAGAAGTGTGAAGAGGGGAGGGAACCTGAGATATTTTAAAATAAGGTGAAAAAGTGGGATGACAGAGGGTTAATCAGTAGTATCTCTGCCAAATTGGGATCATTTGGGGTATGTAGTTGTATCGCTCTTGTTGTTATTGTTGCTGTTGCTGCTGTTTGCCCAGTGGGTCCTATCAGCTCTGCCCAGGTCAATAATCTATCACCCGTATGCCTTTAAAGCCTCCCTCAGTAACATTTGGATGAAATGAAATTTCCTAATCTTGTTCCTGAAATTAAATTTCAATTAAAACGCAGGTAGAATCCTCACCAGTTTATTACTCTTGTGTGGCCTCTTTTTTGGAGGTGGGGGGCAGGTTAGCATTCTCTTCATCATTTTATGACCTCCATCAATCATTACATTTCCACTCTTGAAGAAGCTTGGAAGGGAGATGAAAAGCTGCTTGAAAAGCAGTGAACCTATGAAATGTTAATATGTCGACCGATAAAATTAACTGGATTGCTATCTTGACATCATGCAAATGAGTGGTTCATCAACACTGCATATAAAGTACTGAGTTGTAATATGGAGAGGTTTCTTTTGGTAAAATCATACAGAAAGGCCATTTCCCTATGAAGTTGCTGTAACGCAAGAGCAGCGGGTAATTACTGCTCCAGGAACCATGCTTTAGCACAATGTTGTCACTATCCAGCTGCTATCGCTTCCCCAAGCATTGCCAAATCACCATAATCTATTTCCAGAAAAAAAATCTGTTAAGAGCCTTCTATAGTGCTTCAATCTCATCAGCCGTCATAGTGTGGTACCGTTATAGAGCTTGATAGCACTTCTTGTTATGATGGGTCCAGCAGTGGGAGGGCTGTCGGCGTGCCCAGCTCATTGCTCTCTCAGTGACTCCCGTGGTGTGGTAACTTTCTATCACCTCTCCCTGTTTATTTTAAATGTCTCCTTTGAGTCAAAACATTTTATTTTTGTAATAAATTTTTAAACAGTGTGGGGCAAAAATGCCATGGTATACTGGCATGTCATGCTGTTACAACATTTCTGCATTAGTACAGCTTCCAAACAAACAAACAAAAAATCACTGCCCGATCAGGGGTGGTGGGGCAGCGTGAAGGAAGGGCATGGGAGTGGCCAAGGATGCTGTTATGTGGAAGGAACACTGGTAGCAATATTGCTACTCATCTGCTTAAGGAGGAAAGGTGAGGAAAAGAGTGCCCCTAACCCAATATCATTACACGAATGGCAATGCCGCCATTATAATTGTATAACGCGCTAATGGCCTCTAGTGCAGAAATGGCCAAAGTGTCTTCCTATTTTTCCCGTATTCATTAATATATATATATATATATATATATATATATATATGACATCACAAAAGGCCTGTGTAAATTTTCCCTACTGGCTTCTGCACCAATTTACCTGACAGAGGCAGCTGCTAAGACTTTAGGCCAACATTGTAATTTTCCACAAAACACCAGACCAATCTCATGTCAGGAGCACTGTGGGAAATTTAAAATGATGGTTTGAAAAGTTCATTGCCGAGTAGAAAATCTGCTCATGTCCATGATTCTAAATTGCCATAAACTATTTTAACTGGTTTAAAACTATCTTGTTTTGACTTGTGAAAATGTTTAATTTGCTTTTAATCTTCTTAAATTATTTCTTGAGGTTTCAGAATGTTTCAGAGTGATTAAATTCATCTTATTGTATTGTGCCTTGAGATTCCATGATATCAAGCAGGATATGAATATTTTATTAAATAAAAATTAAAAAAAAATAAGGCAAGCATCAGTAGTGGTGGATCTTATGAAAGTACTTGGTACCACCGCAGCTCCCTAAGGGTGCCATGTGTTGTTGTCAGACCTGGTCCCACCTGTACTACACCTGAAATATTTTTATGCAATTAATTCAGTGAGAAATATTTCCTGAAAGAAAAATATGTGGCCAAAAAAAGAGGACAAAAGATGACATAGCTTTGAATAAATCCTGTGTATATGTATAAGTGTATAGATATACATATGTGTATACGTATACTCAAATATAGGAAGATGGCTCTAATTTAAATAGACACACCAGTGTGTCAGAATTTGGCTAGGACTGGCTCCTCTGAGCACATGCAGAGTGCAGACAGTGAGGCAAGACTTTGCTGCCACCGGAGTTTTCAGTCAAGCAGAAAAAAAGGCTGGAGACACATTCTTTAAGCTTAGGACAGATTTATGACTGCACACTAAGATAAGGCCTTTTAGCAAGCATTCCAAAAGGCAATTAGGAGAGCAAAAGGCAGGAGCAAAGAATAACGTTGGAAATAAAATGAACAGAATCTCCCCTTACATAGTATACACAGACAGCAGCATAACATGACCAGCCAGGAAAATAACGAACTGGTAGACTGGTGATTTGTGCCGGCAGATCCTAGCCTTTTTAAGAGCTAACCATCACCCTGAACATATGGGGTGACCCAATAATCTTTCTGGCATGTGGCCTTCCCCAGTACACAAGTTGTAGTCATAACAGACAGACATATTAACCTTGCACCTGCGCCTCTGGCCACATCACGTCATTTTCTGCCGTCCACTTAGAGGAAACCATGTCTGACTCAGCAGAAATCATTGACACAGGACTTTTCTGCACGTTACCTTATCGCGGAGGTGGGGGGTGCTGTTCGCACAAGCAGGTTCTTGTGTGAGGCACTCTCTTCACTGCTCCTTCGTCCTGCAGATGGCTTCCTGGTCGCGCAACTGCCCCGCCCCTTCCTTCTGCAGTGCAGCCTGGGAGCTGGGGGAGGAAGCGCGAGCGGCGCGCCTGGGACGATGTACCACAGCGCAGGTAAGTACGCGCAGGCCCCGGGAGCCTTGCACGACCGCACACCATTTTCGGCTTGAAGCTGAAAATGAAACGGTGCATGCGCGGTTCATGTTAGGCTCGTGAGCGTCGCGTAAATGAGAGTGTGTCGTAGGACCGCCGCTCCCATTTACACAACGCTCAAGGGGCCCTCTCGCAAAAGAAGCTGTGTGTGAAAAGGCCCACAGTGTTGTTGTTGTGTGGCTTTAAGTCATGTCTGACTTTTGGCAACCCCATGGGCTTTTCTAGGCAAACAGAGGGGGGTTGCCTTTGCCTTCCTCTGAGGCTGAGAGAGTGTGATTTGCCCAAGGTCACCTGGTTGGTTTCCATAGCTTTGCTGGGATTCAGACCCTGGTCTCCATAGTCCAACACTCCACCTTTACACCAACTGACTCTCACAGATATATAATACAGTTTGCCATAGTGGAGAAGGCTGTGAGCTGTGTGCCTGCTTGCTCTGCTATTTGGCTGTCGCTGGACAAATTCAACACTCTTCCTTGCCTAAGATTCTACATTGTTAAAATGGACAAGACTGATCAGTCCGGGAGAAGACTCTGAGACCCCTCTGAAAAAAGAGCACAGAGTCTTTTACTCATAGTTCAGCCATATACAATATTCCTAAATATTTAACCTGTCTTGGCTATAAATGTTCATTAGAGTTAGCAACCTTTATTTTCCTGTGCTAAGTAATTGGTGGTTTGCATGTTTCCAGCCTTCCTGTTTGTTTGCTTTTCCACATGTATTCTCTTCATGTGCACCACAGTAACCTGTAATCTTTTTTTTCCCCTCTCTCTTCCATAAGACCATGTGTTAGACTATGCATCAGGTTTCATAAGTAAAGCTATTTCTATATGTTTTTATAAAGAGGACAGCTTATTTCTTTTTCTCTGCTAGACCCTGAGAGTGGGTGGGTGAGAAGGAGGACATGGGACTGGTTGTTGTTCAACTTCTATCTTGCCATTTTCACTATTCTTCTTGGGAGATCCAGTACTAATATTTTCGAACAATGCTGTACCTCTGAATAATCATGTTATATAAGAATTGTGCATAATGTTACTCCATTATTACAATATTGATTGCCTATATAAGTTTCAGAGCTTTCTGATATATGTATACAGTGCTGTTTGTTGCTGGGTTAGTGTTGCGGTAGGTACTGAATACAGTGTGTATATGTCTAAGTAAAGTCTTAGTAACTTTTCTGAAAACAATAAACCTTGCTGGCCTGAAGTATTTTCTTCTTTTACCTTTCTAGTTACCTATGATTTTCTCTACCTGTTCTGCTGCCACCCTGCCTCCCAATACCTATTTTGTACTGGCAGTAGAGGCAGATCCGTTAGATCAAACACAGCATTGCCCAACACAACTTACAAGGCTTAGGCCAATTCCACACACCCACACCATCCCATTTGTGTCTGCTTCAGTATGCATAACCAATCTATGGTGTAGCATTCATTGTTAGCTGCTGCAACCTAGCAATTCACCCATCCCAGGCGCCAGCTTTCTAGCTCACTAAGGTGGGACAGAGGCCTCAGCTGCCTCTTTGAGTCCTTAACCTGTACGTTTTTCCATAATATCCCACCAAATGTGCCTGTCAGTCTCTTGTTCCCACCCCTTGTTGCTGCTTATTCTTTTCTGCTCAAAACTTGGGAAAGGAGAACAATAATGAAAAGACTCAGTGCTACCAGTTATCACTGTGTACTGGTACCTTTGCTTCAACACTGGCCAGTGAATGAATCTGGGCCTTTTTGCACTATACTGTTCTAGTGCTATTATTCCACTTTCAACTTCCTATGGAATCCTGGGGTTTGCAGTTTAGGGAGCAGCATTTAGAATTCTCAGTCAGAGAGCTCTTTGGCCACTCTAAACTACAAATGCCAGAATTCCACAGGATGTTGAAAGTGGAATAATAGTACTAGAACAGTGTAGTGCAGAAAGGCCCTCTGGTTTTGGACAGCTCTTGGATGAATTAAACCTTAAACTTTACATCATCAACACCACTAGTTCTTACAGATCCTGTCACTATTCATGCATTTCCCTGCCTTGCCTGCTTAGGATCCAGAAACTAAGTGGTCCCCACTTTTTAGCAAATTTAGAGATTAGAACAGAAATGGGGAAGTAGATTGGTCCTGCAGACTAAATTGCCTGCATGAACCCATCTGACAGGCTGGTCAGCGTCTGCTCACCAGATGTTATCGTGCTCCTCTGTAACACCTATTTTACCTTTCCTCATGCAGAGAAGAAAGATAAAACTCCATGTCTTTCGTTGCAAAGGTGGAGG
Organism: Iguana delicatissima; assembly: GCA_948472985.1. NCBI lineage: Eukaryota > Metazoa > Chordata > Lepidosauria > Squamata > Iguanidae > Iguana > Iguana delicatissima. Next base: position 237,382 of record CAOKZL010001669.1, read on the forward strand.
GACTGAGCCAGCATTTGGAAAGGCGGCTTCTCCAAGCATACACCAACTTGACCAAACAGTCATCTTCTTGATTGGGATGACAGGGGAAGGGAGCTGTTGGGCTCCACCAACAGCTGACTGAGTCCCAAGCCAGCTTCATGCCTCCTGCTCCATCCCAACAACAGAGAAGGCAAGGAAGGAGTGGTAGAGTGAACTGTGGCTTTGAGGAGTGCTCTTTGAAGCTATCGCTCTCATCACTGACTTGATTTTCTCTCTTGATAAAGACATGGTAGGAGAGAAGCTGAATGAGCAGTTACCTCAAGGCCATGAGTCACTTTCTCTCTAGGGTTTCAGGAAGCTGAGGGACTTCAAATGAGGCCTTGCAAGTCCAATTACAACCTATTAGCCTATGGGCTTGAGGTACCCCAAAGCTGGTTTAGAAGCAAAGGCCCATGGCTGTTTCTCTCAGATAGGAATATTGGTGATTCTAGCAAGTGGATAATCAATATAGTCTACAAATAGAATGGCAGTAGGAAAACATTATTATTATTAAAGAAAAAAATCAACCAGATATTTCTGAAGGAGTGTTTTCCCCTCAGTGTTCTGGAGTGAATCAGGACTGCCAGGAACTCTGCTTTTCCATCCTCATCAAGGGGAGTGAGGGGTGGAAATCTACTCAGTATTCGGTGTGATTCCCTGTGTGTCACACCTCGGTGAATCGGCTTATCACCCACATGATGGGTCATACGCAAAGCTTGACTTTAGATGAAGGACAATTTTCCCCTTTATTTGGGATTTAGAGGGTGGAGGATTTCCCCTCCCTTCCTCCATCTATTGATGGAAGAACTGTGCAGTTGTGAGAGACGGAGACATCATTTTCACTCCAATACGCAGGGGAAGCTTCCTCCCTTCACAATGGTTAGAGTGGAAAGCTGATGGAGGATGATTAAGATGATGTAAACTGATGGCGCTGCCCTAATAAAGGAAATGTCCTCATTGCCGTTATAAACAGGAAAAGAAAAATATGTTTGGCCGTCGCATATGATCGAACTAAAAATCAGCTTCTTATGAAGTTCCTAATCCGGATTTGTGCAATAGTTCATGGTCTGTCAAGTAAATAATATACATTTTAAGAAGTCCCAGAGTATGCATTCGAAATGATAGCAGTTTCAAATGAACTGTCATGGTCTGTTGAGTAAATTCTTTATTTTCAAAATATGTTCTAATATATAGTTGCATGATGAAATGTCTTTTGTAATGCCCTTTGGAATCTCTGTGGCTTAACAAACAAGCCACAGGGATTTGAAATATATCAGAAAATTTCTTTGACTTTTGAAAGTTTCTCCTGCGCTCGCTCTCGCTCTCACTCTCTCTCTCTCTCTCTTTGTAATGGTTTGGCAAGTCATAAATGGCAAGTCATAAATGTTTACATGATAAGAATAGTGCCAACCTTTGCTTCATTCCTTCCAGAGTCCTACCTTAGATGTTAAGGAGAGTCCTTTGATCTTCATTGTGGAGGCATCTCATGATAGGCTCGGCACTTAAAGAGTGCAGACTTAATTCAATCTAGAGATCAAAAAGAGTTGCCCCCTGTAATGAGGACTGGTATACTGAAGCCAAAGTAGAACTTATTCCAGTTCATTATTTAGAGAACTTCTGGGATCCTTTAGAAGCAGACATACCGGTTAAGTAGTTTATACATCCTTTCTACCAGAGGGGACAGGACAGTGCCTTAACTGGCAACTTGTTGCCCCTGTGGAAGAATAAAATACCCAAGGCCCTACTCACTGCCCTTTCTCTGTTTCATCAGAAGTTGGGAACTCCATGACGAGATCAATTTTGAGCCTATGTCCTAAAGAAAATTTCATTAACAAAGGCTGGGGGCGGAGTGGTCTAGAAATCCTAGAAATGATGTGTTAGTGATGGTTGGACTGGTGAAATGATAGGAAGTTACAAGACAAAATATTGATCTTTCTTGCTAAGAACAAGATGAGTGAATAAAATTAGGTTAATTAAGTTAATACTTTTCAGTGCCTCCCTTTCTTTCTGTATAGTGTTTCAACAGGATTGCATAGTTTAGTAGCCTTTGGGAAATGTTGGATCATAAATCTAAAAGCTAACTAGAACTGTGAGCTGCACAATGCAATTCAATGCATGTCCACCCAGAAGGAAGACCCAATGTGCTCAGTCCCAAATATGTGTGCTTAGGACTGCAATATTACTTGGTTGACACAGCAGTTCATTTTTGTAAAATTTTAATTGCTTCATCAGTTCATCACATTTCCATTGTGATGCAAAATTTTTATTGAGCTATGAGTGGAATGATATAATAGTGGTAAGGCTGTTAACCCTGTTATATCAGAAGGGGATGAAAAACTCAATATTCAAGTTCTGAAAGGGTAGCCGTATTAGCATTCTGCAGCATAAGCAGCATAGTATTCAGTGAAACCTTGTAGACTAAGCGGTAATGTTGTTAGTATTCATAAACTAGAATAGATATGTAAACTTTCTTCTCCCTGATCTTTGCATGCAACAATGATAATTTCCTGAAGTTTTGCCCATTGAGGGCAAGATTATGACAGGTTTTGCACATATTTCAATTATCTTTTGCAGAGAGAATTTTTTACAAAAATTTCATTTCTACAAAAAAACCCTCTTTTTTTTTTTGCATGAAGAAAAACATTTTTGCACAAAAAAGGTGTATTCTGTAACTTGGCTTTTGGATTTTTCGCACAGTCTTGAATTATGAAAATTATTGCAGTGGTTTCCAGCTCCTTGATAGAACTTCTGAATGAATTAAGATGCCTTTTCCCACTGAGAACAAGAAAACTTGTAAGTATTCTTTACATTCTTAGACCAGAGCATGTTTCATTAATCAACAGGGTTCCCCCCGCCCAGCTAACAGATATTACATATGCCCATGAGAATGAAAAAAAGGAATTTAATTAGTGGGGTTAAACTTCCATGAAATGCGAAAGAAACCATTCATGACAATTCAGTATAAAGCTTCCATGAAATGCAAAAGGCATTGTTCATGACAATTCAGTGTCCACATGACCCTTCACAGCAGTAGTTGGTGATAATACAGTCATCCCAGAGCTGGTAAAAATTACTTCTGTGAACTACAGCTCTAAAAAATCCCCCAACCATCGTGATCAAATGATATGCTTTACTTCAGTATAATAACAAAAAGGCAAAATGACAGTGATGTTGCATTATGGATAGCTCATGGACTAGTAGCCTGCACACATAAACAGCATTTGTAGAAACCAATCCTATCACCTGACAGCTGTCATGACTGATGAAATTGCAGATTGAGCTTATTTGAAAATACTGTAATTGTGCATTCTGTCCATTCTCTAAACAAGTGCAAATTAAAAGAAAAAGTCCCACTGATCAGCAAATTTATTTATTTATTTAAAATATGTTTAGATCACTTTTCCATCCGTAAGGAATCCTTCCCCCTGTCCCCGATATAGTATACAATTTTTAAAACAATACACTTCAAAGTTGATGCGTGTCTTCAAGTTGTTTCCAACTGAGGTGAACCTATCACAAGATTTTCTTGGGAAGATTTGTTCAGAGAGGGGTTGCCTTTGCTTTCTTCTAAGCCCAGGAGAGTGTGACTTTCCTGAGGTCACCAAGTGGGCTTCCACAGCTAAACTACTATACCACACTGATTCTGTATGCATTTTGAAATCACCGGTTAAAAATTGAAACAGTTGTCTAAATCAGACCAAGGACCCATCTAGTTCAAAGTTCTGTTCACATGCTATCCAATTAGTTGAGTATGGAAGCCCGCCAGTGGAACATAAATAAAACTGCAGTTCCATCAACATTCCTTGGCAACTGATACATAGGGATATACTAGTTCCAAAACTGGAGGAGATATATTCCAAGGTAGTACCTTCAGTCACCTGTCAACTTATAGTGACTCCATGAATTACATAGGGTTTTCTTAGGCAAAAACTACTCAGGGATGGTTTGTCTGCCTTCCTGAAATATTGCCTACAGTATCTGGTATTCCTCAATGATTCTCCATACAAATACTAACCTGCTTAGCTTCCAAGATCAGATGATGGAACCTGATGTCTTTAGGACCTATCACTCATGAACTTACATAATCCATGAATGTATCTAATTGTGAGAAGTGACTAATTATTCATACTTTATGCTTCCAGTTCATTAACCAATTTTCTGTCTGTTAAGAGGCCTTCACTCCTTATTCCAGGTTTTCTAAGTGAATCCTATGTTTTCTCAGGAGTCTTTAGTGAGAGACTTTGACAGAAAGCCTTTTGGAAACCCAAGTGAATAAGGTCTTACTTATCATTCCTGTCTCTATCATACTATCTAATATTTCGCTGATGAAAACTAGGACCACCATCCACCTTCTGCCAGTCATGGCAGCTGCCATCAATGCAGCTGCCACTACTATTACTGTTACCATCATAGCCTGTGTCTGCCACTTCACTGCTACCATCTCCTCATTCCCCTTCCTCTGAGCCCTGTCCTATTGTTCCTTGACCACCCAATCATTTGGATGGAGGAGCATGGTAGGACTGAGCAGCTGGAAGAGCAGTACCACTGGCTGAAGTGGATCCTCCTAAGGCAACAGTGAGGCACAGCCACTCAGCATGTTTGGTGAAGGATCAGTTAAACCATGTGGAGGAAATGGTAGCAGCAAAGATGAGGAGGAAAGCAATGACTCAGACATAAGCAAGGGCAGCCTTTGCTTGCTTGGTGGAAGAAGCAGTGAAGACAAGGAAGAGGGTGGTCACTCAGCCCTTAGCAATGTGTTGTTGCTGGTGTGCAGCAGTGACCATGATAACAGAGGCTACAACTTCCTTCTTCTCCTCTTCTTGTGGGTTGTGAGGCAAAACAGAAGCTGCCTGGGACCTTCTGCTAACAACATAGCTGCTGCCAGACCCCCCCCCGTCTCACTGCTAGTTCATGCAAGAGGGAGCAGCTGTAAAACTAGCACTGAGCCAAGGGGGGCATGGTGCTGGCAACATTGGTGGCAGCCTTACTAGTAGCAGGAGCCAGGCTATTCCCATTTCACTTCATGCCCCATGACAAAAAGGAAGTCATTATGCTTGCTGCTGTGCACCAGAAACAACATGTTTCTCCACCTGAAAATGTTGCTAACCCTTGTTATCACACCATATATCCCCACTCTGTGGGGTGTGCTATTTTCATAATTGGACATATCATGGCTGAAACACATGTTTGAAAGTGCACTGGATGTATACATATAACAGGTCAGGATGACCTCAATCATGATCAGGTCATAAGTTCAGAGAGGGTTAAGTGGGAAAGCCCTATGCTAATAGGTTTGGGGTAATCCTTTTAAAAACTTCAGACTGTAAGCATTCTTGAAAACAGTAGCAGGCAAAAATGCCCAAGGGAAGCAATGGGAGCCCTACTGTCAGTATATCCTACTGAGAACTTCCCCATTCACCTTACCTGGCACAAACATTGAGAGACTGTCAGGACTCACATCAATGGTTTGTCACCTAGAATCAAGGGAGTCAGCCCATTCTGGACCCGTTTATCAGGTTCGTGGGAATGCCATTACCGCCTTGTCCTTTCCCCTCCTTCATGGAAGAAAACAAAGTGTGTAAAAACCCTAGTCCCAATCCCAGTAACCTGTAGTACTTCAAACATAGTACACGATTCCCAGATCTCTGTTCCTCTGTGGTAACCTCAGACTCACTGTCTGAGCCACTCTATTTTGACCTTCTGCTTCAGGATTAGTAACTATCACCCTTTCTACACAATTTCTCCCTATCAAACCTTTCTTGCCTCATTTTCCAGTAGCCTTCCCGATAAAATACCCAGTTAGTACTAGTACACATAGGTAAAAAGACCCTGCCCTTACTCTCCTCTCGCAGGCCTCTTTTGAGCTATAATTCCCCAGATTCTAAGGAGATGCTGGAATTGCAGGTGGACCTCAAAGTACCCCACCTATTGGGTAACACCTTCTTCACCACCCTTTCTCTTCTTCAGTTTCACTACTGCTTCCTCCACCCAGCCCAGTTTTCAACTGCCATGTCAAAGCAATAATGTCTCACTTTTGCCTCAGGAGTAGCTGTGGACATTTTGCCCCATCACAAGTCTCCTGTTCAAAAAAAAAAAAAAGGTTAGAATTGGGTAGGCAAGATAGCAACATTTTAAAACCAAGTGAAAAAGCAGGACAGCAGATGACTAAGCATAGTTGTCTTACTTAAAGCAGAACTATTGTAGGGTGTGTCATGCGTTTACTGAAAGTTTGGGGCACACTTCAAAAAATGTATTTTAGTGGTTTTTTATATATTTTATATTTTATGTGAGTGGTATTTTAAAAACTTTTAAAATTTAGACAAGCAAGGGAGATTGTAGCCCACTTTAAAAGGAAAAAAACTAACCTTACAAGGGAGAAGTTCCACATTTAGGATGCTGCCACACACACACACAAAAACACCCTTGCCCTCTATGCCTCTCATTTAGCCCTTGGCCTTTGGTGAAGACCTAATATTATGAGCAGGCTCATAAAAGAAGTGGCAGTGCTTCATGTGTGCAAGCCTCAAACCAGTTAGGCATCTATGGGGAAGAATCAGCATTCCAGGTTGAGCTCAAAAACTAATTGAAAGCCAGCATAGTTGATTTAAAAAATGAGCATTAATTTTCTGGTTTATAAACCACATGCAAAACAAGAGGGCTACCTCATTTGCACCAGTTGAAGTATATTTCACTTTTAGTATGTGTCTGTAGGCAAATTGTCAGGAAAAGCATTCCCATTCTATATGAATTGAAATCCCAAAAAGAACTGGTTCCTTTAAAGGTATAGATTCCTTTAAAGATGGCAACAATAAAATGTCATACTGCAGTGGTATATCAAATGGGCATATGTAGTTGATAAAAAAGCCAGATTGCACTAAATGGTTTCCTTTAATCAAAAGAGGTATTTAATCAAATAAGCTGCTCTCCACAATAAAAGAGCCCAAGGCAAGCACTATATTAAAGTTTTATCTCGTTTGCTCAAAGGTCTACACATTACTCACTCATTCACTATTGAATTATGGAGCTTTCACACTCATGAGATAACTCACATAAGTCATTCCAGTCATTGTGTGGAATTTCACTAATAGATCTATATTAGAGAAATAATGTTGTTGTATGGAGGCATGTTCGCTAATTAATCAACAAGTTATTGAATCAAGTCTTGTATTTAGTTGGCGAGAGTTAATCATACCACAAGTAAACATGCTCTGGGCCACATGCTCTGCTGTGCTTTTCGATTCAGCTTTGTTTAGAAAATTGGAGAGAAATAGAAATATTCTTCCAGTTGTGTTGGCAGCACAGCTGAAATCAGGGCTAGACCTTCCACTAGGTAGTGCGTGGAGATTGGCTTAGTTGGTGGAACATTACAAGCAGTGAATTAATGACCCTTGCCATTTGGAAGGCTCCAGCCACCATTCAGAGAGCTTTACTGGTGAGTCTCACATTCCAGAAAATTCCACATATGAGAAGCAAATGGGTGACTTCTTCAAAGCAGGACAAAGCAGGTATTTCTGGAGACCTAGGCTCTTTCCACACGTTCCGTGGAATTTGCGCTGCAACGTTTCCAGGTGTTTGGTTTTTTTTGTCCGTGCTACCGCGGACATATTGTACAACGGTCTATTGCCATTTCCACACGTTCTGTGGAATTCGTGCAGCGGATGTGATTGGCAGCTCTTTTTTTTAAATGGCCCCGTGCGTCATGACGTGTGTGCTCACGTCATGCCCCGCAGTTCCTCCCACGATGACTCCCTCCTCCCATTCCTCCTGCTAGCTGTAAAATAAACCGTGTTGATTTTTTATTTTCGCGCCCTATCTCGGGGGAATGGTTTTCCGTGCCATAGCTGGGTGGAGTGCAGTTTTTCTCCCTATCTCTGGTGGGTTCTCACACCCATTTTCTGCTTTTATCTCTCCCTGTGAGCGATGGAGGAAGAGGTGTTTCCTGAAGTTGAATGGTCCATTTTAGCTGTATTCTGGCTTCTTGGAGTTGTGCTGGCTGAACTGGAACATCTATGGGCTAAAGACTGGGCAAGGAGGCGCCGGCGATTGACCTTTTATTGGTAATGCTGCAGAGGATTTAAGCTTTTCTGTGCTGCTGCTTGGAGGCTTCTTGCGGCGCGTTCCAATCGCTGAAGCTGTCCACGCCCACAGCCCGCCCTCCGATTACATCATGCACGAATCAGCACGGTATGAGGGGGAGAAAACCACCTTTTCTCCATTTTTCAAAAAGCCCGCATGCTGACTGTCGCTGACTTAACCGGGTGGATCAAGGTGTGGAGCTTGCCAAATATGTACGAGCTAGCGCACTCGAACATGTAGGCGATGTCCGTCAGAGCTCGCGCCGCCCCATTTTATTTACCCCATGTGGAAAAGGCCCTACACTAGCTATTTTGCCACTGGGGCAGTGCCACAAGGCCTCAAATGTATTGTTCTGAGCATTCTGCAGAAGAAAGCACTCCAGCAGGCATGTCCATGAAGACTACCTGCGTTGTTGCATTTTCAGTGAAGGATCTCTTAGAGGGGCTAACAATTTGGAGGGGAGCGCAGTTAAAATGGTGAGCACCAATGGCACAAGAATGGGAGTGGCACCACAGGGCACCTTTCACTGCCTGAGCTGAAATAGTTGCAAAGGACAACATTTGCTCTATCTTTTAATTTGCTGTAACTATGTGTATGGTGATAGCAAAACATTGCATTCATTAAGGCATAAAATAGAACATCTTGTCAATACAGTTGAAGGTGGGGAATCCACATTTGTCATTTAGTGTCTGTCCCATGGGTAGCTGCAGCTGCATGGGTAGCTTTCTGTAAGCACAGAAAGCTACAGTAGGATTACCTAGAGTAGAATCCCATTCTTTCCCAGATCAAGCTTTATTCCATTGTTCACTATAGACATGCTGCTGCAACCAACACTGAAAGTCTGTCTTTCTCCAGACTTCCTTCACCTTTCTACCAATGCCAATGCTGAAGGAAAAAATCTTGCAACTACAGAGAAGCAAATGGGCTGGTCTTGGCTAGGCTGGACTGGACTGGGATCCCATAAAAAAGACTTTGTAAAAAGGTGCTTCCTTGTCAGAGACATTGTTAACTGAGGTGTGCCTGCATTTCTCTGATGTTAGCTGTATACTTTAATTTGCTGTAACTATGTGAATGGTGGTAGTAAAATCTTGTATTCATCTCCATGTAACATAACAACTTTTCCACACAGTTCAAGGCAGGAAATCCAGGTTTGTCACCTTGTGTCCATTCTATGGGGAGTTGCATCCTGCCCAGATTCTTTCATTAAATTAGCTGTCTGGCACCAGTGTTCCTTTTACACATTCCATTTTCCTCTCTACAAATAATAACCCATGTTCTTTTAAAAATGTAATGAATGAAACACAGCCCCTGAACCACAGAATCATAAGAACTGGAAAAGACCACACGAGCCACTGAATCCAACCCCCTGCCATGCAGGAATACACCATCAAGGCATTCCAGACAGAAAAAGAATGTCCCTTCCCATACTAACCTACTTATATATTACAGTGAAATCATTTTTTGGAAGTTTTCCTTTGTCTACCCCATAGGAAGGAGCATCCTTTCCTCATATCAGACTATTGGTCCATCTAACTTAGGGCCTGAAGAAACTCTGGCCTACAGAAGATTCGATTGTTCCTCTTCCCATTCCTTAAAGAGGGACTGCAAATTTTTCACTGTTTGACTTCAGTTCTCACCAGCATGTTGTTGTGAGGTGCCTTCAAGATGTTTCCAATGTATAGTGACCCTACAGTGAACCTATCATGGGATTTTTTGCAAGGTTTGCTCAGAGGAAGTTTGTCTTTGCCTTCTTCTGAGGCTAAGAGAGCCCATTGTCACCCAGTGGGTTTCCATGGTTCATTGAGGATTTGAACCCTGCTCTCCAGAGTTGAAGTCCAATGCTCAAACCACCATTTGGTGAAGGGTGATAGGAGATAAGATCCAAAACTGAGATGTTGATCTTCTACACATTCTGAATTACTGCTTTACTTGATCCTTGTTCTCTTTCTTTCTCCTCCTAGTGATCATTTAAGATAGAGAAGAGTGATGTCCTACATCTCAATAGGAAGATTACTGAGGGAAAGTCTAAGTGCTTACAGATTCAGATAAGATGAGGGATGGGGAGAGGAGGGGAAGGCTAAGTTCAAACTTAAATTAATAAGTCATTAACCTGATTGTTATTAATATTAAATGAAAGGAATAGCAATCAAGATAGATGAGAGATAGATAGATAGACAGACAGAAAAACAGACAGACCAAATATTCATTCACACAAATTTTAATATTGTGAGTTACAGTGTATAGTGGAACATTATAGGTCTGTCCTACTTGAAGTTGTTGTTTTGCCCCAGAGCACTTTCTTCCCATTCCACGTGTTAGAAATTGTGTCAGATTTAGACCTGCTTGTTGTGCTTAAAGTGTATCAAGATGTAGTAAGAGAAGAAAGTAAATAAAATATCTTTAAAGCCTTGTAGTTTTAATTAATTTTTCACTGATGAACCAGAGATATTTTTTGTTGCTGCTGCTGCTGTTGTTGTTGAAGATGAAATACTTTCTGGGGAGGGGGAGAAAGGTCTTACGCTAGAGCTAGATATGTAAATGAGAAATTATACGAATGTAATCCATGCAGCTAAAGGGAGAGAAAGGGAATCAAGGGCTGGTAGCTGCTAAATAAGACAGCATCATTATGGCCTTGCTTGTTGTTGTAAAAAATTGAGCAGCAAGCAACCACTGATGGCATTGTTCAAACATAGAGAACCTTTCCGTATGTTCAGCGATCTGCATTAAGCAGAGCAGGATTGGATTTGATGTTAGCATCTTTTTTTCCAGCAACCTTTGAAATCTCATGGAAAGAAAATAAAAACTGTCTGCAGTTGTTAGCTGGCTTTGGGCAAAATCTATACTGTCAAATGTGCCATCTTGAGTTTCAATGTACGCTAGAAGCTTGGAGGCGCTGCTGCCACTGCTTACTTTGAAATCTCCCATCTAATAAAATCAAAAGCAGCCTGTTTAACAATATAAGCGTAACAAAGAATTTTTAAAGGGTCAGTTTGGTTCAAAACAATTGTAAGCAACAAAATTACCCAAGCAATATGCTTGCTAATGCATAGCACAATTGAATAGTTTTAATCAGTAATAATCTCTGTAATTCTTAAAAGCAGAGATGTACTTTGCTAATAGACCCTAATAAAAAATACTAACCGAGTAATGAGAATGCAAATTCTGAAGATTCTGAAAGCAGTCTTAAAGTTCTGTATTGGTGACCCAAAAGGTTCAAGCATAAGAACGCAACTCTCTTCTTACAATTACTGCCTCCCCCCTTCAAAATACTGGAAAATATCTGTTCAACAATGAGAATGAATGGAAGACAAGGAGTCTAATTACTGTCATAGTGTGTCTGGGGCAACAAAGGCTCTAATATTTGTATACCAAATGACAAAATAATGGTTTCTAGTATATGTATGCCCCAACATTTCCCAAAAAAGACCCCAAATGTAAAAAAAGAAAAGAAAAGAAGGAAAGGAAAGGAAGAAAGGAAGAAAGAAAGAAAGAAGAAAAAGCTCTAAAATTCAGCCAGGAGCTTATGGTGGGACAAAACAATGAGTGGCCAGAATGGTTAATCATCTCTTTCAAACAATCCTTGCCTGTTGCCCTACCCTGCTACTTCCATATTGCTGCTGTTTGGTAAACAGAGAAGTGAAAGCCCACAACTTCTCGGTTAGTACACAGCTCTAGCCAGAGAGAGGGCAGAATGCTGCACTAGAAGGCTGAGGAAAAGTTTTAAGGACAGTGACCTTAAAAGGCAAACTCGTGTCAGGCATGGATTATTTCACCTTTAACTTGAATTTTGTAGAAGGGATACTGTTGTCTCCATGGGTTTTCTACCATCATCACAGAATTTAACTTGTCAGTCCAAAGGGCATAATAGCAGGACAAGATGAAGGAGTGGCAAGGTGAGCCTCAGATATTTTGGCATCTATGGCTGAGTAGCCAGTAGTGCCTGACATGCATCCAAATCAATATGCATAGTACCCAAAGCTGTTCAAGTTATTGTGGTGCATGAGGCAGAAAATGCTGCAGGTGCCTCTCTCACTTCATGTGAGTAAAACTACAATGGTGGCAAATAAAGCAGCCAACAATTTATGACTTTTTCATGACACCTAAAATCTGCTACCTTCTGCGGCTGCCCCGCTCTGCCTAATGATAGGGTTGGTCCTAGGCACTGGGATACAATAAGGAACACTGCCAGTGATGTGCAGTGAGTACACCTTTTCCTTTCCTTTTATATTGTATTCTATTTACTGTACAGTCTTATATTGGGCACTAAAGAAAAAAGTTTGGAGCTACATTCCAGTGGACTAAGAGGGTGTTGGTGATATTTAAAATGTTGTGACTGATATAAAGGAAAGGAAAATAATGCCACAGCTAGTGGCTGAGGGGGAGTAAAAATTCAGCTGTAGGGAACTTTAGCATTAGATCCTATTGACAATGCCTGGCTAGCTGATAAATTGCTAGGAGAGACTTGAGTCCTGATTTGAAGTGCAAAGCACCTCTTCAGTTAACAGGAAGTGAAACAGCAAAAATACTAGGAACCATAAGCAACACATGGGTGTCAATGTTTGTCAGATGTGCTAAAAATATGGTTCAGAAATGAGATTATGAACAATAAAGAAAAGCAGTGGAAGAGCAGTGATACAGAAAATCAGCTTTGAGCCAGTTCAGAGTTTGGGAATGTGTTTTGGAATGGAACTCCCAGGATCCCTAGTTATATGGTAACTGAGTAACTGAGGTCACTGGAAATGTTGGGATCTGTTAGCCAAAAGACTCAAAGCTGTTGGCTGGTAGACAGAAGCTAAGTGAACCTTTGGAGGGTGGAGTATATAAGCAAGTACTTGAGTCTCAGTCTCAGCACATTGACCAATAAGTGGGTTGACTGTGTCCTGAATCTGGTCAGCTGTAACCAATAAAAGTTGTAGCCTTATTTTCCCCATCTAGGTGTCTCAGGCCCTTTTCGCATGGCATCATGCGACAGGGCCCCTCGAGTGTTGCATGATTGTAAGGAGTGATCTGCATGACACACTCACAATTGCACGATGCTCCACGGTAGGGCAGGCACCGCTCGCGCACCTTTTCATTTTTGGCTTTCAGCTGAAAATGGTGCGCGATTGCACATTGCTCCAGGGCCCCACATACACTTGCCATGTGTGCAGAGCCTCCAGAGCCATGGCGGCCACGCTTCCTGCCCCAGTGCAGCCTGGGAAACTCCCAGGCTGTGCTGCAGAAGGAAGAAGCCGGGCTCTCGCGCTACCTGCTCGGGAGCAGGCAGCTTGCGTAGAGCTGAAGCAGCGGAGACGCGAGAGCCTCTCGCTGGAGGCTACTCGTGTGATCCCCTCATCCCAGCACCAAAAAAAGGTAAGCTGCAGAAAGGTCCTTAGTGTGTGTGACATAGTTGTTTTGGGTGTCAGCTAGTTGGAATGCAATTGCAACTTGTTGACAGGTGCTAGGCAACAGGAGTAGCATGTTAAGAGTGAAACCCAGCACAGTGGGGTGTGTAGGAGGGGCTTATGGATGAGAGGAATTATATATAAGACAAGAGCTTCTATTTGTAACAATCCTTCAGTGAGATCTCGGCCAGAGAGGGTAGCAGGGTTGTGTTTAAGCAACTGAGAAAAAGACAAAGAACTGGTGTCTAAGGTTGGGAGTTGTTGGCATAGACTGTCAGAAGTTGAACTGATTGATGTAACAACAATCTACTTTACATGAACCTTGACAAGATACTTTATTTCTAATGTTAGTACAATAAAGGATACAGTTTGCTTTTATAACTACTGAGTTGGCCTGAGTTATCTAAAGACACTGGTAACAAAGAAAAATACCCTACTTTAAATGAACTATTTGATTCTGAGGAACACTTAAAACCCTAGCCCTTTGACACAAAGGTTGTTTTTAAAGGGTGGATTTAGGGTGAAATGTTAGTGTCAGGGTGCCTTATTAAATTGGAACTACAAAACCAATCTAGGGAGGAAATAAGAGCCTGTCACAGTGTATTTTGTGAATTTGCACTGGAGCACTTAGTCTCCCCTTGGATCCCCAAATAACATTGCCAAACTCTGGTCTACACATATAAAAATAAATTGTATGTTAGAATTCAGGTGATCATTCTATCCTAATGTACAGAAGACAGTCTTCTATTTAACGTGTGGTTTGAAAGATTTTTCAGTCTGAATTTCCATTAAAGTTGAAAAACCAGATGAATTAAGAATGGAAAGGGATGTTAAGTATGATTTTATTTTACTTTTTTAAAATTTTGATTATTTATTTTCTATCCCACCCTATTTCAAAAGATCTCTGGGTAGTGTACAAGTAAAGTTAATATCACCAAGTTAAAACAGTAAAAATGCTTGAGCTGATGCACAGTCAACATTCTGTACCAGTTAAAGCCTCCAAATTGTTCTAAAGGTAAGTCTCACATCTCGCTTTATTCATAGGGATGGAGCTGAAATGGTAAAGTCCCAACAAAGCCTGAGCCTTTGGTTATTTCAAAGACACAGAGCAATTCTGTCTTCCGATCACTCTTTCAGCAACTTGTCAGAAGAGTCAGTTTCTTGGACACAGATTTATTCTTTAAAAAAATATCAAACCTATAAACATATGTAAAAGAGATAATCCTATCGTATGAAATACCAAAAGAGCCATAAATGAGTTCCATAACAAAGCTTCAACAAAAAGGAAAGTAGGAACAATCTGAATAAACAGCCTATAAAACAGCATTAAATAGTTTGTCATACATTTTCTGAAACCCTTGAAACTTGAGAATTTTCCTCCTTGTGTATGGAGTAATCAACCCATTATTTAGTTGATATGTATATAGAATTCATTTATATAACATCCTTTGAATGTTGAAATGCTTCACATGCATTACCGCAGTAATCCCTAGTATTGCTTATTCAAGATAACAGGATTAGGCTGAAATAGTGGCTTATCTGAGGCTACCTAGTGAATTTGTGCCTAAAGTGAAATTTGGGACTGTGGAATGCTCAGCTCAGTCACACCTCTTACTGACAGCTCTGGTTCAGATGTAACAGGAATATATGTCAGGAAACCTCTGGCATCTAAGTTTTCCCCTCCTACTGGGCAGCTTTGAGAAGATGGAAAGGTTTCCTTTGCACTTTTGAAGTAATCAGTACTCTTTATTCTAACTGAATGTAGGAAAATGAGGCTTCTTTCAGTTGTGATTTCAGAACAAAGGTGGACAGACCTCAAGACCTGTTGCAGCACCACAACTGCCAGGTTGGGTGGCCAGAAGTGATACCACATTACTCCTGGATACTTTTGGGTCTCAGGGAGCCTGACTGGTTCAGGGTGTAGAGCCTCTTTGAGCATCTTTATTTGCTGTCATTTAGCATTTTTTTTCTGCCAAAACCAAAGACTTTTCCTGCTTAAAAAAATAAAAGGAGTGGGGGGTTGGCCAAAAAATGGGTGGTAGTTTCTAGGGCCTGAGGGTATCTGTTAAGATCTCAAAGGCTGCACTGAACCCCTACCAGCCCCACAACTCCCACTTCTATTTTAGAACAAGCCAGGATCTGAAACCCCAGTTTTGTTTGTGCTTTATCTCCCAAAATTAGGGATGGGACAAATCCAGAATTTTCTGAATCCCTGGGAATCCACAAATCTCACAAATCTTGAATCTTTCAAATCCCTTTTTAAAAAAGAGTTTAAAAAGCAAGGGAAAGGAGGATAATCTTGGGCAAGACACACTCTCTCAGCCTTAGCAAAAGCCTAGGCAAAGGTAAACCTCCCTCTGAAGAAATCTGGCCAAGACAATTGTCCTAGTTTTGCCTCAGGATTTCCTCAGATTCAAAATGACGTGAAGGTCCTTTCTACACCAACAGGAAAATGTGGATTAATCCCACATTTTCCTACCTGTGTAAACAGAGCCACATAGTACAGTGGAGAGATAATCCGGGTCAAACCTGGCTTTTCTTTGCATAGCTCCTTCTGGCATCCTGGAATTTGTAATTTGATGATGCACCAGTACACTTTGGCAGAGAAGGCTGTGACACCTTGTAAAACTCCAAACCTCAGAATTGTGTCTGAAAAGAACTTTGCACAAGACCTATGGAAAGGAATCTTTTGGCTGTCCTTGAAATCTCAAGCCTGTAGCTTCCAGTCAAGTACTGAACTTAAATATGAAATGTTCAATTTAAATATCTTAGAATAGAAGCCCAGATGTAATTTGTGAAATTGTTAGCAAAGGCCATTATTACTCCAAGGGAAAACCTCACCTACTTACTATCTTCCCTTGTATGTATGGTCTCCCAGGTTTTCAGGCATCCCGGTCTCCCAGGTTTTCAGGCGTCCCAGTCTCCACAATCTATTTAGTTGGTGGATTCGAAAGATTTGGTTTGCCTATTTTGGCACAGGGATTCGGATTCAGGAATCTCAAATCCTTACCCAGGATTCGAGGATTCGGTTGGCCCATCCCTACCCAAAACTATGGTTAGAAAAGACTACATTTCTCTTAGTTCAATGTACAAGGCACTGAAGCTTGTTTAAATGAGGAAGTCAGCACCTCCAGTTTCCTTATTGGTGTCATTAAAGAAAAGAGGAAAGAGGAAGACTTATGTGAACCTATGGTTACCTTAAATGTTTCGCCTTGGCTTTAGCAACTGCACCACCCACTGGGATTAAAGTCATTTTACTCTTTGTGGGGGGGGGGGTTCACATTTCAGTTTGTACAATATATAGTTCTTGTAAATACTATGTCTTTTTCTTTTAAAAAATGGATCTTGAAACAGTATTTTGGGCTTAACTGGTGACAGTAAACTAATTTATTTTCTTATAAAAGTGATTTGATGGGAAGAGATTTATTTTTGCTACTTCTCTCTACTGCATTTCTCACATTTTTGTCAAGGATGGTATGCCTACATTACTTATTGTCTTGAGTTTCAGATATTTTTGCCTTTAAGCAAGAATACTGTTTAGGAGGGAAACAGGAGGCAGAGAGAGACTCAGGTCTTTATCTGAATATATAAAAGGCAGTTTTTCTTCTCAAAACTTGAGTCCTTCAAGCAATGAATCCTTGCAGCTTTGTCTCTGCACCACAACACTGCACAAATCACACTATTTTTAATAGCTCGGTAGGGGCAAAACTGAAGATCCAGTGTTGTGTAGTGGTTTGAGCATTGGATTACAATCCTGGAGACCAAGGTTTGATTCACTGTTCAGCCATGGAAACCCACTGGATGACCTTGAGTGTGTGACACATTCTCAGCCCCAGAATACGCCATGATAGATTCACCTTAGGGTTGCTGTAAGTCAGAAATGACTTACAGGCATAGAGCAATAACAACAAAGAACAAAACTAAGTTAAGAATTAACAGAGAGGTGTAAGATGCTTTCTGGAAAACATTCACATGCACACTGAACATAGTGAATATGGGGCCTCATGGGAGGTCCCTACTTACTTCCCCATACCCTCTAGTATTTTTCACAGATAAAAACTGAAACACATGTGGTCAAGCAACATCACCGTGTGGTGAAGATGTCAAAAGTTATTGACGAGGAAGAACCCACAAGCTAAGAAAGGCTACAGCAGTTTGCTTTTGCCTGAGTCTACTGGGAAGGGCAAGTTTCTACCCTCACGTCTCCTCCCTGCTATGTTAATTGAGTGGAAACTTTTTTTTCCCACTTTGAACTCAAATTCCGGCAGTGGAAGTAGCTGAGGACAAAAGCGAAAAGTAGAAGAGAGAAACTGGGACATTTTAAATAAAAGCAGCTGAAAAAGTCGGACAACAGAGAATTAATCTAGACTGTTCCTGCTAAACTGGGACAGCTGGAGGGTATGCCTCCTATTCTCCATCCACCTCTTAGTTAACTCAGAAAACACAAAGAGAAAGGATTGGTTTATGCAGGCTGGAGGCATTTCCCCCTGCCCTCCAGGCTCCTGTTGTACTACCTGTGTGCATGCTGATAGGCAAGACAAAGGGCATATGTTTCTAAAATATTTATCCTTTTTCATGAGATCCTGGGGTACCCTTTGGTTTAAAGGAGAATCATGCTTTGAGGGGTAAGATTTTCCTAAAACAAGTTTCTAGAGGTGCGTGTCCACATCATGCCTTATTTTAAGGGGATAAAGGTTGCTGTTATTTGTTTACTTGCTTGCTTTTACTTCTACCGTTATGCATCTCGCCACTCTTGGTGTGCACTGATGAAATCAACAGTGAAAATAAAACTCAGTTAGTTATTTCAGCACTTGGGAATGTTACAGTTTTAAAGTACAAGCTTCCAGAATCCTCCAGCAAGAAAGGCCAGTTATGGTGGCTGGGAGATTCTAGGGTCTTCATTCCAAGAAAGTAACTTTTTCCAACCTCTGTGATGGAGGCTAGTTTTCAGGGGAAACAGGTCTAGTGAGTAACTGTTTTCTGCCAAACACTACCTTTGACAGCTCTGTATAGTGTTCTGAGCCACTAAACAACAGAAGAAGTCTTGAAACCCACAACTGATTTTGCCTTCTATCAGGGCTAACATAAGTCCCCTTGGGGCTCTAAATTCAGACAACATGTTCCTAACACATTCTGCACTGTGCATGGAGTGATGAAAAAAAGAGATGCTGGAATTTCCCTCCTGCCATTTGCTCCCCTAAAGCTCCCCCAAAGGAGCATGTCTCCAGTAAGGTTTGAGGCTTGACATTTACTCAGCTAGGCAACTTCTTCTGATCAGCCTGCCTGTGGAAAAGAATATGGTGCTGGCCTTGGGGAACAAGTTTCCTCTGATTCACAGAGGAGAGTGCTGAATTTCTATTAGAATGTAATAAAAATTTACATAGACTGCCCCTTGTGCTATTGGCAAATATTCATCTGCTTGATGCCATGCAGTCCTCTATGATAGTAGCTGAATTTCTATATTTCGGAAAGAGGTTCTTCAAAAGATTGCTTCTTCACAAAACCCTAAATGTAACAGAGACAACGCTGTGCTGTTTCATTAGAATGAAAGAAATGAACGGGATGCTTCCTGGGATGCTGAAATGATCACTGTTTTTCTAGCTACGGCATGGAGGATGATCTGTAGCAGTATCCCCTTTTTTAAAAAAGATATATATTTTGGAAATACACAAAAAGGGAGGGAGTGATAATAACAAGAAAAATAAAACCTATTCACAACAACTCTGGAAGGAGTAAACAATAATAGGTTAAATTTGGCAGTCCATATATCCAAAAATGTATCCAGATGGAAATGACAACTACAAGATACACATTAAAATGCAGATAGAACAGTGAGATCTTCAGACAACTGCATGATGTACGGCAAGTCTTCATTTTTCCAACATTGATATATGCATCTCTTTGCAACTATAAAAGAGTTGAGAGTCCATTTATGCTGTTGCCCTATTGGACCTGACAGTCCAGAAATATAATTTAGCAATGCATGTACATCTCTCAACAGTGACAGCTGGTGGTTTCCATGTGATTAGAGTAGTGAACCTGCTGTGCATTTTAGACTGAACTTCGAAGTAATTATCCCAAGTGCTAAACTTATTCTTGGGATACAGTTTGGCAGTTCTCATAGCTCCTTTAAAGGAACCCATTGCAGGATGCAATCATGTTATTCAACTCATTGAAGCTTTGCCCATACTGCCTCACCAACATCTGGCTGAGCTAGCCATATTCCTCTTTAAAGGCACTGTGATGTCCAGTGTGCCTGAAATTTTTACTGAACCAATATCAGTTTCAAACCTAAAAATTCCATACAGATAGAAGACAAGTCAGCTTTCAACTGATCATGTTGTACAGGAGGTTCTACTTCTTGTTCCACTGAAGTCTAAAATCTTGAATATCAGGTTTACTACATTCCAAGAAATCTTTAGAGATATTTATTGTTGGTTGAGGATGTATCTTCTGATATCTTTTGCTTTGCTTAAGTACTGGGACCATTTGGCAGAAAACCTCACCCTTAACCTTCTGTCATTCATTGCCTTGAACAGATATCTTGCTTCCTTCTCCTCTGTGGCTGTTTTTAGACAAAGAAGAAATACATCCAATCATCACATTTTCCCACTGTGCCTAGTTTGGGTCTTAATCTTTGTTTTCAGAACCAAGATATGATTTCTTTCTTCTGCAAAAGGCGTTCCAGCTGTAATATGTGGCAAGTAATGAAAGATACACAGATATAATAACCCATTTGCTGTGTTCAGACATAAGATTAGTTCACAGTTTAGTAAGTGAAATAAACTTGGGCAAGCCACAGACTTTTTTGTTCCTCCCTCCCTGCTTCTTCTCTGGCATGCACAGATTCTCATTACTTCCCAAATGCAGATTGTGCTTAACACTGACTGGTTTTTAAGGACAGGGATAGGAAAAGTACTAAGACTGTAGGCTCCCTTTTTACAGCCCTTGGTGCCCCCAGGATAACCCCATCTGACATCCAAAATTATTTCTCTGGACCATTTTTTTTTTGTCACAAAATCACCACAGTGGTGCCAAAAGTGTTATAAAACATATCTGTTTTGCTGCATCCCCTCCCCCGGCCAAAAATGAAATGAGAAGTGATGTCACGTTACTTCTGATTTCAGTCGAGTGGTAGGGTATGACCCTGATTGGGAGGGTGGTAGAAAATGGGCCCTGCCTTAGTGAAGTTGTCCAATCTCTGATTAAGGGAAACAGGCCAGGATTCTGTTGGAATCTGTTTAACAATCTAAACTTTAATTAAAAGAAACCACAATTTATCTGGTTCAGAGATAAGAAGTCACCATGGTTAGCTGAAAATTAATGCAAAATTTTTAATTTTTGTCATGGGCACATTGAAAGTTATTCTTCCTCTGTTTTCCTCTCCAATGCCAAAAGAGAACATTTCCAGGTTTGGTTACAGTAAAATCACCCATTGCATTCAGACCGGGAAACTGTAGTGTAATCTCAGATTGTACAGACCACAGTATGAATCAATTGTAGGGTTTAGTCCAAGATTAAACCATCGTTTCCTAGCTGTAACAGGAAATTTTACAAATCAAGGAGATGCCTTATCCAAGGAAATGAGAAAAAAATAGGTGGTCATATGAATAAACCTTGTTTTCAGTCTGATAAACTTTGGGCTACATGGATAAATAGGTCTGAACAAGTCTAACAACATGAAGGTGAATTCCTGCCAAATCAGTTTTGTTTCCTTTGCTTTGTTGCTGAATGTCCTACCATGTAAGTCTAAATCAAGGATGAATAACTGATGGGAGACTTTTTTGTGGCAGAAGTAAAGTCTTCCATTTGGAGGGTAGTTGTTGATAGATGCTAAATAAAACAACAACATTCATTTGAATTCTGGCCATTTAAACAGGTCAGGTCAGAAGGGGATTAGAATGGCATATGGGTGCCTTTCAGCTAGCTTCTAAAGCCAAAAAAAAAAAAATCACTGTGCAGAGTTCTCACCATCACAGAGGACTTACCGTGTCCATATGGGTGGATACCCAGCTGACTACTAGAGTCTCTCCCCCTGTCTATAGTAGGCAACACAGCCCAAGCAGGGACTTCCATGGAGAGACCAGTTGAGACCCAACCGTGGATTTGCTATATCCTAAACCATCCCATTGCAGACAAATGGACTGGATTCAGGATCATTAGCTATATCAGCCTTGGACCTAGTGTAGCTCATTTCAGTCTCCAGCCCCATGTTAATGGCAATGGGAAGGGGAAGTTGTAAATACAAATTCGACAGGTTGAAAAATCTACTGAAATCATATGTGTGTGGGACATGTACGTGCACGCATTCTCATTTGGTTATTATATTTGGCTGTAAATGTACATCCTACACTTTGGTCCTCTCCAGTCCCACATGCCATTGACTTTGTAAAAGGACAGAAAAACAACCAACCCCTCCTCCCCCAAAAAAGATGGAAGTTGTAAATTTTCATTTTTCTGCTCCTCCAAACCTCCTAATCTCAAACTTTTATTCCGTTGTCTCATTTCCAGCTTCATTATAGTCTCTGTCTTTTTTCTGCTCCTTTTTCATTTTTTCTACCAAATTTTCCAACTTTTGGTTTTTTTCTCTTACTTCAACTTTTGTGTCTATTCTTGTTATATCTGTTGCAAGTTTCTGTAAGTTTTTATTCAAATTTTCCACTTCAATCTTTAGATCCTGTTTAATTTCTGTTCTTGTGGTTTTTATCTCTGTTCTTGTTGCTTTTAACTCATCCATCATTTCTGTTTTCATCTTCTGGGTTTCTTCCAAGAGTTTTGTTGTCTCCATCGTCTTAGAACCTATTGAAGTTCGTCTTTCTAATATTACAAGGTGAAGTTGCTGTTGTACTGTCTTTTTTGTTCCTGTTTCCATAACCTTTAAGCCAGTCTCACTTTATATTATTAACTCTTAGTCCTTAAACCATCTTAAAATTCCTTAGTTATAGTATATCAATATCAGTGTCATCCATCAATCAGTCACTCTTTATATCTATATATCTATAAACCAGATAATCTATATGTCGAATATCTAATATCAATATATCAATGCATATCAATCTATAAATCAAACAATAAATGTCAGCATTTCAACGTACGTAACAGCATCCATAGATAGGAATATCAATGTCCTCAAATATCAGTAAGTATTGCTTATCAACAAGTTTCACCAGTAATCTCAATTATTATTCAGTCTCAATTCATTCTAAGTTCCTTGATCTGTACCCCTTAGTTTGTTATTCTTAAACCTTAAATTTGTATTTACTGTGTTTTCCACCTTCACTTCTCTTCAAGAAGCTAATCCCATTGATTTTCACATCTCATAGTTTCCCTTTCTTGTTACAGTCACCCAAAGTTTTATTCCCTTAGCAAAGGTTCATTTCATTTTTATAAGTTCCCCATATTTTTCTGTTCCAGAAGTTACCCTTTTTTTTAAACACAAGTCAGTTAATCTCTATGGATCCCAAAAAATAAAAGTTTAGGTTATATCGTTATATCTGCCAGAGTTAACTCTTTAAAGCAATAATTCATTATATTTAAAAACAGCTTTCTCTCCAAATCTTCACTTCTCTTCCAGAAGCTAATCCATTATTATCATCCAAAGTTTATTAAGTCTGTTAAATGCCCCTTCAATTGTAGTTCAGTTGCAGTTCTTCTTTCACTCCCATTAAGTCTCATACAAAATAGAGGGGAGAGGAAAAAATCCATTTGTAGGTTTAAAAACCTTCTCTTCTCTTCCTAGTCCCAAAATATGTTCCATTCAATACAGTTAACTTAGAATCACTTGTAATCCATATTATTATAGTTCATTTATAAACCACAGTCAATATTCAGGAGAGAAAGTAAAAATCTTCATAACACTGAATCTTCCACCCTCTCCCAGTCACTCACAGTTCTGGTCGCTTTACTTCCAGCTTCTTCTCTTCCTCCATGTGCTCATCGCCATTTTCTCTCCCTGTCTTCTTCGTCTGCTTAAAGTTCAAACTTCCAAAACTCCCTCTCTGCTCTCATCGATCCAAAGAACAAGCTTCAAAAACCCAATTTCAAAATATTTCTGAGTAGCCCTTTGTCATTTCATAACTTTGCAACAGCATGATTGCGGGGGAGGGAGGAACCCAGCTCTTCTCCCTCTAGTTTCTGCTCTCAGCCGGAGAATTGGAGGGCTCCATTATTTTAGTATGTTCCTTCTTGTTCATATGTTAAAAAAAACCTTGTATATAATTTGCTACTCACAGTTCAGCTGGGATTAATTAGGTACTCACTTCAAATCAGTTAGATTAAAAAAGTTATTTCGTCGGCGCCTGTTAGAGTTCTCTGGCTGCTGGTCCGGTGGTTTCGCTCTGTCGCTGTCCCGTCCGCGTTGGTGTCTCTCCTCTCCCTTCCTTCACCATCGCTGGGGCACTTCGGACTTGTGAGCTGCTTTGTTCTCCCTACCTCAAAGGGGGGGTCACAGGAACCCCACATGTTATGACCAGATTAGTAGCAGCAGTCCAGAACCGGCCGGCTTTGGCTGCCTGCCACGCCGACATCTTAACCAACCCCTCCCCCCCAAGAAAAAGATGGAAGATTGACCATGCTTAGTGGCAATGAAAGCTGGTGGCTTCCATGTCAACAAGATGGAAAATCCATTCTGGGTTTTAACCTGGACTTCAAAAGAGTTATCCAAACTACTGAACCCCATTCTGCCCTATAACTTCAGCACCTCGGAAAGCTCTTTTCAGATTCACACTGAATCCTAGAGCAGATTCGCTGCCCTCCTGACATAGAAGCCACCAATCACCAGTGCTTAGGAGCAAGAGAATTTAGAGTAACAGATGGGAGACAAAAAATGGAACACAATAGGTAAAGATGGAAGACAGTTTCCTACCTGGAAGGAATGGTTCCCTGAAATTCTGAACAGAAATGTTTCTTTTAACAAGAGAGGATATACTGTAACATCCACATCAAGAAATTTAAACAAAGACAGCAAACTTTCTCACACAATGCTTTGGATCTACATCCTTAAGAAAGAACAAAATGTCTTGATTTCTGCCTTATGTAATAAAATAAATGAATTTAACTTAATTCATTTGTCCTCCCCTCTTAAAATTGCCTTCTCTCTATTTTGTCTAACAAATAGAGACTATTGAAATAGTCTGTACACTTCTTAAGCTGCAGTCTTACATCCTTACCTGGGAATAGGCCTCACTGGATTCAAGAGGGATTTATTTCTGAGTAAACATGAATAGGATTATATCATAAATCATATATTGTTATACTGTGTTGCATCATCAGTGCACTTGTACTCAGAATGAGAGACTAAATAAGCAAAAAGAGAGAGTTTCCAGTGCCAGGAAGCTTACAATATAAATATCAACATTAGGAGAGACACAGAGGAGCACATGTTAAAGGGCCTTACCACACTACTATAGTGCTTTTATTCCACTTTAACTGCCATGGCAACATCATATGGAATCCTGGGATATGCAGTTTAGGAAGGGGCATTTAGAATTCTCAGCCAGTGAACTCCTTAGCCTCACTAAGCTACAAGCCTCAGAATTCCACAGAATGTTGCCATGAAAGTTAAAGTGGAACAATGGCACTATAAGAGAGTAGTACAATAGGACTGTAATTTAGGTTAGGTTCAGAGTAGGCCCTTTCAACTACTGACAGTGTCTTCCTTTTAGAGAATGCAGATGTGATCCATCTCAAGGTGACAATCATACTCAGTATGTTCATTTCAAGCCACGTTCCTTTGAAGATTTACTTTCAAGCTGGTTTCCTTATTCTTCTCTCTCTCTCTCTCTCTCTCTTTTCTCTTCTCTCTCCCCCCCCTTTGTTTTGGGATTTTGCATGGATAAGCTACTTTGAGAGAAAGCTAATATGCCCAAACACTGGGAAATGAAGAGGTTAAGTTGGAGGATGAGGAAGAAAACAAAATGAGCCAAATTCTCCTTCATCTCTCCCACCTCCTTTCATGAGAAGCTTGTTAAGCTTCATTACTCATAAAATATTCAGCACATTGTTTGAAGGATAAAACAACACTCATGTCTCTGCTGTGACTCTTTTGGGAAGAAAAGAAGGGAGAAGGGGAGAGGGAAAGAGAAATTCCTCCTGGATATGATTTATATTCATGGCATAAGCTTGGTATGGCTGGTGAGTCAGTGAAAATAAAGATGAGGGGGAAATGGTTTGAAGAAAGATGTTCTGTGTTTGTAGCGTGCAGCTTTCATCATGAGGATCTGATTTCTCTCTGTACCTGACTAACAAGATTCCCTGGCAAGAGGAATGCTAATCTCCCCAGTTTGCTCACCTCATGGGTGAGCAATCTGGGTGAAGTGGGGTAGAAAATCCTAGAAGGTGCTTTAAACAGCTTTTGTGATATAACCATTGTCGGTGCCTCATATCTGAAATGAAAGCAGGAGGACCTTTAAACATTTTTATCAGGAGCCCTTTCGCCCTACTCAATTACAAATGGAATCCTGGGTTATGCAGTTTGGGAAGGCACTAGAGGTTTCTGGCTGAGAAATCTAAATACTCCTGCCTAAAGTGCAAGTCTCATGTTTCCATATGGTAGAACTGTGGCGGTTAAAGTGGAATAAGACTGCTATAATTGTGTTGTGTGAAAGGGATATAACAGGACTGTAATTGTTTGATGTGAAAGTGTCCTTAGTGGGTTGAGGAAAAGGGGGTAAGCTTAAAATGCACACAGTCCATGGACGTGGTTACATATCCATTTTTCAGTAGCAGAGCCTTCTAATGGCACTCACAAATCAAGTCTTCTAACATGGTCTGACAGTCAAAGAAGCTGCCCTCAGCTTGGTGTTTTGTTTTATTTTTCTTCAAAACATCAAGAAGTGGATCTGAAACTAATGATAGATCTCTGGTAATTTGCAGTAGATCAGCAAGGAGTTCTTACTCTCCGTTATTTAACAATGCCACAAGCCAAAAGATTTTCCTTCTGCCCTAATTTATACTGCTGAACTGAAGAAAGAGGATCCTAAAAATAGTTCTGGTACTCAATTTATTTTTAAAATTCAAAATCTAATAATTCTAGATTGGGTTGGGAATCATGGAGCCTTCTGAACGTTTTTGGACTGAAGCTCCCAGCATCCCTAGCCAGTTATGAGGAATAATAGATGTTGCAATCAACAACATCTGGTTAAGTCTGCATTAGTCCTACCCCTGTTCTTTCTCTCATTCCACCCACCTCTCGGCCAACAAGATATTGATGAGCCATCACTTCCACCATCCCCTGCCATAGGCCGGGCTGTTTGGTCAGAACTGATTCAAAATGGAGTTTAATAACATCTGGAGGGACACAGCTTCCTCAGCAAACTACATCTGACATGCATGAAGTCCACCCACCATACACTGGATCAGTCAATTACTCTGTCATCTAGTTGTTCTTTGTTGTTTTTGTGATAAATTCTGCATCATCATCATCTCTCTCTCTTTTTTAAATCAGTGTCAATCTCATTTCAGAAACCACTTGGCTGCAAATGCGTATTTACCATTATATTCTTTATAGCTACAAATGTTCCTTAACCAATCACATCTTCCAGGAGGAAAACAAAGCAGTTGAATCCATACATCTTCCTTACTCAAGCTACTGGGACCAATTCTCAGATACATAATAGTAATGGGATACTTTCCATTCTTCAGTACACCCTTTAGCAGATGAAAAGTTTCAGCTTGGAACACTTAGCAAACAAACAAAATAAATTTGCATAAATGAATTACTTAAAATGTACTGAAACCGCAACTGAGTGAGTTTATCTGCTAACAAAGTGATCTTGAAATTTGATCAGCAGAAGATCTGGCTTGCCGAATGAGTCTCTTAGGAAATTCCCTACCTCACAGCAATTTTGAAAATGTATCAACAGGAAACCTACATGAATCAGTATCCATGCAGTTCCTTTTTAAATACAGAAAGAATATAAAGGGCAAATTATCTTTTTTTAATACCCAAGTGGTTGACTGAAACATTGTAATATGAAGTGCGCATCGCTTGCAATAAGCCATGGAAGCATTGGCAGAGTTAAGCGTTTTCTCCAGTACACAGAGGTTCTGAACCTCCCAACGCTGAAGTCCCATTGAAGCAACTCGCCTGTTTTGTATTATGACTAACTTGCTCCATTGGATTAAATGAGACTAAGTGATGACTAACTGTGGCAGGATCAGAGTCATAGTGTTTTATACTATCAGAGTAAAGGTAGCTGCCATGGGTTTAAACTGTTGCTTAAGGCCTAAATCTTGGCATGTTCAAACCCATTAAAATAGCTCTGCTTTGGATTTAGGGCTAAGACATCAGAGAAATAAGAATCAGAGCAATTTCCTTGATCTGAAAAAAATCTGAGTTTGTTTAAACTCATCTTGGTTGCAAGGCATTCCTCTAAGTAGCTGAATGTTAAAATAGTTTCACTGATAGCGTGAGAAGTTGTGCATTGTCACCTTATTTGACTTTAGTTCATTAATCAGTTATGGTGTGAATTAATAAATTAGATTTGCAGAAGAGTTTAAAGAGTTAAAACAGTAGATTGCTTTGTTTTCAGATGATGGACCTATATGTTGTAGCAAGCATTGTATTTCCAGGATTGTTAACTTAAAAATGGGGATGGTAGTGGGGAAAAATCATATACAATGCCTTGAGCTCCAGAAAATAAATGGAAATAGTTCAGATATGTATAGCTGGACAAAAATGTGATTGTCTTGATGAATTTGAAGTATTCTGATGGTTTTTTAGGATGTTATACCGTTTACAATCTTGTAGATTGTAGAATATGTTCTACAGGGGGTTACTTCTGCATAGACAGTTGTATGATTGATTGCATTGTTAATACAAATGAACTGGTGCTCTATAAGAAAAGGTTTGCTGTCCTCGCTTTCTCTTTCTCTCCTCTGTCATACACGAACATGCATTATTCCCCTCACAAAGATACACACCCTGTCCTCCAAAAATACCTTGTGAGTATTTACTCCCCAAGTGAATACCCACAGATGCTCTTCCATACTCCCATGGATACACATTCCTGCATTTGCTTAAGAAATACACAGGCTGAGGCAGGGGGAATTCGAACTTCTGTTTGCCTCTTATCACTCTGTCCCTGCTTCTTCTTTCCTGCTTGGTCAGTCACCTTGTGCAACAAGAAATAAAAGGCTGTCCTGCCTTCATCCATCTCTGATTGGTTGTTAGGATATTTTCCTCTCCCCTGAGACTGCCTTTCAGCCACTTTTTGATTAATTGATGGATCACGCTAGGAAAAACAGCCAGTGGTTTTAAAGCTGGTGATGGGGAGCGTTTATGCTGGAGTTCTGAATGAAGCATGTAGTATAGCAGGAATCCTGTCAGTTCCCAGGTTGTGTTTTTGTTGTGTGCCTTCAAGTAGTTTCTGACTTACGACAACCCTAAGAAGAACCTATCATGGGGTTTTCTGGGGCTGAGTATGTGTGTGACATGCACCCAAGGTCACCCATTCGGTTTCCATGGCTGAGCTGGGAATTAGACCCTGATCTCCAGGGTCCATAGTCCACTCCTCAAACCACTGCACCACACTGGCTTTCCCAGTTACCCACAGTTTCCAAGACCCTTAGATGCCATGTTCTTCCCCACTTTATCCCTACAATGTTCTTGTGAGGATGCTGTCCTGTCCTCAGCAGACCAAGCAGTCAATTAGCAGGCAATAGAGCAGTGCTTACCTACAAGACAAGAGCAGGGGTAGTCCAAACAAAATTCAAGTTCCAAAGCAAACAAATCCACAGGGCAAATCCAAGTCATCATCAAACAGGCAGGAGTTCAGAGACCATGACAGAGGACTTCAACCATCAGGAAGATTAGTTGCTGGCCCTGAAAGGGAAGGGCCAGCTGGCTGCCTTTTATCCACTGATGATATTGCCATAGGTGTTTCCTCATTAAGGCTCATTTGTTATTCAAATGAGCTGAGCGGCAGAGTCCTTCTTTCTGGCGTCGTCTCTCTTGCCAGGTAACAGTCTATGTTGCAAAGTCGAAAGCTTTCATGGCCAGAATCCACGGGTTGCTGTGGGTTTTTCAGGCTATGAGGCCGTGTTCTAGTAGTATTTGCTCCTGATGTTTCACCTGCATCTGTGGCTGGCATCTTCAGAATCTGTGTTGCCTAGTCTTTGGATATTTGTTCCCCCTGCTCAGGCCTCTGCTGTTGTTTGTTATCTTCCCTTGAGCAATCTTCTGGGGAAATTTCTGCCTCAGATTCAGAATCCTGCTCCTCACTGTCAGGGTCTCCAAGCCAGGGCATGACAGATGTTCAGGTCAAAAGAATGGGACAGATTCAAGGCCATACAGTGGGTTTTATGGCTCAGGGTAGACTAGAAGCTTGATCATCCAAGTCCCAGTTTGACATAGCACACTGGCTCTCTGATTAATCATTTATTGATTATTGACCTTGATTTATTGATCAGTGCACTGCTCCAGTTGATTTAAAGGTCTTCTGATTGATTAATGTATGTAATTGATTAATGTATGTAATTAAGCATTGTAGCTCTCCAGTAATGAGGTCAGCATCAGGAAGCATCCTTCCATTGGGAGTAGAACAGACATTGTCTTATACTGTGCTGTTGGAGCAGCAACCATTGTTGCTGAAGTTTCCAATATTTATTTTACCATTGCTATCCTTGATTTTACCTTTTGGTATGTACCTTTCGGTGCTACTTCTGTACTTTCTTCATGTGCTTAGGAATCAAAACTATGTTCTTAGTTTTTCTCTAACCTTGTTTGTTTCATATGAATTTTGTTGACATTTTAAAAACAGAACCCAATGGCGGCACTGAGACAAACCATTTCCATTAGTTGTCTGCATCATGGCTGTGCATCAGTTGGCAGCCAGCCTTTGAAAAATAATGTTCTGAGCCAAAAAATGAAAAGGAAAAAAAAAGAAGTTGCTTATCTCCTTCCTTTGGTAGCCAGGTTTGCTGAGATTTTTCTCTGTGAGTTAAAAGATGTGATAGGAAGGAGACATGCCTTCCCATGGGATATTGAAGTATGTCTAAAAGCTATCAGCTGCAGCAAAATATAAGATACCCTCCTCATTTCATTGTCAATATCCATGACATTTTCTTTGCCTGATGTGAAATAAACACACATCACTCTATTGTTTCATCTTGGCTGTCTCTGGCTGCATTTATCAAACAGCACAGGAGTGTGGGAAGGAAAGAAAAACTAAGTCCTGTTCATTAGACAAAAAGTCACCAAGCAGAAATGGTTCTCTTGGGCAGTATTTATCCTCTGCCAGCTCACCTCTGAAACTTCAACAGGTAACTCATTAGAATTATAAAAGACAGCATCTTTCAAACACTTGTGCTTGTTTGTCTTAACCAGCCATTCCAACTTCCCACAGAAATGGCATGTTGAGCCTCCATTTTTTCATATAAGGTGGACATTCCAAATCTTAGTCTGCAAATGTCCATCATAGTCATAATTTCCCAAATATTGACCTTAGAATCCATTCATCTTTCTAAAAGATCGCCTCATAGTGTCAGATCACCAGAGTTGAACAAGCAGGAGTTTTCCATTCTGTCACAAATGTTTACTTCCTTTTGTTCATCTCTTTGGGCGATAGATTTAATATGTCCTTAGACCATTTAGAAAGAGAAAATAATGCTCCATTCCTTTTTTTTTTTTAATGCCAGTATGTTAGGATATGAATAGCAAAATCTCACATTATGGACATGATATTTATGATGCAGTACCATCACAATATGTTACTGACTGCTATGCTAGGATATGTTAAATTGGATGCAAACCCGTCACAGAGAGGAGTCAGTCACTTGTCTGTAGAGAATCCTGAGGGCTTCAGACTACAGAACCAGGAGGAGATTCTAGTAAAGCATGCAAGATGAACAAATCTATCTGTTTCATTTCCAAACAGCTTGCTTTTTCCTTTCAAACAAGTTCTTTCCAGCCTATTTCTTCCTCAATTTTTGTGTATATATATCTCTGTGTTAATTTTCAAATCTGTAACGCCTTTGTGTGCAATTTTCCTTAATATATGCAAACACTTTCCATGAATATACACCTTTTTGTATGATCGTTTCCCCAAAGTACATATTTTTATACGCAGTGAGCTTTAAGGGAGGCATTTTTGTACATGTTTTATTAATCAGAGGTCTAAATTGTAAAATTCAGAGAAATGCAGAAAGTAAAGGAGAAATCATGTCTATGTGGGCAGAAAGTGTGCTTTAAGATCACTCACATTAAAATACAAGCTAAAGAAAACATTCCCCAGGAAAAAAATCCCTAATCTGTCTACTCCTAGAAGCCATTGTTTGACTTTTTTCATCCACTATTTGAAGTACCTTCTACCTTTAGTGACATCAGCTAATTTCTTTCCTATTCCTCAGGAAAAGCAAAATAGTCATTAAAAGAAAATACAAAAAACAAGGAAACAAGAAATGGATGGAGAAAGATAATGAGGGCCTGCATGATGAATAGAGAGTTGAGGTGGGGTTTTATGCAGTAAGTATAACATGTAGCTTTGCCCTGAGATAATGGTAGGTTTTGGTAAAAGCTGAGGAAGCAGCTGATGGAGTGAACTGTGGGCCACCAAAATTTACTGTGCCATAATAAATGTGTTAGTTCTTACGGTTTTATAAAGACTCTTCATTGGTCTTGTTTTACTGCAATAGATTAACACAGCTACATCTCTGAAATTTGTTACTCATACTTCACATTCATCTTAGAGAAGCTGAACATGAATTTGTGTGCTAGGAGTGAGATGCTATGCTGGATCCCATTCTGAATGACCAAATAATTTACTGCTAATGCCAGAATATGTGTTTTGATGCCCACTTCAAAGAGAAATGCTTCTATATGTCTCTATGTATATTTAGCTAAGTGCATCTTTGGGCACCTGCCAGGACCCCAGGATTCTGGTGGGTGGATCCATCTAACATTTTAAATTATACACAGTACCTTGATATAGTATTAGTCTAGGGCACTGTAGGTCATTAGAACTGTGCAGCACAAACCACAGGACTTCCTTACCAGTGCAGCCACCAAAGGTAGGCAAGCCTTGGGGCGGGGGAAATGTAAATAGAGGACCTGTTGCAGGGGCATTTCACCAGGAGCCCCTTCAGATTAGGAGATAGCTCTAATTACACCTTTGAACATCAAAACAGTTATGGAAATGCTCACTTCTATGTCATCAGGACAAGGAGAGAAGCTTGGGTATCTGTAAGAGAAATCAACTCATGTCACCTCCCTATGTCAACAACAGCCTTCATGAAAGTAGGATATCAGGGGCAGCAACATGGTGCTTTCATGTTGACTGGGGCATCTTATGTACTACAGTGCCACCAGAGGAGCCCTGCTACGGAGCTTCCCATGCCACCATTGTAATGGAAAGAGATAATCACTTTAGTAACAGTGTGTATGTGTTCTAAACTGGATCTGTACACCATTCTAGACTGTCCAAGAGCTTGGTAGCAAAAACTGACACGCATTATTGCTATAAGACAAACTTTATTGATGGTAAATACTCAACTTTTTTATCCTCACATATGAAGATAATTTCTTCAGGTTTCTCCTCACTGTGAGCAAAATTAATGTTTCTGTGCAGTTTTTACCTGGTATTCACACAAAGTGTTTGTGGTGAGTTGGCTCCACAGAAATACATTTGGGGTTTGTTTGTGTGCATAAAATAAAATAAATCTAAAAATGCATGTGGATTTTTTTTGTGAAAATCTATTTTTTGCACAAAAACCCATTATCTCTGCCTCATCAGTGTGCTTCTGGGGCATGGGCAGGTTGGAAAAAGTATTAGTTGCACCAAAAAGCATGGTGTATATACAAGAAAACACTGTTTCCAGAAATGAGGCTTTTTCAGCAAGATTTATTTTGTGTGTGTCTGTGCACAACATCCCTTCTGCCAAATCTATACAAACAGGATGTTTCTGGAAGCACTGGGGAGATTTGTTCAGCAAACTATCTTTTATACAATTTTATACAATACAATTTTTATTCAAAAATCCGTGAGTCTTTCTGCATAGATAATCTTCCCAAAGGCTTTGGGGTATGTGAATAGTGTGCAAAAAGTGCCCAAAATTGTTTCTTCTATGTTACTCTTCCCAGCAGGTTTCCTGAGTCTCAGGAGACCCATTTTTGGCCAGGAAAAGAATAAGAGTGAATACTCTTTCAGTCTCTGGCGGTAAATCGATGCAGAGGAAGCATCACGGTCTTTTAGTGTGTTCTTTCCAGGATCCCCTTGCAGCAAGTGGTAAAATCAAGCCCCTAAACAAGGAATTCTAACCAGACTGTTCCAGGATGGACACTTTCTGTGACTGGATAATAGGTTCCTTGGGTTGAGGTAAACTCCTCCGCTCCCCGCCCACCCGTAAGGCAACTGGAAGATGGATCCCTGGAGTTTTATAGTCCAAAACCAAATAACATTGAACTGCACAAGTCCATCTTTCATGCTAACAGTTATGACAACTGTATAAGTAAGTTGCTTAAAGGAAAGTTCCTGATCCTCCAGTCTGTTTCCAACTTTCAACTGCCAAGCTGAAGAAACGTTATCTAGCAGGACCCTTTTATTGTTAATTGCCATCAAGTTGACTTTGACTAAAGGGGATCCTATAAATGAGAAACCTCCAAGATTCCTGGTCATCAACTGCCTTGCTCAGGTATGGTAAACTGAAAGTCGTGGCTTCCTTGATGACGTCAGGGCAGTCTCCCTTTTCTCCTACTGCCTTCTGTATTGCCAAGTACTGTCATCTTTTCCACTGAGTCATGTGATCTCATGTGGTCCAAAGTATGACAGACTCAGTTTGGTTATCTTGGCTTTCTAGTGAGAGTCATGACTTGCTTTGCCCTAGCATCTATTCATTTCTCTTTTTAGTAGGCCATAGGATCAGCTGAAACTCTCTGCCAGCACCACATTTCAAAGGAGCCGATTTTCTTTCTGTTGGCTTTCTTCACTGTCCAGTGTTCACTATCATGCTGAGAAATCAGGATCTACTAAACACAAATTAACACTTTTTAGGTTACCAGGCAGTTGCTAATGTTTGGCAATGATGCTGACAAGGACTCTAGAGCCCATCTGTCTGGTGGTAAAAGCTTTGGTTCCATGATTGCTCTGTTGATATTTGGAAATGACTGTAGTTCTTGCAAAATACTGTTTAAAAAGATAGGGCAAAACTATAATTCTCCTTAAACAGAGCCCTCCTTTGTTCTCTTCAAGGCTAGTAGATACATTCTGCTTTTTTGTTGTTGTTGAATGCAGAATAAAAGCCAATTTTGTGTTAATGAACGAGGAAGAACGTTTTACTTTTGAGTGAAAGAATTATAACTCCTCTCTACCTTAATGGGAACAGTAAGTAAAAATAATTATTCATGCATGCTTGCCATCTCATTAAATATTTGATGTAAAATCCTGCCAATAAAACTCTAAAGTGGATAGTTTCTTTTTTCCCTCTTTTCCCACTGTTGAGCTTCAGATGGTTTATTATTTCCATTAAGCCTGGGGATTTTGATTGTATAATCAAGCACTGTAGTCCTGTGTATCTCTTATGGTCCATTAAGGTAGTGATATGTCTCCCGCATTTTGTACACTTCTCTTCTAGCTCTTTCCTCATTTTCCTGGCTGGTTCAGTATTCTTTGTTCAACAGTTTGTGGATGATGAGGACTTAACTGATAAACAAATTAAAATCAGAGGAAGACCTGCAGACGAAAGCTGTCTTTTTCCCTCTGTTGAAGAGCTTTTTAGTTGTGGTGAACCATTCAACTGTCTGCTTTACACCGAGTTCCCTTTCCCCTTTCTTTCCTTTTAAGCTTACTGCAGGTGTCAGGACTGTGGATGTTGGTCCTGAAATTCCAAGCAACCCTAAGAGCACATTGAGGTATTCAGGAAATTATGGTTTAATAACATCTGGAGGGCCACATTCCCTTCCATTTTAATGGATTTGGACCTTTTTCCCTAGCAGCTTCTAGGATAAACTCTGCTTTTGAACTCAGTAGTTTCATGAAGCTCATCTAAAGATGGATTTCCACATATTCTCAGAATCATAGAATCATAGAGTTGAAAGAGACTTCAACAGCCATTGGGTCCAACCCCCTGCCATGCAGGAAGGCATACTCAAAGCACCCCCAGCAAGTGGCCATCCAGCCTCTGTTTAAAAACCTCCAAAGAAGGTGACTCCGCCACACCCCAAGGCAGCATATTCCACTGTCGAATGGCTCTTACAGTCAGGATGATCTCCCTGATGTTTAGGTGAAATCTCTTTTCTTGTAATCTGAATCCATTGCTCTGTGACTTAGTCTCTGGAGCAGCAGAAAACAAGCTTGCTCCATCTTCAATGTGATATCCCTTCCGCTATTTAAACATGGCTATCATGCCACCTCTTAATCTTCTTTTCACCAGGCTAAACATAGCTAGCTCCCTAAGCTGGTCCTCACAGGGCATGGCTTCTAGACCTTTCACCATTTTGATCACCGTGCTCTGAAAATGTTCTTGTTGCGTAAACTTTAACCAGAGCTTGGAAAATTTATCTCCTGGAATCCTCCTGTCAACATGGTAGTGATGCTGGGAAGTACATTCCAAAAAGCAATTTTTGCATGCTGTCCTCAAAACTATCATTTCAAGCACCATCCATTGCATTGCATGCCTTAACATTCCCAGTCAACCTGCCCATCACATCTGGAGAGCTACTTATGGAGAGCCGGTTGTGGAGAGGTGCTCTACAGTTTAACAGTAGTAAATATGGATAAGCATGCAGGACTCCTATCCTAATATATAATGACTGTCATCCTGTTAGGGGCATACACAGAAATAGATTTTCCTTATATTTGCATATGTCCTTGGGGAGGTAGCACTGTAGGGGTGTTGATATTCTCTTCCTCTCTCCTTAGCACCCAAAGTGCCCCCTCCAGACTTAAAGAACAGCTTCTGAAGCTCCTTGCACAGCCATTCCTTGCTTTATGGGGCACAGGCAGGATTACAGAAACATCTCCCCATAGTCCCATGCAAAATGATGACTTTAAGGTTCTCCAGAGGTTTCAGTGCTGTTTTGATAATTTCACATCTGTTGTGGGCATATAACCAGATGCGTCTGCAATCCAGCCTGTATCCCACAAAGCAGGGAATGACGATGCCTGGAGGAGGGGCTTCGGAGGCTGTTCTGTATCTTGGGGAGTGGTACATAGCTTAGCACAGGCCTGAATATGAACCTATTATTCTATGTTGAACCATGTAAGACTGCAGCCAATGCCATTCCTAGGCTGCTTCCATAACTTTACTCATCATTTTACTCATATTTACTCTCCTGTGTTGTTGCTGTGTGCCTTCAAGTTGTTTCTGAATTATGGTACCTTAAGGGAAACCTATGATGGGGTTTTTTTGGCAAGAATTGTTTGAGGAGAGGTTGCATTACCTATCTTTGAGGCTGAGAGAGTGTGATTCACCCAAGGTCACTCAGTGGGTTTCTGTGGCTGAGCAGGAATTCAAACTCTCGTATCCAGAGTCACAGTATAATGTTCAAACCACTACTCCATGCTGGATCCTGTTTTGTTCTCCTGTTACTCCTGACCAAGGACTTTTGCTACCTGATTGGACTGACACATACATTTTACTTCAACGCTGGCAAATGGACAGCTTACTCAGCTGAGGACAGTAGGCTAGCTTAAGAAAATCAGGAAAGATGTGGCTCCGTCTTCCAAAAAGGGAGAGGGGGTGACCAGGGAACTTAGGAGAATGCTGAGGGGCTAATGCTGCTGTCCATAGCATCTACCATCTGAGGCACTTACCTTAATCTGCCTAATGGAAGGATCGAGTCTGAATAGCTCTTCCTTTGTTGACTGAAAAGCTAGAGGATTTCTTTATTCTTTAAGTCAAAGATATGCTAGGAGAAATAAATCAACTATCCCAAACTAAATATCAATATACGTCATGTGTGAAATGGTACAAGTGGAATGTATGCATCCCACTAAGATGTAGCCAAGACCTCTATCTAAATATAAGAAGAAGGAGATATTTTCATGGGTCTCTTCCTCCCAGTTTGTGGAATGCTGTTCCTCTAGAAGTCCACCCAACACCTATAGTTGCTGTCTTCTTCACTCTCTCTTACCCACCCAGGCTTTTAAAAACATTTTTTTAGAAAATATTTTACTTTTATTTATATACTAGCATATATATCCAGTGTTGCTTGGAATTTTATTTTTTCATAGGTAATACTCGTTAGAAACATTTGAGTTTTTGTGTTTCTGACTTCCCAAACTGTCTTGCCCAGTACCTGTAACTTTCCCCCATATTTCCCAATTCAATCTGTATTCAGAGTTATTAACTTGCAGAGGTTGGGTTCCTGAGGGAATACACTGCCCTCCTCCTTGCTGCTAGGCCTCATCTCCATAGCAACTGGCCTATTCAAGACAGACACAGTTGGCTGAGGCTCAGGAGCTCTCTGGCTGAGAATTCTAAAGGCCCCTTCCTAAACTGCAGACCCCAGGATTCCATAGAATCTTCTTAGGCAACCATTCATATGGGTCTCGTCTACATAGCCAATCATATGAAGTCTTTACCTGACACAAACAAACAAACTTTGACTTTTATATATTAGATGGTGTGTGTGTGTGTATGTGTGTGTGTACAAGAAGTGTTGTTTAAAATGACACTGAGTATTTTTTTTCTAACTTGTCAAAGTCTGGTCATTCTATTTTTGCCTGTAGGGAGTATTGCGTCCCATTGTATGCATTTGTAATTTCATGTTGATAGATTTTCCTTTGCTTGGATACTTCATTGATTTGTATTTTATTTTTATTTATTCATTCCATTTAAATCATTGCATGTCACCTAAAGGATTAATTCCATGAATGACTAATAAATAAATGAATGAAAAAATGCAAGAGATTGACAGGCAGCAATTGAAGTCTGAAGGATAACAACTGCAGCGAGACATGCTAATGAAATTTGAGTCAGGGGAATGGTTTATCAGGGATGGGCTCCAGAGAAGAGGAACTCTGTGTGGTAGACAGGAAAGGTGACTGCAAAGTCGGGTGGAGTGGGGGGGACAGGCCTTGAGATTTCAGGACTCAAACCTGAAAGCCATGTACAGCTTGCTAGTGATGTCACAGGAGGTGGACCTGGGACCTGTTCACACTAAAGAATTATAGCACATGGCTCCATAGGACATGACTCTGTCCTGTGGTTTCCTGGGACTGGCAGTTTAGAAGAGGGCATTTAGAATCTTTGGTTAGAGCACACCAGTGCCCCTGACCAAATTGCAAGCCCTACCAATTTCATAGGATGGAACCATGGCAACTAAAGTAGAATAATAGCACTACAACTGTCTAGTGTGAATGGGCTCTTGGTAGAATAACTGGGGACATCGTTAAGCATGATACGTTAAGCAGAAACCATAGTTACTTATAGCATTTCATTTATTATTGTTTTGATTAAAAAATCTCAAAATTTAACAAAGGAAAAGAGTGTTTTTCTCTTTGGGAATCACGCATATGGACATAAATCCAGCTGTTTTTTACACCTTTGCAAGCAATGCTCTCAAGACCACTTGGGAGCTGTGGTTCAGCACAAAAAAAAAGTTTTTCAAGATCTGCTTTGAACAGAAAAATCCATTTTTTCAAGATCTGTTGTAACATTTTTTGCAAGCGTGAGCTTTAGTACATCTAACCAAATAAACTTTAGCAAGTAAAAAAAAGCAGCTTCGAAAACTACACTCTTAATGGCTTGCTACAATTAACAACTGTCCTTCCTTGGTTTTACAGTTTGTTGTGCAATCCTCACTCATTTACAAAATCATCATCAATCACCATCATCATCTTCTTATACAAGGATAAAGGCAGGATGTAAATTAAATTAATAAATTGTGCCATTATACTCAGTATTTTGGGAAGGGAAGATGATGAGGATACAGAGGAGGACTAGGAAGGAGGGAAAAGATGATTGCGCCTAGGAGATGGATAGGAGCGAGTTGAAAAGAAAATGAAGAGAGAGAAAAAGATGCTTAGCCAGGAGTTGCAGCAGGGAGAAAGAGAAACTATAGCATGAGGAATGAGAAGGAGCACACTGATTCAGGGTGCGAGTGGCCAGGAGAGCATACCAGTGATTCACAAGAGCGAGCAAAAGAGAAATCAACCCAGACCTGGGTGAAAGGCAGAGCCTCTGTAACAGGAGACATATAGTCAACTGAGTCCAGATTCTGAGCACAAAAAGCAATCAGAGAATAGCCAAAGCCTCATAGGGAGTCACTGAAGGCAAGAGTTCAAGGAACAAGCCGAAGGTCAGGAAGAAAGAGAGCAAGGAATGCAACAGTATGCTGAGCAGAGATAGTGGATCAGTTGCCTTGCATCAGAGAGATTGCCTGGGCTGTGCTAGGTTGTAGCCAGCTGTAAATCAGCCCAACTGGACGCATTAGCCCAGGTGTCCTTTTTAATGAATAGCATGGCAGGTCTTTCTCCTTTGTTGCTTCCATTTTAGTCTTTGACATTTAGATTGGTGCAGTGTTTCTGTCTCCCTTTCTGGATCCACATGGTCCAGGATCTGTTTCCAAAGCAGGGTTGCCAGTATCCTCTGGCTTCAAGGCAGGGCTACCAGCCAACTCTGGATCTGACAAGAGCCTGACATCCGGGCTCTCCTCTTCTTTTTTCTCATTGGAAGATGAATCCTCCAAATAGGACATGACAAGGAGGGATAGGGAATGAGGGATGAGATTAGTGTGATCATAGAGCTCCCATCTCATATCTAAGTCAACTGTCTGATTGTTTGTGTGTACAACAGCCTTCTCTGACTTGTCTTGCTGCATCATAGACCATATACATGAAAATAGTTGCTTGGGACATTCCTCTTTATTCTCTTTCTTTCATCATAGGAAGGTTAATGTGGCATGCTGTTGCTAAGGGTTGATGGTTGTCTCTTGCCTTTGGTAAGCTGTTAGTTTGTTTTGTAATATTTTGTAGTATTATTCACAATACCAGAAATACACACGCACACAAACACTTGTCTACCTGGAGAGACTGCTCATACAAAAGCAACATCAGAATTAAAGGCAACCATACACAGCACATATGTAAAATTGTCATCTATGATGCTGTACAGCTCAACTTTAAATCATGTGTGTGTATGTGCTTTCAAATTGCCTGTTGACTTATGGCAACCCCATGAATTCCTAAGGTTTTCATAGACACTGGGAACTCAGAGGTGGCTGTGCCATTTCCTTCCTCAGAAATGTAGTCTGTAGCATCTGATAATCATTGGTTATCTCCCATCTAAGTACTAATCAGGGTTGCCCTCCTTAACTTCCAAGATTAGATAGGATCTGGCGCCTTTAAGGGAGAAGGACTAGCAGTGAAATCCTATGTATGTCAGTTTGGGAATTAAGTTTCGTTGAATCCAGTGGGATTTGTTCTATTTGACATGAAGGCCCTGTTCTATAAATTTACCTGCAACAGTGTTCTGGTGATTCAATGGGCTTCAGTGATTGAACATCTGTAGAAATGCACTGAGACTCTCCTTGGCTTATCTTTATCCCAGATCCCAGCTTTATCCCAGATGTATTTGCTTTGATATTTTAAAGCTGAGGCTTTCATTATTTTTTGCCCTTTACAAGAATATGGAGTAGAAGTCCTAAATATTAACTAATGAGCATTACTGACTGTATATATGGGCCCTAGGTCTTAATTAGCTCTTGGTTTAACATATTCTTCAAATCTGCTTATGTTTTCAACCTTCTAAATTTGCAGCTAGATCTTTATTATTTCTAGCTACCCCAAGCACTAGCTGAAATAATCATTTTCCACTATATAAAGAAAAATGCTCCAACAAAATAAGTAATAATATTTTCTGTTTCTGTAGAAGTCTCCATACCTGCTCTTCTTCCAAGAAAATAAAAAATAAAAAATGCCTTTTGTTTTTCTGAAAAAGTGACTATAATTTTTTTTTGCCACCCACACTTTGCATTCTTTAAAATTACTTAGATGAAATTCTGATATCTCACATTTTGGCTGAGATGTGCAAATTATATTATCTTGCCAGATTCTCTGGCCCAGATCCACAGCTGGTGAATCACTTCATGCATAGCAATTATTCCTACTGGCTTTTGACTGAACAAATTCACTTTGTTATGTTTTTTGTATTAAAAAACTGTGTTGGGGCTATAGCTTAGAACATACACTTTGCATGCAAAAGATCCCATCTACTTCTGACATATTGAGGGATCAGCCTGAGAAGCATTTTTATCTGAAACTCTGGAGAGCTGCAGCCTGTCATGGTAGACAGCACTGAACTAAATAGACCAATGGTCTGACTCAGAACAAGGCATGCTCATCTGAAGTCCCTTTTTTGCCAAATGTATAAAACAGGCAGCTTAGAAAGCCAAAGTTCCTGGAAAGAACACTTTGTGGCACAGTGTATGCTTTCTACACAAAAAGTCCCAGGTTCAGTGTCTGGAATCTGCATGTAGGGCAGGGAAGGACTTTTCCCTGAAAAAGCAAGAACTAATACCAGCTAATGTAGGTACTAATGATCTGTGTGATATAATGATCTGATTCAGTGTGGAAGGAATCTTGCTATGATCATATGATGATGGCCACTACGCTGCTGTAACTCAGCTGTTTGAAGCTGTAGTTATAAATCTGCTCTGTCTCTTATCAACATTGTCATATTCAAATAGTCCTGCTGAGGGTGGGAAATTTATCAAAAAAATGGTATTCCAATTAATTTGCTACTCCTATACTCATTAGTGAATATCCAATTCTATCTTTTTTGTTAATCTACTGTAGAACTAGTTTTACTGTGCCCAGAATATGGGAATGGGTAAGAATTTATTTTAGTAAAGCATCACAAAAATTCACACATTTCTTCATAAATTTGATGGAAATATTTTGAAGACTTAAAAAAAAAAGAATCCAAGTGCAGAAAAGCAAAACTATCAAGCAAAGGCTTTTGAATGCTTATTCTTATAAGTCTAGCCTTGAATTCCCTTATATCCGACCATATTTGTGCCTCTTCTGTTTGTTTATTTTTCCTAGCAGACTCTTCAGTTTTAACAGGCAGGTGGTAAAGGAAGTATAACTTGATCTTCTCAGTACTGGGACTGTGTGTAGCTGATGAATTTTTTCAGTACAGATGGTTAAGCATTTTGGTAAGGTTTTAAAGAGTCATAGTAGTATTTACCAAAGTTCATAAATATCTTCATGAGTAGGGGTGAAATAACTTAAGACTGGTAGATATTATCAGACAGTGAACCCCATTCCATGTTCATGTTCACCGAGATGAGGGATAAGCTGTCAATTTGGATGTTAGTCTTTTGAGTCCATAGCAAAACTTTTGGTGTGATTTTGTGTTTTTTCCTTTTTTAATTTATATTTATTTGTTTGTCTATTTTTGGAGATGGATAAGTTTATCTATCAATGCTGGTTTCTCCCAGTTTGTCATTTTCCCAGAATTCACCTTGTTCCATCCTGTTTCTTCATCAGTTCCCAACTTTGAAAACATTTCTGCATGGAATTTCATATGGGCTTTTGTACGTATTTCTTGTAATATGTACCTTTTTGGCTTAACATATACATTTTTTGCAAGCAATTTTTCCTTACAGTATGTTGTTTTGTATGTGTAGAAAAAATACCTTACTATGTACTTTTTTTGTGTACACGTATCCTTAATGTGCACATTTTGGTATACTTTTGGATTCTCAGAT
Organism: Iguana delicatissima; assembly: GCA_948472985.1. Taxonomy (NCBI): domain Eukaryota; kingdom Metazoa; phylum Chordata; class Lepidosauria; order Squamata; family Iguanidae; genus Iguana; species Iguana delicatissima. Next base: position 280,510 of record CAOKZL010001669.1, read on the forward strand.
ACACTTCCCAAAAGAAGTATGTATACCAAAGGGCAACTGTATTCTGATTTTACATGCTGATTTGTAAAATGTGAATTTGATACATTCATATAATTCTCCTGCATCCATATAGATGGATAGTTCTTCTCTATTTTTTTTGCTAAGCGTAGATGCAAATGAACTTAATCTAAGCTCAAAATGTTTCTTGCTATGAACTTTAACCACTATCAAATTACACCAGCAGCCTGAACAGCCCATCATTCTGGGCTGCAGTGACCCCCTGTCAGACCATTGGCCATCCTTGCCAAATGATAATACCACTCAGTCATAGCTTTGTTATATTTCCAACAGACCTGAGCCCAAACTGTACTTGTTTCCTGAACCTACTACCTTAGTATGTGGAGCAACTTTTCTATCTCTCTCCATGTGGGTCTCTCCCACCACATGCATGCTTGTAGCTCCTTAACGTGGCCTTTGTCATAATAAGGTTTTCCTTTCCTCTGCTTCCTTGTATTACTTTTGCAACTTTGAATTGTGGACAGTTCTTTCTGTTTTGAGTCACAGCCCAATGGGTCTCAGTCCTTTGCCACTCTGGATTGTCCCGGAATGAATGTTGCCTCTAAATTACAAGAAGATACAGTTGGCCCTCCACATTTGCTAGGGTTAGTGGTGCAGGACCCTCACAAAAGTGGAAAAAACTGCAAATATCAAAATGTGTGTGTGTGTGTCTGTGCGAAGGGGGCTGAGACATGGTGTGGAGAATGGACACCCAGCATCCAAACCAGGTCAAGGAAAGGAGCAGGAAAGGGATGGATTGGCATGGTGGCCTTATACATCCTCTCTCACCTGTCTCTTTCCTTGGATGTGTGAGGGGCGTCAGGAGAGGGTTTGGGGTGCTGAGAAACCAGGCTGTGAGCCATCTTTAGCTGGCCAGGCAGTGGCTGGTGGAGAAGGAAGAGGTGGGTTTTTAAAGGGCTGTGCAGCTTTATGGGATCTGCTGAGAGGGAAGATTACCTCGGAAAAGAAGCATTTTATGTTTGGGGGCGGAATTGGAGAAACCCGCAAATGTGGAGGGCAGACTGTACTTTTTGTCAGGTTTTCTCTGGGAATAAATAAGAATAAGTGACTTGAAAGTGAGTTTGTGTTGTTTTGGGGGGGGGGAACTTGGCAGCCACTCTTGCATTAAAGTATGTTCCAGAAATTTTAGAGTCTGTGCTTATGCCTGATGCCCAACAGAAATAGCACAAACAGATCAGTTAATGAACATTCCTTCTAAATAAAATTCCCACCAAGCATCAAGATATTACATGAGATATGCTTATGGCTCTGTGCATTTCTAACTGCTAGCCGTTATGCTATTGATAGATGACTGCATAAACAGAAAAAAAGAAAATGTGAGAAAAATAACCTGAGTTGTAGAAGCTTATGTCACATAGTAATTGAAGGTAGCCCAAACTCTCCTGCTACTTGAGGCAGAAAGTTAAGTGCCACTCTGCCCCCTCCCATGCTGGTCTGGTGGTACAAACACAGCCTCACTGGAAGAGGAGAGGGAGGGGAGGCAATACTATGGTGGTATTTGGCTGCTGGAGGAGAATAATAAGGCTATAGCTGATGGCAGTTGGTTGCCCACTCACCCCCTGCTGTCTACACAACTCCCTCTCTGCTCAGGGAAGAAGAGGATGCAACTGTGGTGACAACATTGTACCCTCCATGGCCCCACCGTTTTCAACAGCAAGCTCTGTTCTCTACTGTATATTGCTGGCTCTTTCTTGAATGCCTGGTTCTGAGGGTACTCACAACCAAATGGAAGAAGAGAGAGACGACTTTGCTGTGCCACAATGCAGGCAGCTATCGGATATTAAATCCTGGGACTCCATATGATAGAACCGTGGCAGTTAAAGTGGCCTCCAAGTGCTACAATTGTGTGCAGTGAGTAAAAGATATTGAGCACCCTTTCCAAAGAGCCTGGCTCTAAGGACACTCAGAGCTGGTCATTCAGGAAGGAGCTGGCTGTATAACAGCACATCCAACTGTAGATGGCAGCAGCAGGGTGCAACTGTTGTCATTTCTTCATCCTATGTATTTGAAGGCTCTGTTGCTTCATTACTGCATCCTACTCCCTAGGCTGGCAGGCAGGCAGGCAGGCAGGGAGAGGACTACATGAGCAGTGACCTGGGTAATGGGAAGTCTGGCCACTGAACCTCTTGTTCCTCTTCTCTCTATTGCAGTGGAAAATTCCCAGCTCTGGAGAACTGTGCCACAAAGCAGCAACTCTCTGGAGTGGCAAGGTCCTCAACAGAACATAGTGAGGAGCAGAAATTTGCTGCCTCTAGTGCTGCATTGCCTGAGGCAGCCTCCTCAGTGAGGTGATGGCAGGGCCAGTCCTGATAATCAACAGAAACTCTGAAAGCAGGAACCATTTTCTCTTCTTAGTCGCTTAGTTAACCATGCTCTTGATTTTTCAGTGCAGATCAATAAAGTTGTCTATTTAGATCCAGCTATTGTGCTTTTACTTGTAAACACAAAGGTTTGTGTTGTTTTGAAAGTGGGGGACCATGCGATGTTTCTGCATTCACACAGAGCCGTTTTGCTCTATGAGAGAACTGCCTGATTGGAGCTATGGTGTGTTATCGACAGAGCTTCAAAGAAAGCAGGAGAAATGATTTGTGATGTGTGTTAGCAGAACAGAGAAACCACCAGTAGTCTTGTCACTTCTGATAATCTAAAATGTATGCATTCTAGCAGTGAGCCATTAGTTTACAAATCATTTTTTCACTGGAATTGTAGGAGAGAATGTCTGTGCAAGCTAGGAGTATTTTACCTGTTACGGGTTTTTTTGGACAGGAGATCAATAAAAGTGAGTAGCCTGAAAATAACAATAAACACCTGCCTCTGAGGAGCAGTTGAGAATTTGTCTTCACATTGAGGGATTTGCTATCTGTTTCTGCTTATTGCAAAGGTCGGTTAACAAATGTTGTAGGAGTTTTACTTTTTATCTACTCCAACCTGCAGCACTGGTTCTCTTTAATATTTGTAGTTCACTGACACATTCTCATAGTTCCCAAAATGTCAAGTGACTCTGCCTGAGGGAGATGTGAACAGTTGCTATAACTCCTGTATGACTCAGTTTGTATAGTAAGTGTACAACATGGCAGAAATGTGCCTTCACACCCTCCTTTTTTGAGTAAGAGCTATATTACTGACTAGTCAGCATGGTGGACCTGAACCTGGGTTCAAATGACTGTCTCCTCGCATAGTATCTTCCAGCTCCAGTTTTCTGACTGTAAAGGGCAATAATTTTGTAGATTGGTCAAAAACTCAGTTCTTTGTCCATGGATCCTTAAGGCACTCATGTGCAAGAGCAAAGTGTGGAACTTCTTTTCGTTATTCATTACTCATCCATTTGTTTGAGGTAACTCTTTGAGAATACTCATTATTTGAAGAGTGACCTGCTGGCAACATGCTAGCAATGCACTTCTTTTTGGTTTCTAGTTTATTAACTTTTTTGTTTCTTTAAAAAAATTTTTTTAAAACTCCAAAAGTGACCCCAAATCTCTTAATGCCCTCCAAAAAAAGTTTGAAGAGTATCTATTAGTTAGTTAGTTAGTTAGTTACATTTGTATCCCACTGTTTTCCAAAACTGGGACTCAAGGCAGCTGTTTTGGCTCTCATAATCCTTTACTATGCTGGTTGAGGATGGTGGAAGCTCTAGGCCAAAATTCAGAAAGGCCAGATGTCTTATATTGTCCCATCTACACCTTATGATACAATGAAGGGAACTCTGGCACCAGTGTGTGCTAGGTTAGTTGGCGTATGCGAGAGAGACTTTCCTAGCTTTATCCCTGTTACAGAATTTTCCCCATGGGAGCTTCATTTCAGATTCTTTCTGCTTTCCACTCTGGAGGAAAAACTCAAGACAGCAAAAACTACTCAATGTAACTCAGTGGCCAAAGAATGCATGGTGCCTATTCTGGTACAAGAGTGGGGGATGAGAAGGTGAAAAATAATTGAATGGAGTGTTCTGGAGGAGTCATTGTCTGGTTGACTGGATAGAACACAACATATCAGTCCACACTACAGTGCTCTGCTGCAGTTCTGATTTTTATAATACAATGACTATCCTGCCCCATGTACAATTTGTAGGACAGGAGGAAATTCAAAGAAAAACAGGAATTTGCATAGGTGTTCCTGGCACAAGTGTGCCATAATAAGAACCGTAAAAACTTAGAGCAAATATGACTGGATACCTAATCAAGCAGACTGCACTGTGGAGATCATTTGAGAGTTGATATAGACAGAGTGAGAGCCAGCTTGGTGTAGTGATTTGAGCACTGGATTACAATTCTGGAGACCAGGGTTCGATTCTCCACTTGGCCATGGGAACTCATTAGTGACCTTAGGCGTATCACACACTTTCATTCCCAGAAAACCCCATGATAGGTTTACCTTAGTGTCACCATAAGTCAGAAGTGACTTGAAGGCATACAAAACTACACGTGGACAGAGTAGTATGTCCTGTAGTAGATACAGCATAGTTGACATAGACGTATATGCTGTCTTTTGTCTACTGTTTACTGTCTTTAGCTGAAGAGCCAATAGTGCTGTGGAGCATATTTGGTGTTTCCCAGGTTCCAAAATGGGAGAGTACAGATCAGCTTCCTTGGGCTGCTGAGGTGTTTCTGTGACAGAGCTCATGAGGGATCTTTTGAGGTTCTAAAGGAAGAAACGTTCTTTCTCCAGTCTGGCTCTTCTTCATATTTCTGAGCATTTTATCTAGTTTGTGGGATGTGTGACCATGGGCACACCTCAGAAAAGTTTCTTTTTCAGGTGTCATCTCCTAAAATCCCTCAGAAGAAAGTTGTGGGGTTACCATGCTGTACACCCCCATTCCTTGGTGCTATATAATTGGCAAGAAATATCATTTAATTCACATGAAATATTAAAAATATTACATTTATGGCTGGAAGGCATGTGGAAAAAGAACTCTAGTTGGAAGCCATGTGCTAAGACAGATGACTTCAGCATGACTAGATTGTAAATTCAAAAGGATTAGATGGGAAAGCCATGGTGCTGATGGGCTTGCAGTAATCATCTCAATGACCCAACATTAAAATACAATAGCAAATGAGAATGCCCCAATGAAGCAACCAGTGGTCATCATCCTGTAACCTCTTCTTGCAGAAACTCCTTTGTTCTCTCACCTGTCCAGACATTAAGAGACTATCACAACTACCATCAGTGTTTTGTCACCTGAAGTTAAGATTATTAGTCCTTTCCAGGCCCCTTTTATTTGCTCTGCTAGAAAGCAATTAACACATCCTCCTTTGGGATGGGAAACAGGGTACTTAAACCATGGCTCCAAGCCTGATAATTCATAGTATCTCAGAAATAAGTAGGCATGTCACTCTGTCTGTTAGCTCCCAGGTTCTCATGCTTACGCTACCATCAAACTCTTGTTTGAGCCATCTTGCTTCGATCTTCTGCTTCTGGAACACTAATTATCACCCACTTCAACCCAAAACCTTGCGCTATCCAACCTTTCTCTCCCTTCCCTTTACTAGCCTTGTATGGTTCATGAGACTGCTTGATTGGTTGTGCATGTTTGTGAATCCCCCAATAAAAGCATTCTTCTGACTCTCAAGTGATGTCTTGCAGTTAGTAGTGGTATACACAGGTGAAAAGGTCCTGTGGTTACCCCCCTCTCACAGGCCTCCGTTGAGTTTTAATTCCTCACCTTTCTAAGGAGATGCTGGCACTGCTGGAGGACCTCAAAGTTCCCCACTCTTTGGAATAACACTAGTATAGATGTTGTGGTCTGAAAAAAATAACTTTTCCAAGCTTGAGACAGTAGAGTCATGGTATCCATTAGATCTCAGCTTCCTTCCTAGTGTGGTGTAATCCCTACCCATTCCATGTCAATGAGTGTTTTGCTTACCTCAAGAAAAAGCATGCAGACAACCTCTGAAAACAGAGTCCTGATATACCTCACAACACAAATTCAGCTGTTCTGTGTTTAAATTGCAGGTGAGAACTTTTATTTTACCATGGAAAAGATCACTTTGACACGTTAGCAACCTCTTGATGTCTTGGCTTTGAAACTGATGAGCCCAATTGCAGTGCATAAGATTTAGTGATAATCAAAATAATCCTCTTGGCTCCAGGAGACTTGAGTATTTCTTTCCCAGCAAATTCTCTCATTGCTGATGCTAGTCTGCTTAGGAAGAACAAGTTTAACACTGTGGAACAAGGCCTAATGGAGACGCATGGTAAAAGGGCAGTTCACCAGGGAGTGGGAAGGTTAAGCGCCGCTTTGAGCACCACATTTCCCTCTCTTCATTTTGAAAATATATTCAGGGGGAAACAATACTCAGTAGGGCATACGTTTATTTTCAGTCATACAGAAATGGGCAAATAATCAAAACACATGTCAGCTATGTAGTACATCCTAAGAGCTTTGCATATCTCATAGTAGGAGCATATTATACATGTCAGGTCCATGACTGGATCTCTCATTTCCTTTCTTTTTTCTTTTCTTTAAAAGAATCCAAGTAGGATCTCAGTTTGGGCTGGAGGCATGCCACAGTTGAGATGGAGTTCACCTGCCCCTGCCTGGTGTTTTCAATACTTAGATCACTGCAAGCTGCTGTTAGCCACAAAAGTGGAGAATACCTTATCAGTTCTTTTTCTTCCACATCACCAAAAGAGATACGAATTATAAGTATGCACCTTCTCCTACATGTCCAGAACTCGCAAAAGTTATTTCAAACTACATCTCCCAGAATCCACCAGGCAGTAGTCCTCCTGTCTGGGTACTGCAGTCCAAGGAGTCACTTGGTTGTGTTCTATACCTGACCATTAGCTGATATGCATTTGCCTTCAGTTGGGGAAGAGTTTGTTTTATCTCTGGTGTCTTGGCCTTGATTCAGAATGGGTTTTCCAAATGTTTTTCCTTTTAAGCAAGCAAAACAACCAGTCACTAATATGACACCATATTTACTTACCTACATCATATTTACTTTGGCCTCTTTTATCTTTTGCTGACTGCTGACCTGATCATGTTTTCACAGCATAAGTACATACACATACAACTGAACGGGTTCTTAAAGCCATTCTCATACAATGAAATGTCAGCACCCTTCTCTACAGTCTGAGGGAAGAACATCCATGCAGTTAGAAGGAATGATTCCTTTTGTTCCAGAAGTGAAGTTTAGTTTCAGGAGCATATTTAACACACAGTGACCTGTGTTGTAGATATACTGGCAAGGAATACACCTGGACATAGATGTTCACATAAGGTATTGGTGGTGCGGACTCAATCAAATCAAAACACTTATTGATGTTGACATGTGGATGATTGTATCCTATTGTCCAACATGACACAGGCATCAAATGAAGGCTACATCTTCCTGTAGTACTGGTTTCATGGCTGGGTGTTAAACCAAACATGCTGCTCCTGTTCTTGATTTATGTTAACCCTAAGGCAACCCTATCACAGGGGGTTTACCATTGCTTTTCTCTGAGGCTGAGTGTGTGTGTGGTCACCCAGCTGGGTTTACACGGCTGAGAAGGGATTTGAAGATTCATTTCCAGAGTCATAGTCCAACTTTCAAACCACTAAATCACACTGGCCTTCTTAAACCAAGCATGCGAAAAAGGGTCAATGGATAAAGAGGGAACAAAGGTGCATGGATATATATATATATTGTCCAAATAGTCACAAAGTAATGTGTAAGTGACACTTCAATTTGACTCGGCTATCAGTAGGGCTGTAAGTTGTCACTGTTTTTGTTCCTGAAGAAAGTAACAGGTAATCTGCTCAGTTTTCTACCTGCTTTTGAGAAAGTCTGAAAACTGTGCAACCTTTGAAGCCTATTCATAGTTCAGGACTTACTCTGACCTCCAAAACAGCACTTTCTGGGCAAAAAGTTGCAAAGATTCCCATCAGTCCCAGATTCCACCTCTCAAAGGACTCCTGATGCTTGAAAGTTGTTTTTCAACAATTTTGAATATTTTTGAATATTCCTTGCAACCCTAATATTCACCCTGGTAGTCTGTCCAGTGTTGCCTGTGGAACTGGCCACAAAATACTTCCCTAACTTGCTAACTCAAGAATATAATTTCTGACAAAAACTAACAAAGATAATCTTTAAAAAAAAATGCTAGATATGTGCATATAAAGTCTTCTCACAGTCTTTTTGCGTATGTTTGAAATACTCCCCTTTTTCTTTGTAATCTTCTCAAACAACTGATTTTTTTAGGGTGTTTTTTTTTTGTCATGCCAGACAAGTGGTTATTTACAAGCGTGCCATGCCCTTTCTTCTCCCAGATTGGTGTGGCAGTTCTCAATCTGATAAGGTGCCCTGTCTTTATCACACAGCTCTGTTTCCCCCATTATAACACCACTTTTCTGTAAAAGGGTGAGTTTTGTCAATGTTTATTTAGAACCACAGAATAGTTTTATGATAGCATGTTTTCTGTGTTACTTTATATACTGTATACAACTCAAGTCAAGCCAGTGCTTACCAAAATAAACTGTAACATTTGTTAATATAACAATAAGAATAAAGTAGTGTGTTAAAAGTTTGGATGCAGTCAAGGTTGATACATTTCCTCAATGCATTTTTTTAGACAATATAAAAAGTAACTCCCTGATCAGAAACAGCTGAATTATATCTTTAGACTTTCCTGAAGGGCACAGTTATCATACAACAGTCCTTTGACTAAACTCCTACCGAAGGCTTAACCCCCTATCTAGGTCACCCTCTCTGACCAGATCCTACTAAGGTACTCTTCTGCTTCTCCTTAGGCTTCTACTGAGAACTAAACTTCCCAACAGAGCCACAGTCTCTGGCTTACTGAGGGATTCTACTCCCTAGCTCCTTGCTAGGCTCCCACTGATGGAATCCAATACCCACAGGTACTTGGCTTTATAAAACTTTTTTCTCTCAGCCACAAGCCCCTCTCACCCAGTACTGGCTGGGTTTCTCTCCAGAAGTGCTGTTTTGGTGGCCTAGCAGCCTGCTTCCAGGCTGACTTGGCTCTTCAGATAGCCAGACTCCCAGACTTTTGTCACAGCAAGGCTGTGCTAATTCATCTGATCTAGCCAAGCAACTGACACAAGACAGGTTCTACCATGTAGCTGGCAAGTCCTGGGCATTCTGTTTTCCCTCTTTTGCCCTCTAAGAGGTGCACTGTCCGCAATCATCATTCTTTTTACACAACCGTTGTTTTCTACTTTTGGAACCCATTCGTATTCCATGCAGTGCTGTTTTTTTGAAGGCAAGCCCATGGCCAACCAACTGTAGCACAAAAACAAACAAACAAACAAAAAACTATACCCCTCTCCACAAGTATATCCCCAGTGCCTTCTGTTGCAAGAGAAATGGAATTGCTTTGCAGTAAATTGCCAGACAACCACCAAGATTAAAGTGGCAACACGACTTTAAGTTTCCAAATCTCTTTATCTCAGCTTTGCAGTTTCAGTAGGCAGTAGGAGCATTTAATATGTGAGAATGCTTGCCGAGTCACAGAAGAGCACAGAGTGCCCTGAGTGCATAAGCAGCCCTGGAGACGCCGTGACTTTCCAGGAGCTGACAGTGAATAAGGTCAAGTGGGCTGTTCTCCTTCGATATTGGCGTCCCAAGGATTTCATCTTGCAGTATTTTGTTCAAGCCTATGCTCTGTTCATTTTAATGAATATGTTGTGTCATTTCAACAAGACAAACATCTTAAAGGTTGGAATCCAACACTGCATCAATACTAGTAGTGGCTGATGTCTCCTTTGTCAGTGGGGCAGTGAACAACCTTCAGGTTTTAATCTAGGCTTTACAACAGTTCTCCAAGACACTAATTCCCATTCCTAAATAGATTCAGCACCCTGGATAGCTCTTCTGAAGATACCCCAAGCCTGTAATGGACTCACTGGCCCCCTGACCTGGGATCTACCCATTGCCACTGATGAACAGAGTTTCCCCGGTGTTCTCCACTTGCCTATCCACAATTTTACTCTGGAAGCCTTCCTCCCAGTCTGCTGGAGTAGATGTTGAGGACGTGTTGCTGCAAAAAGCAGAGAATCACCCTCCATTCTATGCCACTGATAGAAACTATTCAGTGAGCAGGGGGAGCTATTTGGATTAAATTCTTGTTTATGTGTGTCATTAAAAGCTAATTTAAAAGCTAATTCACACATAACAGATCATCCTCTTTTCTATGGCTGGTCTGACCATTAATCCAAATGAGGCAGGCCTTTCATGAAATAGGCTTGGGGAGCCATGATAGGGGACTGAATTCTTATTTTCTTTGCTATAATTGATTTTTATTGCCAGGGAATGAGGTGAGTTGCTTATGGGTTTTTCTGCCTCATATCCTGAAATAATGTGTCTGGCTATGGATAATATACACCTTGACTTGGGTGGGTGAGAGGTGCTTCAGTCAGCAAAATATTTCAGGGTAATCCTACCCTGTTCTCTTGCTTTATCCTGTGCGCATGTTCTACCTACTTTCAGTCCAGATCTGACCAGAAGAATATAACTCTAGGCTGTTGCCTCTGGTATTACTTACAAACCCTAAAGGTATAGGAGCATACCATCCAGTCTTACATGATGTCAGAGTATACCGATTATGCCAATTTTTTTTCATTCAAGACTAACATTTAGAAAAATTAATTTTTTTGACAGTTGCAGCTGGTAGCTGTTTTGTCAGAGGATGCTAAATCTTTTCCATGTTTTAGTCTAAAGTTTGAAGATACCATCAGAGGTGCAGTACCCAATCCACAAAATAGCTTAGATAGCTCCTTTAAAAGTCTGAAACCCAGAGCAGATGCATTGCCCCACTGATATGGGAGCCAGCAGACCGTAATGGACTTTGGCCTACCATTCCCACAGCACAGCAGCTACCAGGACCACTGGCCATGCTTGTTGAGGGACTCTTGGTGTTGTAGTGTAAATATATATATATATATTTCCAAACTCTAATCAAGACTGATGTCTCTATTATTGTAGGGATGATCCCAACTAGTGGACTACATGGTGCTAATGGGAGACAATGAAAGAACATGGGGTCTTTTTTCCTTATCCTTTTTCTTTTACGAGTCATAAAAGCAAAGCACTTATTACATGAATATATATTTATTCTAAATTTTGTAATTACAGTGTATATGCCATTATGTTGTCCATGATATCTATTTCTGTGAAATTTCAAGCTGGGAGGCTGGACAGTTGTTGTTTTTTTTACAGTATCATTACTTTTGTCCATTTCTGCAGTTTTAAATGCTTTCAACGATATTCCATGGAGCAGAAATAATGTGACCAGTTTTCCATTTGTTCAGATCAGAAGAAGCATGAGCAACTAAGGCATCATGTACCTTAAATACCTGAACCTGGAGGTCTTTCAGTGCCCACCATGCAGTCCTAGAAATTGAAATGCTGTGGTAATACCCCAGTTTCCTCTGTCCATTAAAGCTCTGAAGGCACAGACACCCCTTTTTTCCTAAAAGATAGAGGTGATCTAAATTAAGGTCTTTTCCACACGGGGCGAGGGAATTGCCCCATCCCGGTACTCACTGGACCTTTGTGCTCCACCCGTGGGTCCAGGCTGGTCTGGAGCAGTGCGTGGCCGCACTCCACACTGCTCCGGGGATGAAAATGGCGGCTTCCAGTTGGTGGAGGCTCTCCACCAACTGGTGAAGCTCGCCAGCCTAAAGTCCACCCCCAGCAGATCTGCAGGCTCGCACTGGTGCGAGCCTGCAAATCTGCACCGGAGCGTGGGTATGGAGTGGCGCGCTCCGTGCTTTTGAAAGACCTGTTATAAGCAGTCTTTCAAAAGCATGCTGAACGACCACTTTGGGTCGTTCGGGAGCAGGCTGAGTTGTGGAACTACACAAAGTAGGTCCGACCCAGTCTGGTCGCAGGTGTAGACGTCCTCTCTGGAGGACGCTCTGCACCGTTTCTTTAAGCCTGTGCGGAAAAGGCCTAACTTAGACATCTTAGAGAGATCTCTATTTAAAAATTCAGACAAATGTTGGATGCCATGCCAGGAAGGCAAGTTATTTGTTATTTAATAATTGTTAGTGCCTTTTTACTGAACTTGTGAGATTTCCACAGGGTGCTACATACCTACACTGGTATTGCGCACCGTACATGGGTAGTATTGACTGCCTTTGGATGCTCTGCATTTGGGTTTGCAAGGCAGATGGCACTTACTTGCTGTTCTGCCTCAGGCAGCAAATTCTCTTCTAATGAGCCCTGGTGGCGCAGTGGTTAAATGCCAGTACTGCAACCGTAAGGTTGTGAGTTCGATCCTCCCAGGCTCCAAGGTTGACTCAGCCTTCCATTCTTTCGCAGGTCGGTAAAATGAGTACCCAGCTTGTTGGGGGCAATTAGCTAAAATACATTGTAAACCGCTTAGATAACACTAGTTGATAGGCGGTATAGAAATAACTGCTATTGCTATTGCTATAATGCCCCTGCACATTACCTAATGGTAAGGCCACTCTGGTTTTGCTCATTGTGAAGAGCCCTTGGTTTACACTGATGTTCTGTATGAAGAACCTGGTGCATACTGCATTTTAAATACTTCGGGGGGGGGGTGGCACTTTTTGCTATTGGAGAGATTTCTCTCCATACCCTCCCACACTTTATAGAGCCTCCTCGTCTCCAGAAAGATATGAGTGAGGCTAAAAGAACTCCTACTGCAGGTGATAGCAGAAGAAACTAATCAATAGCAAAAAAGATGAACTAGATGCATTTGACACTCAGTGGAAATCTGTTCTGAATGTGTTGCAGAGATCAGCAAAACTGAAAGGACTTGTGTTAATCTGTTCTTATTAAATGTGAAATGTGATTTGGTGGAAATGTTACTTGTGTTCAGATTTAACTGGAACTCTGTCCACTAAGAAGAAAGAAGCCGTAGTGGTTGGCTTTTGTTTGGTTTAATTGGTTTGTATTTTTATCTGAATGCTAAGCAACATTACTTGAATTGGTCTCTTTGTTCGTTATGACATTTAGCTGAATGCTGGTGAAAGTGAAGTTTTGCTGAGGTTCATTTCTATGCCCCTAACTCAGCATCTTCAAATTTCCACCTTCTCAAAGATTAATTTGGTACATATTACAATCTGACACTTTGAGGGAATACTGAAATGCATCTAATAAATGTGTCCATGCCAGAAGGTGTCCCCCCATTTATTATAGCAGTTGAAAACTCCAACAGTACTTCCAGAGCTCCACAATGAAACACTTCCCAAAACTGGAGCAAATAGGCTAGCTATGGCTTATGTGGAACATTTATGAGAGAGAATACAGGGCATGTATTTCACAGATACTTAGTAATCCCATGAGACTTGTAGTTCCATATTTGACTTGCTATAAATACTAAGAAGGGTTATTCTAAGGCAAGGGTGGGAAATTGTACAGTTCACCAACCTGGTGGACTGCAACAGCACATTTTGGTGCACTTAGAGTGATGTGGCATCACTTTTGGCTGCTGTTTTGGCTGATTAGGGGGCACTTTTTTTTTCCTGTTTGTGGGCTTTGGGGATGTCAGGGGAAGAAAACTGCAGCACTTTGAAGCAATTTTGGAAGATTTTGGCTGCTTTGGGGGGGGAATACTGAAAAATCAGCTCCCCAACTTTTTCATTAAATTTTGGATGGGGTCTAGGAACTTGGTGAGGGGGCCTATGGATTATTCCAAGGGCTACATATAGAGATCCAGCACTTTGTCCACCCTTTCCAAAGGCAATACCTTTCTCTTCACGACATGACGTCTCTTATCCCCTTCTTGACTGCATGATAAAGTTCTTTCCAAACATGGACATTGTGCAAAGCAGTTTGAAATACTGGAGTCTGTTGTCTAAAAAGCAAATAAATTTAAGAAGGCTAAAGCCCTGGAATGTGTCTCAGTGTATGAATTTTTGCTATTTTATTTTCTTTGCTTAACTGTCCCATAAGTTTTCTGCATCATTTACAAAACAAACATGTATTTCAAATGCAATGTAAAACAAAAGCTTTTAAACTTTTAAACTAAAAACTGCAGCAGGAACTTAGATTTTAAAAGTAAGCACCCAAGTCATAGAACTTGGGCAATTTTTAAGGTACTGGCTGAAGACAAGAGAAAAGTCCCAAGATCCAGGTAAATCTAGTTGAAAAGGTTGTTCCATAACCAGTGTTACTAACAAAAGTGCTAGTCTTTGGTGGTAGGAATGTAAATATTTATTTATTTCGTTGTCACATGCCAAAATGAATAATTTTAAAAGTTTTGCCCATTCTGAGTGAAATCATAAAACATTTTGTGCATTTTTATGGATCCCCCCTTAGATTTGGGAGACTATTGTTGTGTAGTACACTGTTTTCTTTGCAAAAAAAACTTATTTTACACAAAAATGTTGTGAATTGTTACCAAAAAAAAAAAAAAGTCCTGAAATGTGAAATATCTACTAGTGTTTAAGCATTCCCTTGATGAAGTATCTTGATATATCAAGCATAAGGAAATTTATGAGTGTTCCTTACCTCCCTATTCAGTGGTTACCCATCTTATACCATTTGGCAGGGGCACTCAGAGAAACACCTCTGAAGAAGATCTTAAGGCTCAGATAGGTACCTATGGGAAGAGATAGTCATTCAGGTAAGGAGGGATCTAAACCACCAACCTTCAGTTTGGGTTCAGAAACAGAACAGGAGTCAATGCAGCTGTCAAAACCAAAGAGTAGAAGCTCTCTCTCCTTTCGTGGCCTGAATATAATAAAGAGAATGTTAATTTTGGATTCTGCACTTGCAAATTCTCTTTAAAAAAAAACTAACAGGAAATGTTTCAAAATAAAAAAAATGTGGAAAATATTTAGAAACTCCCTGAAATTTATTTCTTCTTTAAAAAAAAAATGAACGATTTATGTTTAGAATTTGAAATGTAATGACCAGTTATATTTCTACTGCTACCTGCTCAATATGAAAGTCAAAATGTGCATCATTTACTAAATTCAATCCAAAAGCATAAATTGTGGAACATATTGTATCTTTTCATCTCAAATGACCAGTATGTACCATTACAAGAGAGAGAAGTGTAGTAGAACATCGGTGTGATCAGATAAACAGAAGCCTGCTCTGGAGATGTAAACTGCATTTAGGGTCAGATTACATTTTTCTGTGAACAAGGCTTTTTATTTCAATATACTATGAAAGAATGCAGGAAATGGCATAGAGAAGTACAAAAATGTTGCACAACGTCAATAAAGAATAAAAAATATGCATTCTGACCTTCACTTTATTTCCTTTTTTAAAAAAAGGAGAAAAGAATCAAAGGGTAATTCATAGAATATATCTAAGTCTACATTGGCTTCTGAGGGTGGAAATTATTATTTCATTAAAAATGTATTGATTCATAACAGCAGTTGAGTTTTTTCCCTCAGGAAAAAAGACTGAAAGTTTGAAATATGACCTTAACATTATAAATAATGGATATATGCCTAAAGGGAGAAAAGTGATATATTTATATCACAGATGTACTATGTGTACATGC
Source organism: Iguana delicatissima (assembly GCA_948472985.1). Taxonomy (NCBI): domain Eukaryota; kingdom Metazoa; phylum Chordata; class Lepidosauria; order Squamata; family Iguanidae; genus Iguana; species Iguana delicatissima. The sequence goes on from CAOKZL010001669.1 coordinate 295,996, forward strand.
ATCTGGATTTTTATTGCTGTATTGCATTGTGACGTCTAGAACTTGATTCTCTTCTGGGCATTGTTACCCATAGTACCTTTGCATTTTTTTAAAAAATCATGAAATAACAACTTGTCTACAAATATCTCGTTGCTGTTCTGTGCCTTCAAGTCATTTCTGACTAACAGCGACTCTAAAGCAAACCTATCATAGAATTTTCTTGGCAAACTTTTTTCAGAAAGAGTTTGCCGTTGCCCTCCTCTTATATTGAGGCAATGTGGCTTGCTCAACATCTCCCAGTGAACTTGCGTGGTCGAGCAGGAATTCAAACTCTGATTTTCTGGAGTCCTCATCCAGCACTCGAACCACACTGTCTGTCATAAAGAAATATATACCCCAACATGAACCATCAACTTAATTGCATCAGTCTCTGCTTTGATATTTTCATGATTTATGCCACCCCCACAAAATTAGCAAGTAATTTTGTCTTATTTATCTAAAAACTATATATAATACTATAGGGTGAGCTGTGTCATAAGCAAACAGTACCAGATCACTGAAATGAGATTTGTTTCTCTTTTTTTCTGTACATATAAAAATACAGTGATGTGGGTTCTGGATTACTCATGAATTCCTCTCCTGGCCAACCCACTACTAATAACAAAATGCTGAGTTTTAAATGGTAATGCATTTGAAGTTTAAAACAAAGTTACAAAATTTGAATGTTATAGTTTCTGTCAACCCTACACTCATGATGACCCAGCCTCTGAGTAGCTAAGTTATCTTGTTTATTCACTGACCACCATCAATATTCCTAGAGTCTTAAGAAAAGTCTCCTCCTTACCTAGGACATGTTCAGGATCAAACTAGCAAATAAATTTGTCATTTTTCTAAAAGAGATGCTCTTTAAAATGGTGAAAGATGTCTGTTTGTCATAGTTCATACTTCTTTGCAGCTATGCATCTTGCATTTAGTGTGTTTTGCTTTATAATTGGTCATTGGAAGGTAAACATGGGCATAATTTCCAAGTTGTGAGAAGTTGTGAGAAACCAGGTTAATTGCAGGGATGAATTCCCCTTAATGTCTGTCTGAGCATAATCCACAGAGAGTGGTGGTAGTTGTGATGAATTGCATAGGGTCAGGGTTAATTTCTGCCTTCTTAAGGCAGAAGAGTTCTAGGAAAAAAGCCAATACTTTCTTTGCTATGAAGAAATAAGATTCCCTTCCTTCAGGATAATCTCTTCTGATGGTAGTTGGCAATTCCGTTAAATCTGGTATGGTCTTTCATTGTCACCAGTGAGGTGATTGAGACTCTTGCTGATAGGTAATTTTATTTCTCCAAGTGGTGCTTCTATTTCTGTGATCCTCTTGAAAATAAATGAGTCCAGTTAGTCAGAATAACAGTACATAAACATACAATACATGTAAAATCTATTCCACCTCAGTGAAAAAGTAATTCTTGTCTACAAAGACCCTGCACAGGGACTTTCTAATCCCGCATCACCACAACCATTCCATAACGGCATGGATTTGGACATGAATGTTTGTAAATACTTTAAAATATTTCCCTGATTTTTCAGGCTGAAAGGGCTAATTTTTCAGTAAGAATCAGCTGCCACACAATGGACTGGATAAGGACTTAGAACACAATCTTTACTTTGAAAATAGTCAAGGGCCAACTGCTACTGCATGAGGCCATCTAAAGGTGGAGTAAAGCCAGTGCCCTCCACCTTATGAATGCTGGAACTTACTTAGGACTACCCACAACCTAGCTAAAGTTTTTGACTGTGTCCTTGGGCTGAAAGAGATGTAGATCCGGCATAATTTGGTTCCATCCTCAGTCCAGCCCTAATGTTTGCCATCAGATCTTACTGTGCAGAGCACTTGTGCCAGCAGATTCATCTCTAATATCAGCCAAGAGGAGAGTCTTGTCAGTAAAAAAGAATTTCGTCTCATCCTAACCCCCCCAATCAGCACTTTCAATTCATATTCCACTGTTTGTATATTCTACTTATAGGGGACCCACTGATTGCTAAGTGCAGCCCTAAACATTTCATTAAGTGTACTCCAACATATGGCTAAGTTTGACTCAAACCCAGTGCATCCAAAGCTATCCATGGTGGCATGGGAAAATGTAGCAGATAAATCTGGATTGAATGAAGATGTAATGAGCCAGCTAGGCCCTTCATGGACACAACCTCAATAACTTCATCATAGTCACAATGGTGGCTTTTTTTCCTCTCCAGGAATTGCTGAAATAGCTGCAAGGTCTCTGTGGGTACAATGCAGAAACAAGCTGTTTTACACATTGTTTATGCTGTGTGGATGGAGTCATAAAGGTAATCAGAAAAATGTTTGTCTGCTGAACTAGACATGTGAAAACCTGAGGGGGGGCAGGGTTGGAAAAATTTAGGAAAAAAATATGTTCTATTTTCCCCTCAAAGACTTTTTTCCCCAGAAAAAAAAATCAGGAAAATGGATGGTGATGATGATGATGATCTTACAATAATGAAATCATTTCAGACAAGATCTTCATAAACTTAGCACCCCATGATCATTTCTAAAAAATCTTTAAGAAAAAGGCTTTTGTGTAAAACTATGTACACTTTCAGTATCCTTTTCTCAGTTCTTTTTATGGGAATTAGTGTGTTATGTCTGTTTGCCACTATGGAGAACTAATGAAGGCAAAATAGTAGCTTTCTGTTTTACTAAAATTGCTTACTCCTTTTGTTCTTGTCAGTTCCCACCCCTACCCCCACTGCCTCATCCCTGAAACTGGTAAAGAGGGTCTTTCTATAACTCAGCTGTTTTTTGTGGTTCAGGACCTTGTGGTTTCATTTGTAAAAATCATCATCATCATCATCATCATTTTTTAAAAGTTCAATTTGTAATTATATTCTGAGTAAACTATATTTTTAAAGCATCAAATATGTTAATTTTATGCCATTTCAAGTTATATATAATGTATTTTATATTCCTAAAGTAAGAAATTGACTTTCAGTCTGTAAAGGATGCTAATATTATATTTTTTTCAATTTGCTCCAAAATTTCAATTTTTCCCAGTAAAGAACCAGAAAAAAAAAGACCCTTATGGTCTGAAAGCTTCCAGAAATGTTACATCTCTATGCAGAAGTGCCATATGCTAGGTAAAAATGCCAAGGTATGCAGAAATTAAAAGTTTCCATACTTGCAGAGGATTAGGTTGTATTATAGCAGTTTGATATCAGTTTAACTGTCCTGACTCTATCCTATGGAATCCTGGAATCTGTAATTTATGGAAGGTTGTTAAGAATGATCTACCTTTCCAATATTCCTTTTTTGTTTATAATTTTCTTTTTCTTTAATTTTTTTTGTATTTTACTTATTTACTTTTTGTTGTAATTTGTTGTTATCCACATTTCTTTTTTTTGTCGTTTGCTTTTATTTTTTTTAAAAAAAACTCCTAATGATAGTAATAATAATAAAAAATAATTATTAACCAGATAGCTCTAACAGCTCCCCAGATTACAAATATCTGGATTCAGTAGGATAGAACCGTGTCAGTTAAAGTGGAATCATAATGTTATAATTGTATAGTGTGGATACTGCCCTATAGAGGAGGGAAAATTTCTGTTTCCTTAATATAGATACATGGTTCCATCAGCGGTAATCCATATGAATAATATTTACACTGTTGCCTCAATATGAATCCATAGTTAGCATAAGGGTACAAATTCTTGTTTGTACTGCGGAAAGGGAAGTAATTCTCAAATGTTTAGGAAAAAACACTAAACCTCTTATTGTGATCAAATGGCTAAGAGAATATGTCATCCACTGCATGGACAGACAGATGGAAGTCAGAGTACCCATTTAAAAAAAAAGATAACTTTTGTGCCTTACTCCACATCTTCCATGTCTCTTTGCTTAATCAGAGATGCTGACTCCCTCTTGCTCTTCTGCAATGTGATTAAGGCCCTTTTTGCACCTTACCTGGTGCTGCTGGCGTCGCGTGGGGATCGCACAAAAAGCCTTGTCTGGGAGGGAATCACGTCCCCTCCGCTTCCCCTCTGCACCAGCCCTGTGCTTGCCAGAAGGAAGTGTGAGCATTCCTCCCCTTCCTTCTGCAGCGCAGCCAGGTACTTTCCCAGGCTGCGCTGAGGGAGGAAGTGTGATGGCTGTGCGTCTGGAGACTCCACACACAAGGTAAGTGCGAGTGGGGCACGGGAGGGACGCACGATCACACATCATTTTCGGCAACGAGCCAAAAATGATATAATGTGCAATTGCCGCCTAATGGCCTCAGGAGCATTGCGTGATTGTGAGGACATCATGTGGAACGGTCCTTGCAATCGCACAATGCTCCTGAGGCCATTTCGCAACAGGACTGGCATGCAAAAAGGGCTTAAGAGTGTGACATTAATTGTTCAAAATCCAGTTTTTGATTCTGCTTTTTGCTCGGGTATGTTGCTCCTTATATCTCTTAAGGATTCTATTTGTCCAGATATACCATGACTGTCTTTAGAGAGGCTTTTAATGTCAGCTTCCAGTCAGGGCAATGTTCCTGCTACTCACACATGAAGTGCACCATTAACTTTATCTCCAGGAAAAGCAATAGGACTGCATACTGAGAGGTAGCTTGCATGTCAGCGCAGGCAGAGGTCAAGCAGGGGCCGGGCCGGAGGCGGCCACCAGCAGCGTCCCAAACAGTCCCACAGGGGCGCTGCAGCCAGCAAGGGCCTCGAACTGAGGTTTGCCTTAACAGCAGGTGTCAACGAAAATAACAAGGGGTTGCCTCACCCCGAACACAAAATGGTTACTGCACCTTTAACGCAGGGTAGGATCCTGGTGGAGCCGGGCATCGGTACACAGACAGGGGCTGGACTGGAACAAGGCACAGGTGACAGACGCACGGGAAGCCGACGGTTGTTGCTCCGTGCCCTCCCCAGTCCAGCGCCTGCCTAAAAGGCCTGCGGGCCGGGCCGCAGCCAATCCGCGCCGAGCACGCGGCCGGGCTCGCAGCTGTGTTACAGCTGGGAGCTCCCTGCCCCCAGGTGTTTCTCCTGCAGCCGCCGGGAGCGGCGGCTGGCCTCCTTGAGCCGCCGACGCTGCTGGAACGTTGGCGGTGGCGCGGCGGCCTCAGCCTCTTCCGCGGCAGCCTCGCGAGTAGGCGGTGCCCCGGGATCGGGCCTGGGGCCCGCCTCCTCCCACGGGTCCTCGTCCGCCACGCCCCACGACCCGAGAGCTGGACCAGCGGCCTCTGCAGTGCCGGGCCGATCCGCAGCGGCGGCGGCAGCCTCCGCTGCCCCAGGGAGCCCCTCACCGGGATCGGCGTCAGCCGCAGCATCCCAGCGATCCCCCCCGGCGGCGGAGCCATCCACGGCAACCGCGCGGCCCCCGCTGTCGGCTGCAACCTCCGACGGGCCCGGCCCCGCCTCCTCCTCCTCAGAGGTAACGACGGCGTCGGCCTCCGCAGCACCCGCTGGCGCGGCGAGGCCCGAGGCCCTGACATTGCATCTGAATACTAAGGCAACGACATATCAATCATACCCAAAGTCTGCCTGGCCCTTTAGCAATTTAAAAAAAAATTGTTTTGTAAAGAACTGAAGTGGACAAAACAGTACAGGATCTTCAGTGATTGGTGGCTGGTAATGACAGCGTTTCCACACCACAAGTGTATATATGTATACATCATTTCCATAAATATTACATTGTTCTGTATGTTATCTCTGATATCATGACAACAGCTCTACAGAGTAGACGAGTAGATTGCCAACCTATTTCTGTAAATGCATGGGGAGAGGTGAGGTAGTGAGAGAAGCGCTATTCAGGTGTTTTAAATGTAAGTTTTAAGAAAATTATGGGCCCTACCCCCTACTGTATCTATCTCCAGTTGCATTACCCTTTGCACACAAAGCGTGACTTTCTTGAGGAAAGAGTCTCCTGTCCCTGGCTACTCCCCACCAAATTTTGCAGCCTGAAAATTCAAGTTTCCAATTCTCAAGGAGAATTCCCATGTAGAGTTCAGTAGTGGTGACCAAGCATATCTTTTGCTCACTTTTATAAATCATGACTTGGAGGTAGAATGACTTCTGGATTGATTAGATTCATAGCTCAGCTACTGATTGTGCAATCCTACATTTCCTTCAGCTGCCTCTATTTACCAAGGAGAGTCTCTGTTTCATTCACCACTGCCAATTTACCAATGCAGATTAGGCTACCATGGCAGTTTCACAACCAAGTCTCTATATGACCAAGTCCCACACAAAGATTTTAGGTTGGAAAATTGTGTGAAGTCCTTAATGTATGTCTATAAGCAAAGGTGGGAATCATGCAGCTCTCTAGCTATAGTTGGATTGCAGGTCCCTCAAGCCTTATTTAACATAGTCAATAGCAAGGAATTCTGAGAGCTGGAGTCCGACAAATCTGGAGCGTGTTGTGCTTCCTACTCATAGGCCTTTTCCACACAGGGCTGATACAACGCAATAGCGTCATATTGTCGCTTTTATATCTGCATGTTAAACCGGTTTGACATTGTTCTGTCCTCCGTGGTTCCACACAAGTTGAGGTCTTAGCACGGTTAACATTGACGTTAAACCAATGTATTGTAAAAATGGAAAAACTCCATTGTAAACAACCCAAACCACTTCTGCTGTGTTTTATCCTATGTGCAGAAACATTACATTGATTCACACACTTGTGCTAAAACATAGCAACAGTTTCTACATTCTTTTTTAAATTGGCCAATTAGTGGCAGTAGGGTGGAGCGAGGGAGGAAGTAGCAGTTCCATGAGAATTGACAATGCGAAAGCTACAAATGATTTTCTCTGCTTTACTTCGATAGAAACTGGAGGGCATGCAGATAGGAATCCGGGTAAGTTGGAGTAAAAAACACCACTCATGACATGCGGTGAAACGCTCCCCCACTCTAGTGCAGAAATGGCTATAGTCTATCAGAAGTTAGATAAAGTACAGATACTAGTTTCCATTATTCTAACAACAAGTAAGACAAGTTACCTCTTTACATTAAAGGTTAATGCAAGTTTAGTGATAAGAACAACTTTTCTTGTTTATTTAATTGCAGCACTGTGCTTTGCATGTGTTGTGGATAAATCAAATTGTTTCCAACTAAGAAATCATGGTGCAGTTTACATGGCTGTTGAATACCATTATTACAAACTTACCTTGTGCTTCTTAGACAAGCTACTGGAAAAGGTAAAGCATCCAGTGGTGATTTCATTACTTGTTGATCCGTCTCAAAAAGAATATTGGAGAGCTACCAAAAATGCTCAAAAAAGGCGAGAGAAAAGATCAGGAGACTGGAGCAACTCTCCTATGAGGAAAGGATGGATTATACCATTTGATTCTCCTTAAACTTAAGGGGGAAAGCCAGTGAAAGGGAAAAGTGATAAAGATGTATAAAATTATTCAGTGATTAAAATAAAGTCTGCCAGTTTGAGAGAAGATTTAAGTCTATCTCATGTTTGTGGATACTTCATAAAACCTGGAAATTTGAGGCTAAGACTCATGCCATAATAGTTGTGCTCTGTGATCAGGGATGATAGTGGACAGTGTCACAAACTCAACTTGCTCATAGTCCACCTTCCATGCACTCTTGGTTTGTCTTTCACATCCAACTCCAGGTTGAGCAAATGGAGTGCCTGGGACCAACAGCAATGCTGAAATCTCATCTTGTATTTGCCTTTTGAAGCAGCTAGAGTTGACCCATGCAAACATCAATCAGTAGCTGGGAAGATAGATTCAGCAGTGAAAGTGATCACTCTTCTACCACCTTTCACTCGTATTAGCTACGAGCATTGTTGGCTAGGGAATTCAGGGAGGTATACATATAAAAGGAAATTTTTAAAAAGGAACTTTTCTGGCCTCTGGTAGTATTATCAACCCTGCTCTGTGTTAACAACAAAAGCTGACATAGCCATGCATAGTACCAAATATTAATAAGAAAGTCAGTGTTGCCAGTAAAATAACTTCTCTTTCATATTATTCTCTTCACATTTTTTTTTCTTTTTGCCTTCAAGATGTTCATCCTTACAGTCTTGTGAAAACTGGGGGGAGGATCACTTTTTCTCACATTTGATGTCTCATTTGCTTTCACATTTGGATTTTTAAAACTTCAAATTATTCCCAGTGAAAATATGGAAAAAAATGATCAATGTAAGTCAGTTCTGCAGAACAAGCACCAATGAAACTCTTCCCCACTGACATCTTCCAAATTTCATCAATATTCTCATTGTGCAGAATCATAGAATCATAGAAATGTAGAGTTGGAAGAGAGCACAAGGGCCATCCAGTCCAACCCCCTGCCATGCAGGAAAACCCTCAAAGCATTCCCGACAAGTGGCCATCCAGCCTCCGCTTAAAAACCTCCAAAGAAGGAGACTCCACCACACTCTGTGGCAGCACATTCCACTGCCGGACAGCCCTGACTGTCAGGAAATTCCTCCTGAGGTTCAGGTGGAATCTCCTGTCCTGCAGCTTGTATCTATTGCTCCTTGTCCTGGTCTCAAGAACAGGAGAAAACAAGCCCACTCCCTCCTCAACATGACATCCCTTCAAATATTTAAACATGGCTATCATGTCCCCTCTCAACCTTCTCTTCTGCAGACTAAACATACCCAGCTCTCTAAGTCTGTCCTCATAGAGCATGGCTTCCAGGCCCCTCACCATTTTGGTTACCCTCCTCTGGACCTGCTCCAGCTTATCCATATCCTTCTTGAATTGGGGTGCCCAGAACTGGACACAGTATTCAAGATGAGGTCTAACCAAAGCAGAATAAAGTGGTACCAATACCTCCCTCGATCTAGACACCATACTCCTATTGATGCAACCAAGAATTGCATTGGCTTTCTTGGCTGCCTTATCACACTGCTGACTCATGTTCAGCTTGTAGTCTATTAAGACTCCTAGATCCCTTTCACACGTACTGTTAGCCAGCCACGTGTCCCCCATCCTATATTTCTGCATACCATTTTTTTCTGCCTAAGTGAAGGACCTTACATTTCTCTCTGTTGAAATTCATTTTGTTAGCTTTGGCCCAGCTCTCCAATCTGTCCAGGTCCTTTTGAATTTTGATCCTGTCATCTGGCATATTAGCAACCCCTCCCAATTTGGTGTCATCTGCAAATTTGATCAGCGTGCCCTCTATTCCTTCATCCAAGTCATTAATGAAGATATTGAACAGCACCGGGCCCAGGACAGAACCCTGTGGCACCCCGTTAGTCACTTCTCTCCAGGATGAGAATCTGCCATTGGTGACCACCCTTTGGGTATGGTCAGTCAACAGTTACAAATCCACCTGACAGTAGCCCTGTCCAGCCCGCATCTTACTAGCTTCTTTGCAAGAATGTCATGGGGAACTTTGTCAAAGGCCTTACTGAAATCAAGATATACTATGTCCACAGCATTCCCTTCATCTATCAAGCAAGTAACACTATCGTAAAAAGAGATAAGATTAGTCTGGCATGACTTATTTTTGAGAAATCCATGTTGACTTTTCGTAATTACGGCATTGTTTTCTAAGTGATTAGAAACTAACTGTTTGATGATCTGCTCCAGGATCTTTCCAGGTACTGATGTCAGGCTGACCAGGCAATAATTATTTGGGTCCTCTTTTTTTCTCTTCTTGAAGATGGGGACAACATTTGCCCTCCTCCAGTCTGCCGGAACTTCTCCTGTCCGCCAAGGGTTTTCAAAGATTATAGCAAGAGGTTCCGCAATGACCTCTGCTAGTTCTTTTGAAATCCTAGGATGCAATTCATCTGGCCCTGGAGACTTGAATTCATCCAGTGTGGCCAGGTATTCCTGTACTACCTCTCTACCTATTCTGTGCTGCATTTCCCCCGCTTCCTCACCTGCTCCCCAACCACCAGGCTGAGTGTTTTTATCCTTTTGGGAAAAAACTGAGGCGAAGAAGGTGTTGAGGAGTTCTGTCTTTTCTCTTCCTCCTGTTATTAATGCACCATCTTCCCTGCTCAGTGACCCTATCGTCTCCTTCTTTTTCCTTTTGCTGCAGACATATTTAAAAAAGCCCTTTTTATTGTTTTTAATGTCTCTGGCCAGCCTAAGTTCGTTCTGTGCTTTAGCCTTTCTCACCTTCTCCCTACATCTCCTGGCTACTTGCTTATAATCTTCTTTGGTGATTTCCCCCTTCTTCCATTTCCTGTACATATTTTTCTTAACACTTAGCTCAGCTGAGAGTTCTTTAGTCAACCATTCCGGTTTCTTCAGATGCCTTCCATTTTTCCTCCTTAATGACACAGTTTTAGCCTGTGCCTTCAGTATCTCCCTTTTAAGGAACTCCCATGCATCCTGAACTCCTTTCTCTTTCACTATTCTTGACCACGGAATTCCAACCAGCAGCTCCTTCAGTTTACAGAAGTCTGCTTTTTTGAAATCTAAGACGAGTGCCTGGCTACACTTGTCTTCACCTCCCCACTGAATGCCAAATTCTAATAGGGCATGGTCAATCTCTCCTAAAGATCCAACCAGTTCTACATCATTAACAAGGTCTTCCCTGTTGGTCAGGATCAGATCCAGAATATTTGATCCCCTTGTCGCCTCTTCCACCTTCTGGACCATGAAATTGTCTGCAAGACAAGCAAGAAACTTGCTGGACCTTGCCGTCTTTGCAGAGTTTGACTGCCAACATATATCTGGGTAGTTGAAATCTCCCATTATTACTGCATCTCTCCTTTTTGAATGTGCAGTCATTTGGTCTATGAAAGCACCATCGAGGTCCTCAGTCTGGCTTGGAGGTCTGTAGTAAACCCCCACTATAATATCCCTATTGTTTCTCGCTTCCTTAATTCTTACCCAGATGCTCTCGACCTGGCTTCCAGTGTTCAAGTCATGGATCTCTTCACAGGTGAAAACATCCTTGACATATAAGGCTACTCCTCCTCCTTTCTTATTTGGTCTATTTCTACAAAATAGGCTATACCCCTCTATGGCCACTTCCATACTATACTGTTACAGTGCTATTATTCCACTTTCAGCATCCTGTGGAATTCTGGGGTTTGTAGTTCATTGAGGCCAAAGAGTTCTCTGGCTGAGAATTCTAAAGGCCCCTCCCTAAACTACAAATCCCAGAATTCCATGGGATGTTGAAAGTGGAATAATATCACTATATAAAAGTGTAGGGCGGAAATGGCCTATGTTACACTGCCTGCCATATTATTAAAATTGAGGGGTCTACTCAAAAAGAAACAGCAATCATATTTCAATATTAAAATGACTGAGTACATGGGGCTTCCAATCAAAAGCTTTGAATATTAAGTGCTTAAAACTTTGAGCCTAGATTAGGGATGGGGTAAGTGTGACCTGTAGGCCATGAACAGCCTCTAAGAAAGGGATGGAAAGAAAATTGAAACATATTTGGAAAATGGTTAAAAAACATGATTTAGACATGTCAAGAAGCCCTGACAAGAAGAATCTTGTACTGATGAGAACATTTGCAGTTTGGCACTTTTTCTATGCAAAATGCACACATGGTTGTTCTCTGCAGAAGCATTTTTCTGCATAGACGATAATATTTCTATGCAGAAGTATCATTTTCTGTAAAGAAAAGGCTGCTTCCTGGCTAAAACAATCACATGCAAATTTTGCACAAAATAAATCCACAATTACAGTATTTTCTGCAGAGGAAACAGCTTTTTCTGTGCAGGAAATAATTAGGGATGGGTCAATTCCAGAATTTTCTGAATCCAGATCCCAATCCCTGGAAGGTGCTAGGAATCCACGAATCTCGAATTTTTTGAATCCTTTTTTTAAAAAGCATTTAAAAAGCAAAGGAAAGAAAGCACCTCTATTAAAAAGTGTTTTTGAAGCAGAATTTGACATCTTTGCTTAATGAAAAAAATTAAATAATAGTTTTCACTTTCAGGAAAACTTTCAGGATCCACAGATTGCCCTGGCACCAGTGGGAGAAGAGTGGGGAGTGCAGGACTATGCTTCCCACAAGCTTATCATGCCCGCCTCAGGAAGGATCCGGCTGGCAGCAGGAAAAGAGCAGAGAGTCAGGGATCATGCTCCCTGCAAGCTTCTACCACCCACCCAGGGCAGGATCCGGAAGGCAGAAAAAGGGCAGAGAATGTAGGATCGCGCTCCTCGCAAACTTCTACCACTGGCCCAGGGCAGGATCAGGCCAGCAGCAGGTGGGAAAAGGGTGGGGAGCACGGGATTGCATTCCTTGCAAGCTTCTGCCACCAGCCCAGGGCAGGATAGGGCTGGCGGCAGGCAGGACAAGGGCGAGGAGTGTGGGATTGTGCTCCTTGCAAACTTCTGCCACCTGCCTGGTGCAGGATCTGGCCAGCAGCAGACGGGAAAGAGCTAGGAGCATGAGATCATGCTCCCTGCTACCTTCTCCTGCCTGCCACCAGCTGGATTCAAAAGATTTGGTTCACCTATTTTGGCGAGGGGATTCGGATCCCCGAATCTTGAATCCTTGCCCAGAATTCAGGGATTCAGTTGGTCTATCCCTAGAAATAATATTTCTGTGTAGAAATGTCATTTTCTCTGCAGGGAAAGGTATTTGCTATGCAGAAAAAAAAGCTGTTTTCTATTCAAAACTACCATGTATGCATTTTTCACACCTAAGTCCAGATCTGTAGATAGGCTTCCAAGACTCCTAGGATCCAAATGATTTTCTCACAGCAGGAAAAAAATTGGCCAAATTACTCATTTCTTCTTCAAAAAGGCAATTAGTAAAGAATTGCACCACTACCCCAAATCTGTTTTTTAGGCCCTCACTACCCTCAAAAGACATGAAAAAAAATTGTGTGTGTGTCGATATTCACAGTGGAGGGACTAGGGTTGTGCTCCAGTGTCTTCTTGGGGAGAAATATGTGTGAGTGTTGGCTATTGCTGGCCTGGATGAGTGAATCTATCATTTTTGGTTTCTCTCACCAGGTTTTTTGCTTGTAATTTCAATTTCTTTTCACTCCAAATATAAAGAATTTGGGAGCAGGGATAAATTTTCATCAAAACTGAATTGAAACAAAATTCTCACTCAACTGTACCTCAGCTTGTATAGCCCATACATTATTGCTCGGCAGGGCATATCCTTCTCACTGATTGAAGGCAGAGAGAAAGTAATCGGAACATATTATCTATGGAAAGCACCAGAAACTTCCATAGCAGGTCAGAAAATTCTTCTCAATGACAGCAGCTATTTTCTCCTATCCTGGTTCTTCTGGTGTTCTCTGCCAGCTGCTCCATGACAGAGCACATGAACTTCATAGACTTATCAAAAAATGGCTTCTCTATTCAGACAACTGCAGTTCTGTAACCCTGTGCAAAAAAAAAAAAAGGTACATCTATAGTTTATGTACTATATCCAACCAAAGCATTAATACATATTCACATAAATGTTCATCATGGAAAGTGTTGGAAGAAAAGTCCAATCAGCATATGTCTTCCAATCTTCCTGGTCTTCTTCAGAAAAAAATGAGTATGTTCTCATGTAATTCTCTGCTTTGGTTCACATGAACACTTTTTAACTTAAAAAAAGAAAGAAAGTTAAACAAAATAGACTCTCTGCTGAGCTCTGTGGCAGAAATCAATTCTCCCTGCTTAACTAACATCAAAGCAAGAATTGATTTTACTGATTTCTCCCTTGAGCACCACTCTGTCCTCTTAATTGTACATGCAAGAACTGTTCTAATGCCTCAGGAACTCCCACTTGTTTCCACCAAGCTCCTTTATCCTCTGTATACTGGAAATCTGCTATAAATGGTAGCAGCTATATTAAGAGTGGTCAGCAAGGGTCATTGACATGCTGTTAGCCATGAACAAGGCCTAACCCATAAATAAATACCACAAATGGGACATAAGCCAATTCACACATGTAATGGGTGCATGATGTGGGAAAAGCTGCTCCTGTATAGTCCTACTACATAAATGTGTCTCTGTGTGTGACATGGGCTAAACAAATCTACAGTTGTGCAGTACTTCCCACCCATCTTTTTGTGAAGGAGCAGAGCCGTTATACATGCATGCAGCTCCTGTGACATGATTGCTGTATCCAGGAACATGAGTTGCATGTGCCTATGAATTACATGATTCTGTGGAAGCAGCAGGGAAGAAGAAGTACTCCGGATATGGGCAGGGGAGCTGAAAGGGTCCTTTATGCAGTTTACATTCTCTGTCCCTGGCTAATCCCAACTTTAATCAAATAACAGCTTGCTGCACTCTTCTAGAAACAGTGGTTGAGAGCCATGATGAAAGGAAAAGGGGACCCTTGCCCCATACTTACATAACTCAATCAGTGGGGCATTTGTTGTTAATGTGTCCTCAATTTGTTTCTGTCTTGTGACCCTATTTTCTTGGCAAGGATTGTTCAGAGGGGGGCTTGCCTTTGTCTTCCTTAGAGGTGAGAGAGTATGCCATTTCCAGGGTCTCCCAGTAGGTTTGCATGGCTGAACAGGAATTGGAACCCAAACTGTAGTTCAACACTCAATTGGCTCTCCTATGCTGGCTCTCCAGTGGGACATAGCAGCACCTAAAATTATTGATCCAGTACCTTATACAACTGTTGTACAATGCCAAGAGAATTGAGTAATTGTTCAGTAAAACAATAAATTATTAAATAACCCAAATATTTTGAAGACCCATGATTCCATGGACATGGTTCGTCCTTCCACCAATGCAGATTCCAACTGTTCTACACATGCAGAAGTTTGACTAATTTATCATCTGTAGCTGAGGGTTGTTGTTGTTGTCTGATGACGAACCTCTCTGTATTTAGCTGTGTTGTTCAAAGATGACTGTCTTGCAGTCTGCCATCAGGCCTGAACTTGAAACTTATAAGCTTGGCTGGCTGTCATAGCATTGGACAACTGAAGGTCAGCTCCACCCCACGATGAGGCATCACACTGGGACTTTGAGGAGTAACTAAACCAGTGGTTCTCAACCTGTGGGTCCCCAGATGTTTTTGGGCTTCAGCTCCCAGAAGCCCTGAGCATTGACCATAGTGGCTGGGGCTTCTGGGAGCTTAAGTCCACGAACATCTGGGGACCCACAGGTTGAGAACCACTGAACTAAACAAACTAAAAAACTAAGCCAAATGAAAGCATACCTCTATACTATGTCATTTTGCACAGAACATGGTGTGAAACAAATTTTAAGGATTATTTATGCTATGCCTCAAACTTTGGTTTCAGACAAGTTGTAACTAAAATCACATATATCGATGTGAGAAATGCCCAGTAAATTTATTAGTACATACATTATTGATCCAAATTATGAAGACATCAGCTTTCTGTTAAGAAAACCCATTTTTGGGGAAAGATATGAATGCGTATCTGGATCAGAAGCAGTAGGTGTAAGTCATATGGGCATTCAGAGGTTATCCATCCTCATTGGACTGCTTTCACTCGGAGGAGTTTCTCCCAACCCTGTGGTTCAGTCAGTCACCATATTCATGTGCACGTAACCATTCAGATTTAGAACTAGACCAAACATTGGTTTAAACATTCAAAAGAATTCCCCTGAGGTATAGTGGGAGTACTAAATGGAGACTTGAGAGTTCCAGGTTCACATCTTCACTATGCCAGGAAACTCATTAGGTGAACTTGGGCTAGTGACTCTCTTTCAGTTTCACCTGACCCATGAGATTGTCATGAAGATACAGTGTCAAAGGGAAGAGCCATATTTGCTGCTTTAAGCTTGTTTGAGGGGAGAGTAGGATATAAATATCTAATATACAAAAATCAAAGTTTGTTTGTCTGTATCAGGCAAAGATCTCATATGATTGGCTGTGTCAGGCGATAAATCATAAACTCATATGATTGACTGCCTAAGAAGATTCTGTGGAATCCCGAGGTTTGCAGTTTAGGGAGGGACCTTTAGAATTCTTAGCCAGAGAGCTTTTAAGCCTCAGTCAACTGTGTCTGTCTTGAATAAGCCAGTTGCTATGGTTATGAGGCCTAGCAGCAAGGAGGAGGGCAGTGTATTCCCTCAGGAACATAACCTGTCTATGTTAATAACTCTGAATACAGATTGAATTGGGGAATATGGGGGAAAGTTACAGCTACTGGACAAGACAGTTTGGGAAATTAGAGGCACAGGATCTCAAATCTTTCTAACAAGTATTACCTATGAGAAAAAAAAATCCCAGGCAATGCCGGGTATATATGCTAGTAACCAATAAATTACAAAAATACAGTTTACAGCTATGCCAGTTCAATGCTCATATTCAAAGCTGTATATTATTTTGGAATACAGAGCATGATCCAGATAAATATTAATGTCTTTTATGTCCCATTGATAATCAATGGAATAACAAACAAGCTTATTTTCTGTTAGATTGTACCCCACAGCATAAATTAGTTAAGTTCAAAGGAAACATAAATAGTATAACCGACCTATTTATAATTTCACTCTTTTTTTTATAGAATAGCTGTTACTTGTTAAGCCCCAATTTGATATTTATGAGATTTAAGATTATGTCATTTCTGGCCAGTTGACTGTATTGCATGCATCCTTTAGCAGTGGAGTGTACTTTTTTTTCTTCCAATTATAAAAAGTTGCTGAAGTGAATTAAATGAAGTCAAATTATTCCACTTTCCGTATTCATCAAAGGACACAGATGCTACCATTTGAGCCACAAATGAGGAAAGGACTCATCGTTGGCAATCAACGTGCATACAGAAATGTATACAAAAGGAATTTCTGATGAGTTCATGCTTGTAAATTCACACAACAAAGTGGTTTCTTTAATCTAGCCTTGTTTTTGACCTTGATATCAAAAAGTAATGGAAATTGCTGTTTGAGCCAATTATCTTAAAACAAGATAACTTTGCCAGAAGCACATTTTTGGTGGAGATTCAACATTAATAACTGCCAGTGTTTCATATGTTTAGCTTTACACTGACATCTCCAAATTAAGTCTCAACAATTACAGGAAGTGTTCCCCTGATAAATCCTGTACCCATATAGGCATTCTGCCTTCTGTGTCTTAATGAGCCTATGTACAGGGCAACCATATCCCAGTTCCCCAAGCCCGGATAACCTCATATGCCTGTTATGCAAAGTGTTAATTATGCAAATGCAGCATATTAAGTTGTGCTTTTTCTATCAATTGCTTTGTGTTTGCCCCTGACACAAACCACAAAAGATGCAGAAGAAGCAGTGGGGGGAAATCTAATTATTTGCTCTTGTCATCACAGAGGGTCTGTTTTCATATATATTCTGTCTGACTTCCCACACCTTGATTATGTGACAAATCATGGTGTGGAAATTTGTGCCAAGCTGCTGTCTTCTGCCACCTCTGTTTTTATTGCTTCATTGATAAAATGATCTGTACCTCCTTTGTTATGTGAACAAAAAATAAAATAAAATCCAAGGGTCCGTTCACATTACACAATTATAGTATGTTGGTTCCACTTTAAGGTCATGGCTCCAATCCTGTGGAATCCTGGGATTTGTGGTCTTACAGCTCTCTGGCTGAGATTTTTAAATAGTCCTCCCTAAACTGCAGATCCCAGAATACCATTAGATGAAACCACATCACTTAAAGTGGAATCACAACACTATAACTGTGTAGTGTGGAAAGGAATCATGACTCAAGTTGCAGTGTGTGCAAACTGACTTAACAGTAATCACTGTGATATTGATAACGTTTTGAAATGATCTCCAACCAGTTGTCTTGTTTTAATTTTTTAAATGGGTCCAGTGTTCTTGTTCCATTCAGAGTGATGCATCTCTGAACTAAGCTGAAGACAGCCAGGATCATGTGCAGTTCTTGGCTTTTTGCCCACATCCAAAGTTTAGGTGAACATCGAAACCAGGCATGGGATTCACGTAGCCATACAGATTTTGCTGAACTGCAATTGCTGTCAGCTGTCACCACCATGTCAGTAGTGTGAAACATTGGAGGTTCCAAGCCAACAACATTGGTGGGGAGAATATTTAATTATCTGGACAAAATTGTACTGAAGTATGAACATAAAACCATAGCATATGCCACCACCCGCTCCCAAAAGGTAGACAACTTCAGAAGGTCTGGGGCACATTTTCCATTCCCATGTATGTACTGTCTTCTCTCAGGAATGTTTTTTGCAAAACCAGAGATGGAGATGGAGGTTCCAAGGAGCCACAGAAATGACACTGGATGCCAGATGTTGTGTATACATATATGACATTGAGTCAGACTACATGGCTCTTGTTCTCCGTTCCAGATCCAGTATTCTATGATTCTATATGGACTTTAGGCCATGTGATTCACAAATGTCATAGTTCCTCCAGTAAAATTGCATTTTTTTTATATAATTTTTCTCCACACTTGTTCAAAATGTGTTTATCATGTCTGGGCAATGTCAGCTTTTCAGTTATTTGCTTCCACGGGGGGGGGGGGGGAGGGGGAATAGATGCTGAAACAAGAAGAGAAAGCTGGGTGAAAGAGTAATTTATACTGATGAAGGAAGCAGGCTTACAGTCTTACTGAAAATAGTATTCTTTCTCTCCTTTTTTTTCTTTCCTTCCTTCTGGAAGATATTAATCTTTTTCTTCTTGTGTCCCTGACAGGTGTTGCAATAGTAATAGTTATAGATTAAATCAGAAAAAGCGCATCTATAGAGTTAAATTTTGTTCACTGAGTTTTGTAGCAGTTAGCCCTAGCATTAGAGAACGTCAAAGGTTCAGACTGAGGTAGAAGCATGGGGTGATATTGCTTAGCAACTAAGTGGGTCCTACTATGTTTTGTCTAACATAGATTGTCTCTGCCTCAGGTAGAAATAATTAAGAGTTCTGCTGCTTCAGAGCTGTGTATCTGCTGCTGTGTCTTTTCACAGCTATGTCAAATTCTATTTCTCTAAGTCTTCTATTTTCACTCATACGTGTCTACGTTAATTGTACTGACCATAGAACAAAGTCCAAAAATCCATATTGTGATAATACTTTTATAAATCAGAAGGCCCAAAAATCATTCTGCTAGATTTTGAAGCCCAATGTCTTCTCCATCAGACAGAGATGGTAAAAAAAAATATGGAAATAGAAAGGTGGCATTGTTGGAGTCACAGAGCCATATCTTGTTTGTTTGAAATATTACAGAGAGAGAGTCCCTGCAAAAATGACAGCAAATTTCCTTTGTCCGTTTTGCAACTACAGAGTCTTTCCCCTTGCAATCTGGCTCTGTACCTGTCCTTTATGAAGTCACAGGCCTCTATGTTGTCTGAGTTCAGCAACTGTTCAAGAATATCTGGTCCAGTGATGAATTTAGGCAGTGTTAACAGGCATATTTTGCAAAGGAACCAAACTACATCACTTTATTCTGTGTTGTAAAATCAAGTCTGGGGGTAAGATAACCAAATAACCCACTCTCTCAGGTTAAGGTTCTCTTACAGGAATATGGTTGACTCACTCCTTGCTCTTTCCTTGTTAAAAAGGTGATGAAAAAAATGACCCAAAGTCATAAACAGAGCTGCTGAAACCAAGAACAGAACATTGGTGGCTTGTGGCTTCTGTATTAGTGCTTTGGGGAATCCACTACAGATTTTGGTAGAAGTTCTAAAGAAGCCTTCAGAGATGCAACCCTCCAGCCTTAGAATAGGTGCAGCACCATAGATATTCCTAAAACGATTAGAACAAAACCCATAGTGAATGCACCACACCACTGACATTACAGCCACCAGTAAGCACTGATTAAGGGAGACATTTTAGTGGTTGGGGCCACCAAGGGGCATAATTCAACACAAATGCTATCAATTTACCTAAAGGTTATACCTTAAGAGTGGTAAAGTGGCTTTGCGTCTTTTGTTCCTGACTACTATCTTAAAAGAAGAACAAAAAACCCCCACCAGACTTTGAATAATACCTGATGGGCCAATTCACTCCCTCTTTGTAAAGTCTAAGCAACAATTAGACTGATAAACCCATTATTTTTAATAGCACGTTTTTAACTCCATTGAGTGTCGTCTCCTGTCAAACTTTGGCCATTTCCACACAGGCATATTGCCCACGCTAGAGCGACCTCTCCAGGAGGTCTTCTTCACCGGGGTCTGCGCTAGAGCAGTTAAAAAAAGTGAGGTTCTAGACCTCAAACCGCTCTAGCGCAGCCCCAGGGGTGGTGCTGTGACTTTTATAAAAACCACCTTCAAAAGTGGTTTTTATAAAACTTACCCGCGCTGCCCCGTAGCAGCCCCCGGTCAAGAACTGCAGAGACGCGGTAGCGCGTCCCTGCAGATCTGCCCGGGGGCAGGCTTCCGGCTGGCACGCTGTCCTAATTGGCGGAGTGCCACCGGAAGCCGCCGGCCGCCATTTTGGGCGCCGCCAAGCACCACCAAAATTCAGCAGTGTTTGGAATGGCGGATCCGCACTCTTCAGAGGGATGGAGCAACCCACTCGCGGGTAAGCTCCGCCCCTGCGTGCGCGGCCCCGTTTCGCCGCCCCCCTTGAGCAAAGGGCCTTTGTAAGTCATTGTAGTGCTCCTCTCCATCCCCAACCCTAGCAAAGGTGTTTGTCAGTATTTGGGCAAAAAGAATAAGCATGCTGCCTGCAAGTAGTGCTGCTTTTATCATGCCAGTTTCAGCTCTCTTACGAGACGGGTTTCTGTTTTCTAGCTGCAAATGGCGTAGTATTTCAGATGTATGAGATAATACCAGGAATTTTATTGGTTATTTACACTAGTATAACTAGGAATTATTCCAAGTTAAGTATTGGGGGATGGGGCATTGCAGAAGGAGGTATCCAGTACATCCTTGTGCAACATTTTTCTCCTGCCTCTGCAATAGCAATTCGGTGACTCCGAAGTGTGGCTTCATCCTGACAACTGTCTGTGAGCTGTCTATGTGTGCCTGGGCACTGTTCAACTGCCAGTGTAGAATGGAGCAGTCCTCATCCTTCTGGACCTCCAACAAGTACACTTCTCTTTTTTCTCCAGTCATGCAACACAAGCCAGACAGCAGCCAGTTCTTTGGGCATAACTACCCATTCAATTAATCTTTTCAAAACACAGCCTAAAAAAGACTTCAGCTCCTGTGACTGTAGCATTTTAAGCAGTGGCATGGATTAAGCTATACTTAAGATCACTTTGTATGGTATATCTTTCAGGGTCAGATGCCAGTGTTGCTTGCGATTTTGTGTATCATACAAGCACATTAATCAAAGAATGATGACTGAATGGCACTGTTCACTGTTGAGTGTAAAAACTGCATAAAAGTATGGAATGAAGCTCATTTAGATCAATTTGGAGCTGTTTCTAAACAGACGCAAGAAATACCCTAGTGTTCCACACACACACACATCACATTCCCTTCTTCTTGTTAAAGTGTTGCTTTCAAACAGCAGAACTGTTAATATTTTATTACTAAGCTGTTCAATTATTCCTGAATGGTTGAAGCAACAGTGAGCAGAAAACCATCCCAGTCTGTGAAACCAAAACCGGTTAGAATGAACAAATCTTGTATGTGAATGTGCATGCGTGCAAGTGTGTGTGTGTATGTAGGTACAAATGCTTATTATAGTTGTCTCCTGCAATCCCATTGTTATTTCTTTTAACTCTAATGGATGCAATCAATCTCTCTAAAATAATGTTGACATTTATACCTTCAGCCAACATGGCAGTTTCACAGGCCGTTCAATATATTGTTGCTAGGGGAGTCAGAGGGGAAAGGGAAGGGGAATCCAGATGATGTGTGAAACAAATAATTTCTTGTCTATAATAAATTAGTTTTCTTAAACCTGGATTTTCTTCGCCCTTTTTTTCTTGTTAATGGTGCTGCCCCATTTTTTTTTTTAAGACTGGAGATGTACTTCAACATTTGCTGCCCTAGTGATCTCAGGCTTGAATCCAGTTATCATTCTCAATAAGAATAGACTCCTTGAATCAATAGGTTTCAATTCAATTCATGTGAATTTCCTGGATTCATTTGGTCTAATCCAGTAGGCATTCATGACTGGATTCAAGTCTTTACATAGATGTGTTATGGAAAAATAATAGCATTCTCATCTCTGTATTCTCTATGGTGATTATCTGTTATCACCAGTTACTGATCTGCGATAACAACGGAAAGACATTTTTAGCCTGCTGGTCGTATCTTGCCCTTGTGCCAGAGAAACTTGTCTGTCTGTGCTATAGATCTTTCAAGTTCTTCTTTCTAGTTCTCATATTGTGGTCTTCCTTTCCATATATATATAGTTCCTTTCAAGTAGGATGTGGTATCCAGAACCTCAAGGCTGAGTTTAGTCTCATGAAGGGAAGAAAGTCTGAGTCTTGTCATACTATAGCTCTGCTGTAAAGTCTATGGTTTGTTTGTTTATTTATTTATTTAGTCTGCATGAATCCCATTTGCAAGAAAGACAGGGTATAAATTCAATACATGAAAAATAAATAAATGGTTCTATCCAATGGAATTTTAGGGTATGCACTTTAAGAAGAGGCACCAGATCCCATCATATCTTGGAAGCTAAGCAGGGTCAGCCCTGGTTTCTACATGGATGGGAGACTTCCAACAGATACCAGGTGCTGTAGGTATATTTCAGAGGAAGGAACTAGCAAAACCACCTCTGAGTATTCCTTGCCTAAACAAACCCTATGAAAATTTATTGGGTTGCTATAAGTCAACAGATAACTTGAAGGGACATGTACACACACACTTGTCAACCAAAGAGCTGTAGTGCTTTGCTAAGCTACAAATATCAGGATTCCATCACATGTAGTCATGGCAGTTAAAGTAGAATCACAGTGCTGTAACTGAGTAGTGTGGAAGAGTCCATGGTCCCACAATACTCTTTACTTCTCAGAAGAATGAAAGGAAGAGAATTTATTCCAAGTACCATTCCATAGTCTTTCCCAGCCCCGCCACAGATCAGGGGGGAAAAAAGAAGAACTTGTTTCGAAGCAGAGTGATACCCCAAAGAAAATTCTCTTCCTTTGATGTTCTTACCTCCTTCTAAGTCATTTCCTAGCTAGGGAAAAGAACCTGAGGAAGAGAGGAGGGAGAGAGAGAGACAGAATAAAAGCACTCATAATTGGAAGAATAACATGTTCTCTGTTTTTGTTTGTTTGTTTTTGTGCCTAGAAATTATTTGAAAATACAAACAGGGAAATATTCTTGGATCTTATCTACACTATAAATGTGTTATCAGTTTCAGACTAATTTTACACATTTTGGTTTCCATCAGAGAAATCTGGGAATGTTTGATGAGGGCACTGAGAATTTTCTTTGATAGATTCTTAGGCTTAGCTCTCCTCAGAGAACTAGAGTTCTCAGACTTCCTTGAGGTAAAGGAGAAACCAATAAAGCAGATGTCTATGTTGTAGACAGATATGCCTTGAGACACAAAAAGGTTGCATTTATCCTAGAACAGAAAGGTCATTTAGGCTGAGTGATGTGCGCACAGCTTCACGCACATATATGCATGCACAGACATGCACCCACACAAACTTTATGTGAATATGTCACATGGGCTTAGAATCACATCTACTGGGCGTGCTGTCTTAATGTTTACATGCATTTGAGCCTCATTCCCAACGTAAAAGTGACCCCATACAAACAATCATATTTCATAATGGGCAAGGACTTCCTTATCATTTTTTTTCACAGAAGGGACTGATAATTTTATATTGGCATTGTCTGAATATCGACTAAAACATGCAACTGTTTGGACATTGACTGATATTAGGACATTGACTGAAATGGACAGCTGGTGGCCCTGTCACATTACACAATTAGAGCAATATGATTCCACTTTAACTTCCATGGTACCATGGAATTGCAGGATTTGTACTTTAGAGAAGAGTATTTAGCATTGTGTGTTCTAGTGCCTCACCTAACTACAAATGCTAGGATTCCACAGGATGGTCTTACAGCGGTTAAAGTGGAATTATAGTGTTAGAACTGTGGTGCATGAAAAGGCTCTGAATCATGACTTTCTCTGTAAATGTTACAGAAATGCTCCTTGTGTATACGTTGAATCGGTGGTTGTACAGAGCAGGGATGGGAACTTGTTGGCTTGGGGTTCCCACCATCCCTTACCAGCAGCTTTGCCAGCTAAGACTAATGGAAGTTGCAGACCGGCATCAGCTGGAAGGTGATAAGATTGCATGTAGGGCCAGTGTCCGAACTCAGCGTTGCTGAGTATCCACTGTGGTCTACACCGTCTCAAGAGGACAGTGCCAGTTTCTAGAGCTTTCCTGGCTCTGTTGCTTCTCACCCTTACTGTTATAGCCTGTTCAGCTATTCAGTCTAAACAGGAGCAAGGAGAAGAAGCAACACTCCCCATTCCTTTCATCTTCTTAACTGGGTAACTGGGTTGATAGGGCCAAAAGGGAGAGGACAACAGATGCAATGATGCATAGACAAGCTGAGAATATCTTGTGTAAGGCCCCCCCCAAGTTTGAAGCCAACACACTGAATGGAAAATTGGAAGGCCATGCTAATCATTTTTAACAAGATAAAGGATCACAACAGCTCCACTTTCCATCTTACTGCCAAATGTTTGGACTAGGCTTCAGGAAAGCTCCCAGACTAGTGGTAGATCTGTGGTTTTACATGGCATATTTTCTGATGAATGTATTTCAAAGCCAAAGCAACTGAAAACGGATCTCCCAAACATCCTACTGGGTTTAATAACCACTGGTTGTCAGTAAGGTAGACACACAAACAGAAGAAATGTCACAGTCCATCAGTGCATTTTTATTTCTCCAGTTGACTTTCCTTTTGCTTCTACTTGCCTTTAATTATAAAGAGGAGGAAAAAAGTAAGAAATATTTCACTTCAAAGTTTTCCACTCAGTAGACAGCTGGAAATTATTCATATGCCTATTCCTCATCTTGCCTTCTTGGTGGATCTGTTTGTGAAATGTATTATTATTATTATTATTATTATTATTATTATTATTATTACCACCATCATCATCATCATCATCATCACAAACATTGAATAATCCTGGCTTTTACTGATTCCCCAGTCACTGAAATAGGATTCTTTTGGTGTGAAAATCTTCCTCCCTCTTCTCCTCCTTTGCATCAGTATTTTTTTTCCTCTACTTCTTAACTGCAAAAAAGGCTCCCAGAACAGCTTAAAAAGATCAGCAATCAGACAGTCCATGCCCTCAGGCTTACCGTTTTTCTTTCTGTCAGGGAATGGGGAAATGAGATCCCTGAGGCTGCTCCTTCTTTCCTCAGCCCACAGGGCTGGGTTGGTCTCTGCCTGCCATTGCTATGTATGGAGAAATCTGCTGGTTGCATTTTGTCCTACTTTAGAATTTCTTTCTTTCATCTCAGTTTCTTTCCATCCTATTTATGATGAGAATTGTGAATTTTGAAAAGCTCCCATTTAAAAAAAATGTAATAACATTCTCTACCATCTGTACTAGACAAGCGCAACAGGTACAACTGTTCTCAGCCATGGAGGAGGTCAAGTTTTAGCTAACCTGACATTAGGCCACTAAAGATGAAAAGCTGAGAGGTGGAGGGAGAGAGGTGTCAGCTCTTTGATACTCACTGCTGAGTACACAGGAATTCAATCTCAGACTTTTATGATAGGGTGGTTATCTGCAGAGAGTTGTGGGGGCCACAGCAACACCGCTTTCCTTTCCCAGACCAGGTCCATGCAGGCCATACTCACACATTTTTGTGAAAATGGAAGATCTCATAAAAATATCACTGCAAGTCCTACATATCATGTGTAACAATGTAAATGTAGCTACAAATGCCCTAAGCGATTGCACCCTGGAGCCCACCTTAAACATGAGAGCATCACTCCATGAGAAGGAGGTCTGTGGTGTTGTTGTTGCACAGGATTCTTCAGAATGATATAACTAGCCCCTTCCTACCTCAAGCCATAGTGCAACAAGCCCCTTCCTGCCTCCAAGCCAATGGGCACCAGGCAGAAACCTCTGCTCATTGAACTGTGACTCAGGGATGGGAGGAAGCTGTCTGCCTCTTTCTGAAGTGCTCCTCATCTGTGCTGCAGGTCTTCATTACACAGAGTGGTTCCTTTGAGTTTAAGGGTGCTTATTGGTGGGAGGGAATTTTGATCATGACAATAGTGCCACAATTTTGAATGTGTACTATAGGTGAATACAGAGGAGTTAGGGATCCATGGCTCTAGGTTACAAATCTGCAATGGCAATGCAGCATGCCAACCATTATTTGAAGACCAAAGAAGATGTCAGATGAGGAGCAAATGTCCTTCCGTTGGAGAATCACAGCTCAAGAATGCTCCTGGAGGCACAAATCTTCATTTCTCACCAAATCTATGGATGTGGGTCACACAGTTCCTACGCATTTTGAGCACTAAGAACTATAAGGATGCATGATAGTTTGAACTTTTTTCTACACTCATTTTTGTTAACAGTCTCTTTCCATCCTGTCTCTGAAGATGCTGCAAATTTTGGAATGTTCTTATAAAGAACTAAACAAATAAAAGACTACTTTATTCCTAGGTCTCATGTCTTTCTGGGTATCAGTCTTCCATCAGCCCTGTGGTTTTCTGCTTTGTGAAGATTTCAGAGACTATTCTTTTCAAAGAATAGCCTTTGAAGACTGCAGAAAATGATGAAAATTACTTGTTGCTTCCTTTGAAAACAAAATTAATCAAGAATTTCATCCACATCTCTCCTACCTGAGAAGCAGCAGGGACTTGTCCCCAATGTCACAGTTGGTTTTGTTTTATAATTCATTTATAACACCTAAAAAAAAAAAGTCACATGGCCAGGGAGAATTCCATGCCTGCTCCTCCTGAAGTCAAAACAAAGCAGGGCTAACAGATTTCCTTTTCAATCATTTTATACTTCTGGGATAACCCTGAGCAACAAAGAGAAGATCTAACCCTTCACCTCAGGTTGGAGAGTGGCAAGACAGCACACCCACACTTGTATTGTTTTTCACATTTGAGTCCCATATTCCTGAAAACTTGCTCTGAGAATGGTTTTCTCATGTAGCATATTGGCTATTGCAGTGATGTAGACTCAAATCAATTGATTTAGACTCAAGCCATGTTACCCTAAAAGGTGGAGAACCCCTTGATGTCCTGCAACAGTACCCACAATTCAATGTAAGTATGGAGAATTAATAAGGCTTCAAGAGGCAGGGTAACTAGAAGGATCTTTTCACCAATGTTTATGAGGTCCTTGTAGGGAAACCAGGCAAAGACTCAAAGGTAAACAAAAAATGTGTATTATTGATGGGAATTCACTCACACACACACAAGATTCAAACAGTCACACATTGACACAAGAGCTAACCAAAGGATAAAGGAAGGAAAAATTATGGATAGTGAAGCTGAGGTTTTGGGGTTGTAATTACCAGTCCTAAAGCGTAGTGAAATGGCTTAGACTTGCATCTAAGGGCAGTACAAATCAGGTTCAGACTGACATAGTGGTTTCAGCATTTGAGGTACCACGGCTATCTGGCTGAAATGAAGGATTCTTATACTCAAAATCTGCCTAGAGGGCAAAGGGGTGTAAATAGCTGTCTGTCTGAGCAGCAATGGAGGTTGATGAGACTGTGTTGATGATTTCAGTGTTAGGTGACAAGGAATTAATGGCAATCATAATGGCTATATAACAGTGGATAGGAAAAAGGAAATAATATAGAAGACATTTAGCTGTTAGGAGGAGGATTGACACAGTTAGTGTTTTGATGAGAGGTTTCCTTTGCAATTGTTTATGCAGAGATGATACAGCTTGATTTAAGCCTGTTATCTTTGGAGTTAACTGGTGATTTGTCTGACAGTGGCCCTGGCCACTCCTAGAGGGGATTCCTGACCTACTTTGCAACACACATGTTCAGCTTTGTCCAACCTGCCACATTAGGATACAGTTTATATCAATGCCAATTAGTACATACTGCCAATTAAATTATATTTTGCCAATATTTTGCCAATAAAAATATTTTGCCAAATCTGAGGTGTCTACAGACCAGTAACAGTCATTTCAATGACTCGACTTGGATGCAACTTGGCAATAAATGATGCACTGACTCGACTTGTAACTTGTATGTTTTTGGTGACCAAGTTGCTGCCCTTGGTTCAGTAACATAACACATTCATCCAGAAACTTTACAACTTTAAATAATACTTCCATCTCTTTTTGCCCACTGGTCACATAACTATCTGTCTCAAGCCCAAAGCTTGAGCCATTTCTTGGAGACGAACAGCAAACATGTTAGGCAACGGGCTTGAGACAAGGTTGAGATCTACTTGGCAGCCGGTCCCCACTGTATATTAGAGGAGCCTTCTAAAACTTTTCCTGACAGCAAGACTCTCCCAGACTGCAGGGAGGATCCTTCCTTTTAAAGCTTTTGAAGCTTCAGTAATGGGGAGTAAGAAGGATCCTATTCCACTCTACAGAAACTGGGTTCCAAACTTGATACTTCACTTTAAAATATTTAGCAAGAACTTGAGACTTGAAGGTAGAGACTTGAGATTTGACATGATACTTGTAGTAAAAAACTTAAATGTGTCACTGGGCTATCGCCACAAGTGTTAACACAGCAGTCTGAGAAGTAGGATCTGTTTCAGTGTTTCAATAGCCCTGCTCTGTAAAAAGGTTTGAAAAAGGAAAAAAAAATGGAGGGTACAATTCAGTAAACAAGAGTAGAAATCCAAAAGGTTGAGACACTATGATCCTTTGTTTGCCAGCATATTGAACACACTAAAAAAAGGAAAAATAACAAAAGGCGGAACAATAATGAACTTATACTTGCAGCTTTTTTCTGTAATGGGGGTTGCTGATATCCCCCCTCCATGAGGCTGGATTTGATTCCTTTTATAATTGTGTAGATTGACTAGTTCTGGCACCAGCAGTTTCTCCCATCCTAGTGCTTCCATTGTAGGTAAAAGTATAACTGCCAAAATTATGTCTTCCATAATGCTATGACAAGCGTAGCATCCAAATTCCATCTGGAGACTCTAGATATCTGAGATCACTCATAACCAATACCCCAAGTTTGCTTTGTTGGTTCTGGTCGCCAGTTTCCTTTCATATGCAGAAAATAAAATTCATCCTAGCACAGTTGACTTTAAGGCCTGTATTTGGGCTGTATTTTGTTATATGTGTGTGACATGTTTGTTCCCCAGCCTTCTCTGAAAGTGTCCATTGACTTTCCCTTCATTTTTTTTCCAGTTAGCATTTCTCTGTAATATGTTTGCTCTATCTGTCAAAATGGCAAATCCCTCAAGCCAAATGTCTTTAGTGAAAAAAAGTGTTTGAATGAAATGACTCTGAACAAGGAACAGAAGAACTTGGAGTAGTGCTTAATGTGATGTTTTATTCAAGTTTTATGGGTATACTTTCAAGTCTCCTGTTTTATTTAGTTTGCCCCAAAAGGACAGAGAAAAACCTTTTGATAGACTGTACTTAGGGCTGAGGAGAAAAAAATATATTTTCACAGCTAGCTTGCTTGCTTTGGAAAAACTGGTCCATCTCTTTGAAACTAGAACGTTAGTCTGAGGATACCATTTGAAACCCATAGTACAGAAACACAAACTTACAAGGACATGCTATAGCTACTTTGAAAAAAATGACACCGAAATGCTCTTGCAAGTCACTCTTGGTTCAAAAACATTTTGTAGGAATGTATAATAGATTGAATAAGCACTGAGGCAGGCATATAGAGATGAAAGGACGTCAAGAACTATGCAAGCCACACGCCTATTGTAGAACCAGGGGAAGGAGTCTGCACTGGCCCTGTCACAGACAAAGTGACATGGTTGCCTCAGGTACAGACAGTGGAAGGCAACAACAACATATTGGAACAGAGAGAATTGTTCTTTGCAGAGAAAGAGTTGCTATTAATGTTTTCCCCTACTGATCTTTTCTGTGTCTATGTGTGTTACTTCCACAGATCTTGGGGTTCCTCCAAGAATACTGGTATTTCTTTCTAGTTCCTTTGTAGCTGAAGTCTTCTCACCACTTTTAGACATTTCATGAGCAGATTGGAAACCTAGATAGTATATGGGGAAGAATTTATGCTGGATGGTAACAACAGCATCCATCAACATTTCATTTTTCAAAAAAATCCAATAGAAAGAACAAAGTAGGCAAGAGGAACATAGCAGATCTTTCTCTTCAGCACAGGAATGGACTAAGGCACTATCAGCATGACCTCTGTTTATGCCCTCATTGTCTCCCCTGATGAAAGAAGGCTGACCACCTTACAAAGCTCCTAACTATATAAAATGAGTGTATTACACCTACACTCATTTGTTGTTATCATTTCCGAATCATAATTTCCCACCACCACTATCACCAACTTATTTCAAGGAGGTTAGATGATAGAATTATATGGTTTTCTCTTAAGGTCAAATCTAGCCTTTCCATTAGCGCGCCCCCCTGCACCCCTTCAACATCTTCATTCTAGAAAATGTTGCAGAGCAGGTTCCTTTGGATCAGGGCAGTAATGTGTTTAAGTCTTTTACTCCAAGTCTTAAGTCAAGTCTCAAGTCCCTGAAGATACTTTCAAATCAAGTCTCAAGTCAAGTCTCAAGTCTGGAAGCCAACTTTATGTCCCAACCTATATTCCAGAATTTCTGGACAGAGTCCAGTAAAGTCAATTTTAACAATTTAATCACAGTTGGCCCTCCACATTTGAAATTTTGCCATCTGCAACTTTGGAAGTGGGGAACAGGAACTTTCTTACTCCCATTTCCCAAAGCCAGAGGCTTTGGAAGTGGGGAATAGTATCCTTCTTACTTCCCATTTCTGAAGCTGGAGGATTTTTTCAGAAGTAGGATATAGGATCCTTCTTCTTCCCTATTACTGAAGTTTCAAAAGCTTTAGAAGGAAGGATTCTTCCTCCTCAGCCTAACTGGTTTGCTGTTCCCCTCTAAGAAATGCACCCTGGTTACGAAATGTTTTAGAAGGCTCCTCTGATATGCAGCAGGATTCTGCCTCAGGTCCATTGCCTAACCCATTTGCTGTTCCCCTATGTGACCAGTAGGCAGAAAGAGATGGAAGCGTTCATAGTCGTAAAGTTTCTGGATGAATGTGTTATGTTACTGAACCAAGCGCAGCCAATCAGTCACCAAAATATACAATTCTTGAGTTGAGTTGAGTCAGTGTTATCATTTATTGCTGAGTCAAGGCAGAGTCAGGTCACTGAAGTGACTTAAGTCCGACTTGAGTCTGAGTCAGTCAACTTGAGTCTACATCACTGGATGAGGGTTAGGCAAAGTGCAGCCCTACAGATGCTAGACTGCAATTCCCAGCTTTCTTCACCTTTGGTTATAATCACTAGAGCTGATGGAAGTTACAGTTAAGCAACTTTAAGCTGCACTTTGCCTATTTCTTCTGTAGATCACCTACAGGTGGTAGTTTCTGTAAGCAAGCTCCCATAAATGTGGGTGCCTCAGCCCTATATTCTTCTGGCAGTGAAAAAGCTGCTTATACATACAAAAAACTTTCACAGAGTAAGAAAAGCATCTGATGAATAGCCAAGGCTCCCCTTAAATATAGTCACTTTTTTAAAACTCAGTGTGTTTGACAGCAATCAGAACTTAACAGTGCGTACATGTTGCTGGCTGAATACATGGTCCAATCTGAATAGATGGTCTTTAGGTAATTATTTCTTTGGTTTTATATACAACTGGCAATTTTATTCACTGTTGGAGACAAGTGATTTCATGTTCAATCTCACTCAAATCCCAGGCAAGTCTATAGCTTGGTTAAGGAGATGGCTAATGTGCATATATAGCAGGATCAAACTGTTCTTGTTTTCTAAGTAGAGTGATAATCAATATGACTTTGTGACCTGATGACTATCTTCCAAAAGATAATAATGCACTGGTTAGAATACTGTTGACCTGGAGTGCACTGAATGTGACTATGTAATGAGGAACAGGGTTGGCACCAACATCCCTCATACCTCAGCAGCTGTCATAGCCCACTCCTGGCGCTTGTCCTTTTGTGGGGGCAAATATGACCTGGTGATCCAAGCAGCATGGTGAAACTGGGTCTTACTGTTACAAGTGAGTGCAGAGCTTGAGAAAGTTATACTTTTGGATTGTAAACCCCTCCCCTGCTTCCAGATTATGGCACTTGGAATTCAAAATGTAACTTTTCCAAGATTTGGTGGGAAGGTTGAACAGACCCCTCCCATACTGTCTAATCATGCACCCTACACAGGTGCCTCATTAGACTGAGATGAATGGAGGTGGAAGATAATTTTTTCTTGGTAGAGCTTTTCAAACTCTGGGCACAGCCATTGATAAAGTTTCTTGAGTTCCCATTAAGTGGGTATCAGTTATTGGTGGTACTGAGACCAATCACTGTGGAAGATTTCAACACCCAGGTCCTGTACATAACATGGTCCAAATTCATATAGAGTTTTATAGGTCATAACCAGCACATTGAATTGCTCCTAAAAATGAAACAGTAGCCAGTGTAACTGTTGCAATGTAGAAGTTACATAGTCTCTACCCGGGGTCCCCATCAGCAGCTCCTATGTGGCATTCTGCATCCGTGGACCTGGCTGGACATACTGGTGGCAGCAGGTTGCTTCCATATGAAGTGAATCTGCTCCAAGTTTAAATGTGAACTTTCAAGGAATTATATGAGGTCCTGAACCTATTTAAAGGATAGAGTTTGCTGCCTTGGATAGCTCCATTAAAATTTGGACTAAAACCTGGAGTATATTCACCACGCCAGTGAGTCAGCCACCAATCACAACTGAAGTCCTCAAAGAGAGGGTTGTATAAGTACATTGCAGCAAACAAAGAGCCATATCACACTACACTATTATAGTGCTATTATTCCACTCTACCATGGCAATATTGCATGGAATTAGGGAGAGGCATTTAGAATTCTCAGCCAGAGAAGTCCAGTGCCTCACCAAACTACAAAGCCCAGAATTCCACAGAATTATATCACGTCAGTTAAAGTGGAATAATGCTGTAACAGTGTAGTGTGATAGGGATTAAAGTCATTCCGCAGACCTATGGCATAGATTGCAAAATGTATTCAAGGCATGTTCATTAGAGAAAAAAAATGTGTTTAAAACATTAAGAAACAAACAAGCAATATTCACATTTTTTAAAATGAGTCTGTCTTAACTATTTATAATTAACACAGATTGGGGTTCCTTTTGGCTATCTTGGTAATGTATGTAGCCAGAATGGACAATGGGTCTCAAATTTAATTGTGTCAAACAGTTCATAATTACTTTGTTTCTGTTTGCTAAATAGATATGAATTTCCATTTAGCTAAAGTTCAAAAAATAGAGTTGCATGAGTTCTCAGCTGTAAAAATGTGCACATATGTTTTTAAATGCCAAATATGAGAGAATCTGTATAAACCATAATATGATAGAAAATAATAATTAAGCCTTGTTTAAAATTATTCAGGATTCAGTCCCAGGTACCTTTCCTCAGGAGCCAAGTCCTAAGGATCACAGTGGAAAATCAATGCAATCCTGACTCACAAATGTGGCAACTCTAGGTGGTTAGGATTAGCTGTAAGCATTTTCGGCAAGTAAAAAGGCCCTCTGTGGTCAGTTGATCTTCCAGATCTTCCAGCAGAGTAACCTACCATGAGAACTATCATTTTGGCTAAAATCTGTTGAGAGGAAAAACCAAAAATGAACAGAGAGGGGGGGTGTTGAGGAACCAGATCCAAATTTCCCCTAGCCTTGAGACACTGCCACAATGCCAACAGAAAGTTTATGAGGGAAGAGTTTGTTGTTTTTGTGTGCCTTCAGGTTGTTTCTGACTTATGGCGATCCTAAGGTGAACCTATCACAGGCTTTTCTTGGCAAGACTAGTTCGGGGGGGGGTGTCTTTGTCTTTGTCTCTGAGGCTGAGAGAATGTAACTTGCTCAGGGTCACCCATTGGATTTCCATGACTGAGTGGGAATATGTACCCTGGTCTCCAGAGCTGTAGTATAACACTCAAACAACTACACCACACTGACGATTTGTAAATAATTTCCAACATCCTTGGGTTGAGGGTCTGGATTCAGCGCAGCTTCAGGTGGCTTGGTGTCAGTTCTGCTGGTCTTTGGCTATCTTTGCCAGGAGAGAGCGCTATTAATTTTGAGTAATTATGCATGGGATAAGGCTTAACACTGCTTTTTCATAATACTGTGCTGGCAGAGCTGGAAGGGGTCAGAGAGAACCAAATAATGAAAATAATTGTTGCAGCAGAGCCCCCTTTCTCTCGAACCAGTTATCTCTGATGCTGAAAGCATTCAGCATAATTGCTTTATTTGTTAATTGCCACTGATTATGTAGATGTTGCTCTTCATGATGGAAGCACAAGCCAATATAGTGAACTTAAAACCTCAAAAAGCCTGTTATTTCCAAACTCTAAGGGGTTAGGCAGGATCATAATATGGAATAGTGTGACTGAAACTATTCATCAGCGTTATTACACTTTGAGGCAATGCTGCAATATACCACCCTGTGGTGTCTGTATAATGTTCTTTTTTATCTGTGTTTCTCATCTCAGCGGAACAGTGAATCCGTTCCACAATAGGGCCATTTTCGCATTACACTGTTATAGTACTATTACTCCACTTTCAACATCCTATGAAATCCTAGGGTTTTCAGTTTCAAGAAGGGCTTTAGAATTCTCAGCCAGAGAGCTCTTGGGCGTCAGTAAAATACAAACCCCAGAATTCCACAGGATGTTGAAAGTGGAATAATAGCACTACAACAGTGTAGTGTGGAAATGGCTATAACCTGAACTTTAAAGAAACTAGGCACATTGCTGAATCTGTATACAGGATGGGATTCAGCATTGTGGAATGTTCCATTAAGGTTTAGACATTCACAAGGTGTACTGAGATGCCACCAGCCACCAGTGGTGGGGGGAAGTAAATGGTTCTTGGAATTGAGGTCATGTCTTTTTTTTTCCTTCACAGCAGCCAAAATTTGGCTTAAATTGCCCCCATTCCTCTTTGAACATCTGGCATGATGAAAGAGGAAATACCTAGAAGTCAGACCATTGGTCTGCTGGCTCGGGCCATGGCCTTGCCCAATATTCTGTTCTCAAGAGTAGTTAATCAGATGACTCACAAGCAGGCCATAAAGATCTCCATCCCTTCTTGTTTTTTTCTAGCATAGGGTAAAGCATTGTTTCTATGCCTTGGATTCCCAGATGGTTTTGGCATGGTCAATGACCAGGGAAGTTGAAGAGAATTCCAACAAAATCTAGGGATCTATATTTGGGAAAGGCCAGGTGGAGATATACTACTTTCAGACAACCTTGTTATTGTGCTTAATTGTATCAAATTTAATCAATTACTATCCCAGTCTGACTGGTCTTAGATGAAGTCAGAATGATATCAGAAGAAATGTAACACTTGTCAGTGCTTCAACTTTAGACCATATACTAGTCAGATATGTGAATTCTTGTGTGGGCTGCCAATCCATTTGGGGGGGGGAAGCCTTTAATGAGACTGAATGTGCTGTTGTTTAATTTTGCTGTTAGGTTTTGCCCTTAGGTTCCTGACCAACATTCCCAAAGGAGTAGTACACAAAATCTCATGAGAAATTGTGCTCAAAGTTCTTCTAGGTCCTTCAAAAATTTTCATAGTAGTGTCACTAAACAGTTAAATGCTCATCTTAGAATTTATGTCAAAATTCAGTGACATGAAAGAGATCAAAAGGGTTTTTTAGATGCCTTCAGTGTTTTTCAGACATTCTTCCCAAAGCAAGAACTTGCAAATTCACCTTGACATTTCACTGAAGGTTAGATGTGACACAACTCTAGGGCACAGAGGGACAGAGCTCCAAAGTTGTCCTTTGTGCTTATGACTCTCATCCTTTGGAGAGTTCAGTATAGAGCAGAACTTCGAAGCAGCTAGTTAAAAATAATTACTCACATGTTTTTAATTCCCTTCTGCAGTAATAAAAGCATAGCAAAGTAACATTACAGTTTCATAAAGGAGATCTAACTAGTTTTTTAACTTAGTTTTTTGGAGGGTGTAGCCTCCTCTCAAAATGGGAGGGAAAAACACCCTTTGGTTCAAATGGTGATTCATGCTCTGCTCTGTTGTGGATGTTGAAGTGACATTGAGGTAGACAGAAGGAAAGACAGTGTTGGTCCTTGACTTTCAGCTGCTTGCTTTAAGTAGCTAAAAGTAACTGTCTCAGTTACTTTTGTGAATCAGGAGATTTTTTAAAAAATATAACCATAGCTAACTACTGAGGTGAGGTAGCATCTTTGAGACTAACTGGGAAGTAGAAATTTGCAGCATAAGTTTTCATGGACTCAGTCTACTTCATGATAAGTATGATGAGTATTAATGAAAGTATTAATTTAACCATGATTATAAAAACAGTTAAAAGGGGAAGGGTGGGAGTCAGATTTTAGATGCAGTCTCAAATAAACATATTGTAAAGGAAAGTCTTTTTCTAGTGTGTGTGTGTGTGTAGGACCAGTAAAATATTGTGGTAAAACAAGGATGAGGAGAATCCTTTTGTCTCTGTGTCTGTACTACATTTTAATATATGTTGTCTGCCAAGAAACCAGGCTTTCTGTTCAAACCGCTACTAATGTTTTAGAACTGGATGCAGGTATCCCTCAGTTAATGAAGTAAACGTGTATGGTCCTGGGCATTATTTCTTTGACAGAAAATTTGAAACCGAGGTGGAAATAACATGGAAAAAATAGGGATAGGAACCTGTGCAACAACAATGAAGAGCAGTTTGGCCAAAAAGAAAAAAAAAATCCCAAACAATGAGCAATGTGCTCATGTGGAATGAAATAACTAGGCCAGCCAGCTAAGCCTTGCATGAGTAAACAAAAACATTTTGAACCTTTTAGAGACCACTTGAAAGGCTTCTTCCAAAATGGAGATCGTAAGAGATGGCTTTCTTCTTTCATCAGCCTCCTTTTCTTACGATTTCCATGTGTGGGCCGAAAGGACAGGAGTATATGCCTTTTTAACATACTGGAGGGAGTGGGTAAGGCAGGCTTATCTGCTCTTCCCATTTCTCTCTGTTTTATTGTTCATACATACTCAGTTTGGGATCCTGGAGGCAGCTTTTGTTCATCTTGCCTTTTGTAGGCAGATGTACACAGTATAGTAGGATCTGCTGCAGAAGAATTCCTGTCTCCCCAGCTCAAGCTTTCGTGCACTATTTACTGCAGACATGCTGCTGCAGCCCAATACCAAAAGTCCCTATTCCTCCAGCCCTCTTTCATTGTCCTCCCAATCTGATACTGCTAAAAAAAATCACTGAGCTAGACAAAAGACAAGGGAGAAAATGGGGAGGCATGGGGAGGCTTTAAAAACTTTGTGGAAGGGAATTTCACTGTCAGAGGATAGCTTGGATCTCAGTGGAAGTTACTGTGCTGATGTTAATGGATTTAAAATTTTATTACCTGTCACTTGCTGCCATTTGGGCCCAGTTTGCACGGAAGGAAGAGCTAAGATAAAATATAGGCCTGTGACTCTAACAGAATCACTTTTCTTCTCCTGTATGTCTTCTAAGACCTTTGTCTGATGAAGCCAGTAAAGCATTGAAAGCTTGTGCATTTTAGTTCTACCAATAAAGATATCACCATTTTGTGGATTTTGTGTTTTCTTTTGCAGTATGGCCAACACAGCTACTTTGTTAACTGAGGTATGGCTGTATATCCTATATCCAGTGAATTGGAATGAGTCCACGAAACCTTATGATGTAAATTTCTTCCTTCCAGTTAATCTCTAAGATGCTGCAGGATTCCTTGATGTCTTTTTATGCTAAAACAGACTAACAGATCTATCTTTTTGAATACTAGGGGGTGGGCGATGTGCAACTGTGTGTAAATAGAATGACCATCCCCAACCTGCTAGATTTGGAGTATAACTTGTATCGCTCTCAAACTGCCAGTGGGTGGGGATGGTGAGAACAGCACTCTAGCAGATCTGGCGTATGTTGGAAAAGGCTGAGCTAGACTCTGTGATATCTGAGATCACATTAAGAAAATAAGACAGTCCTCATTTGTCAAAAAAATAATGGCATAGTTCCATGCCTGAATTTGCACAATCTGTGGTTGGCTTTGTCCGAATAACCTTTCGTCATGCAATATAGCCCATCAGACAATGGAGCCATATTCTTAGAATGCTGGCGATTTGATTCACATCTTTCTTTGAACTGTTTTGTAAGTTTTTCAACCTTTTCCAGGCCACAAGCACTCGATGCTTCTCAGATGCTGATTCTCAGCTAGCCATTTTATTGCCCTAACAGCTCCCAGTAGTGCAATAGCTTCCAGAGAATTGCTTTGCATTCTAGACTAGAATTGACAACTTGTCAGGAAAGAAAATAAAATTCCAAATGTAACTGCAATTTGTGTACAAAGTATACTGCGAAAAGCCAGATTAGGCTGATGCTCTAACGTAAACACTTTGACAAGCAGGACTTTAATAAGATTTGTTTCCTGCAGCTTTTACTGAAATTTCATTAGCTATTATTCTCAGTGGTCATCTAAACCTGGCTGTCTGGTTAGCAGAAAGAGCAGTACAGAAAATTCGTCATTTTAAGAGCCTCGCAGTGTTTAGTGCAGTGTGCTGCAGGTCTTGACACTGTGAGAAACAGGATTAGCACACAAAAACAAAAAGGGATAGTCTCAAGTAAAGCTGGAGTGTGATAATTATTTAAAACACACACACACAGTTGTTTGTAATAGAGCAGTAAATGTGGAGGAACCATGCCTTAATAACAGAGTACATACTTTATATGCAGATGGTCCAGATTCAGCCCTTGACATCTCTAGTTTAAAAAATGATCAAACAGTAGATGACATCAGACCCCAGTCTGAGAGACTGTGGAGAGCCAATACCAATCAATATATATGGTACTGGAGTAGCTGGACAAATAACTCAGTAATCCACTTTTCTATATTTCCAAATATAAATGCTATCCACAGGTTTTCAGTGATGGGATCAGGGCTTCTGATTTAGTAATAGGTTCCTTTCAGCTGATGGCAGGGACAGTGCTTTTCAAGAGCCAGTGTGGTGTAGTGGTTTGAGCATGAGACTATGACCCTGTAGACCAGAGCTCAGTTCCATGCTTGGCCATGGAAATCCATTGGATGACCTTTGATGTGTCACACACTCTCAGCCCCAAAAAATCCCATGATGTGTTCACCTCAGGGTCACCATAAGTCAGAAATGACTTGAAGGCGCAGAACAACAATCACAACAGTAGTGCTTTTCGATTTTGCATACCATAAACATGTATTGTTTGCAAACATGTGTTGGTACCTTATTTGAATGATGTCACAGAGGTTGCCTTTTGTGATGCAAGTAGTGTAAGCTAGCTGGATAAATTTTGAACTGTTTAATATGAATATTGCTATGTTCATGAAAAGTCTCACTTCGGACACACATCCTGATTGAAAAGTATCAGATTGTTTTCCTGTGCTTTCCAATGTTATACTGGGTTAAAATAAACTGACCTGGGGAGCAGGTATAAAGAGTATCTGACTATATCGGGAGATGATAGAAAATATTCTAGGATAAACAAAATGTGTATGGATCTCTCAAATAAAACTGGAAAGAACAGGAGCAAAATCCAGGACTTCCTGGTATCTTAAATTGATCTGTGTGCATCTTAAATTCGTTGCTAGGAATTTCTCTCTGGAACAGTGGGGCTCATCCCTAAAATGAGAGAAATGTGTGCCTTTTGTACAAATTGCTTATCTTTGGATGCTGAATATGAAATAAGGAATCCTCTAATGATTGTGTTAGTAGCAAAGATGCAGATAGAGCCGAGTGTCTGCAGAGGAAACTGGGACCATAATGCACTGCAGAAGACAAAAGAAGATCAGGAGCTTCCAAACTGGTTTCAAAAAGCAGGAATTATTCTCATATAGCTCCTTAGATTTTTCCAGTTATTGTCATCCATGTGTTCACTCCTTCTATTCTTTTGCAGGGCTGCTAGTAATGATTGTGAGAACCTAGACTAGGGCTATACCAAAGGATTGTTTGCTTGTTTTTAACTAAAGCGTGGTTTACTGAGGTGATGGTTTTGAAGTAGCTCGCCAAGAATTGAGACCACCAGATTAGAAAGCAAAAATAAAAGTTTATTTTACTGCAGGGATCTCAGTGGAATGATTTCCAAAGCCTGAGAGCCCCGATCCAGGTATTAGCTCTCTTTTTATACCCTCTTGTAAACAGGTTACAGGAAATGATTACATATGACCATATATGAAGTGTTTACAGGTCAGGCAGACCTGGGTTGCATCTTTCAAAAATGATGTATTTTGGTACCAAGGGAGTATTTCTCCAACATCAAAACTCCCTAGGTTCCCGGCACTGCTAAGCACATACCTAAGCCTCTTGATAAGATAAAGGGCGCATCTGCTCACCTTATTTTTCTATATTTTTCTACCTTAGCATTAGCTTCTTCAACTTAACCCTTTCATTCCCCCCTTTATGCCAAATTCTACGCAATTTGACATACTTAAGCTTGCTTTTGGGCCATAACAGCAAAATGAGCTGCCTTCCCCTCCATAGCTTGGGAGAGAGAGGCATGTACACATTTCATAGCACAAGAAATACATATCATTACTAAGAACCCTACTACAATTAAAAGCACAATACCTAGAAACAAGGTTTTTAACCAGCTAAGATCTGGAAGCCAAGAAGTTAACCAATCTCAGGGGTTACTAATGCCACTGTCATTATTTTGTATCAACCCTTGCAACTGCTGTATCTCATCCTCTATAGTCTTGTTCAAATCATGAAACGCAACCTTGCATCCTCCTTTGACTATGGTACAAAACCCCCCTTTTCTGGCTAACAAGTAATCCAAGGCCATTCGATGTTGTAACAATAGCTGATTTAGCTCTTCAATTTCTTGTTGGAGGGCTTGTACCAATTTCCCAGTCGCATTTATAGTTTTCTCCAATCTGCAAGTCAATCCTATTACGCTCCTACGATTTTCTTGAACCATAATTCCTGGGTAGGATCCCAAAGTGAGGACCCCTGTGATCAGTCCTCCTCCTACTCTACTACCCTCACTCTCAGACAACTGTGGCCTCACGATGACCAGATCCTCACATTGACTTCCCAGTGGTCCCACTAAATGCCGTTTCTTCCTACCAACTCGTTTGATCTGTCTTGGTAGGAAAACTTGGACAGGTATAGTCATATATCCTATTCCTATACACTGGTAAGTCCCTGGGTGGTAGTTGGTGGCCCACCCATTAAAGTAGAACCATAAATGCGGGTCTCTAGCCATCAATCCAGAGCATATACTACCTGACCCTGTATAATTAGGAGTGAACATGGGATATTCTGGGTATAAATCTCCAAAATTAGTTTCATTTAAGTCCCCCTTGGGTTGATAGGAGTTATTATATGTGCCATACAAATAGAATCTATCACTACATGCTGAATAATTTCCCAGTTTACCATAAAATGAGGAATATTTTATATATCCTTTCCACTTAGAATTCCAAGATCCACTATGGTGATAGCAAAAACACATTCCGGGGGAATAAGTATAAAACTTCAACCGCCTAAATCGAGTCTTGTTTATATTACTATCAACTTTGGCAAACATATTGGGATTCCCTCTCAATGCTGACTGTAGGGCTCCTACAACCACTCCCGGTTCACTAATAAGGGAGGGCATAAAACCGAAATCTGCTACAGTCTGTGGATGTTCATAGATCAGGGTGACATTGGGTCCGTGTTGTTGGAACATGTGTGCAGCATGTCGTTTGAACCAGTTAGCCTCGACTACTCCACCCATCACGCTCCACATCCCGATCAACATTACCCACTTCATTTTCGGAGCCACTCAGGGACCCAAATCTACTTACTCCACACAAATTCCTTCTGTACATATACAAAAATACTAAAATACCAAGAAATATACACACTACTATTATTATTAGATCACTAATACTAATATTCATTGTTTCTCTCCCATATCCACTGTAGGGGATCTGGCCGTGCGTAGAATAGTCAGCCTCCGGAGTGACTACAGCAGGGCTCAGTCCCAATCTTCCTCCTCTGCAGTTGCTAGGTCTGACCGTACGTAGAGCTACCAGCGTCCAGCGGGTGGCAGCAGTAGGGTCTAGCCTAGAGTCTTCATTCACCTGTTGCGGATCTGACTGTGCGTAGAGTGGTCAATTCCCTGGTATGACCACGGCAGAGTCTAGTCCGAATCTTCTCTCCCCCTTTTCTTCTGGACAATTTCAGTTTCAAAGGGTTTTCTTGTGATGAAATTACAGCCCAATCAGTAAACGCCCTTTTTATCCTGGTGTAGTGTATCCAAGGTTTCAGCCCTGCTACTTTTACTGCAGTGGGGGTGACTAACAGCACGTGATACGGCCCCCTCCAGCCTGGTGATAGAGGCTCCCCTTTCCAATCTTTAACCCACACCTCATCCCCAGGCTGGAAGGAATGGGCCTTTGTGAGGAAAGGAACTCGTCTAACCTCTAAAGCATGGGCGTTTACCTTCTCTAGAGCTTTCCCTAATGCCTGCACTTCTTCTTGGAGGGTTAAGTTCCCCAGCTCTCGAATGTCCCCTCTCAATCCCTTCAGGATGGCCGGGGGTCTTCCATACAGCAGCTCAAATGGACTCAGCCCAGTCGTCCGATGAGGGGTGCATCTTATTCTCAAAAGAGCTATTGGGAGTACATCCAACCATTTGAGCTTAGTTTCTTGACACAATTTTGCAAGCTGAGTCTTCAATGTTCTGTTCATCCTTTCCACCTTCCCAGAACTTTGGG
The DNA here is from genome assembly GCA_948472985.1 of Iguana delicatissima. Lineage (NCBI taxonomy): Eukaryota > Metazoa > Chordata > Lepidosauria > Squamata > Iguanidae > Iguana > Iguana delicatissima. Next base: position 338,587 of record CAOKZL010001669.1, read on the forward strand.
GCCTATACGCACAATGTAATTTCCAAGTAATTCCTAAGACTTCTGCCAAACTCTTAACTACTCCGTGCACGAAGGCCGGGCCATTATCAGATCCGATGTGAAGGGGTAACCCGTATCTAGGTACGATGTCTCGGAGTAGAGCTCGTACTACTTCCTTCGCCTTCTCGGTTCTAGTAGGATATGCTTCAACCCACCCAGTGTGAGTGCACACCATTACCAACATATATCGGTATTGTCCCATCCGTGGCATCTCGGTGAAGTCCACCACTAGGGATTCGAAGGGAGTAGATCCTTGATGTTGGGTTCCCTCTTCCAATCTGGGTCCTTGACGCGGGTTGTTCCGAGCGCAGAGTTGACACCGTGATGACGCCAGCATGGTGTACTGTCTCATTCCATCTATAAACACATCCTTCGCTAACAACTGGGCCAACGCTGTCTTTCCCAGATGTGTGGCTTCATGTGCCTTCTGAACGATTGGCCATCCCATAGATTGGGGTATGTACCGTCTTCCATCTGGTAGGACCCACCAACCATCTTTGTCACTTATAGCTTTCAGGTCCTTTTCAGCCCTCTCATTCTCCTGCTGGGTGTATCTAGGAGTCTGGTTATTCAAGGAGACTTGGAAAAGTGGTACTACCAATTCTCTGGGCAGGTTCTCCTTCCCACTCACTAGTTCACTCTCAGCAGCCTCCTTTGCAGCAGCATCTGCCTTCCGGTTTCCCCGGACCACTGGATCTTGCCCTCTCTGATGTCCTTTACAGTGCATCACAGCAACTTTACTAGGGGCCCACACCGCTTCTAATAGGTGCTCTATTTCTTTTCCATATTTGATCTCTTGTCCTGAAGAATTGATCAATCCTTTTTCTTTGTACAGTGCTCCATGCGCATGCAGGGTAGTGAAGGCATACTTTGAATCTGTGTATATGTTTACAGTAAGTCCTTCGGCCAGCTCTAAAGCCCTGATCAAAGCGATAAGTTCCGCCTTCTGGGCCGAGGTACCAACAGGTAGCGCTTTGGCTTCTATTATTTTATCTGCCGTGACCACTGCATAGCCGGCCTTTCGCTTCCCTCTCGCACAAAGCTACTTCCATCTGTATAGTAAGTGACATCAGGATGGGGCCATGGGGTATCCCGCAAGTCTGGTCTACTTGAGTATACTTCATCCATGGTTTGAAGGCAGTCGTGGTGTATATTTCCAGATTCTGCTGGGAGCAGTGTTGCAGGGTTCAGGGTGGTGCACAACTCCAACTTCACTCTAGGGTTTTCATACAACATTCCCTGATACTTGGACATTCGGCTATTCGTGAACCAATAGCTACCTTTGTACTCCATGAGGGCCAGTACAGAATGTGGAACCTTTACCATCAAATTCTGGCCTAAGGTTAACTTATCTGCTTCTTTTACCAACAAGGCTGTTGCTGCTATAGCCCTGAGACACCCAGGCCATCCTCTAGCGACTGGATCTAATTGCTTAGAGAGATATGCCACTGGGCGATGCCAGGATCCCAACATCTGTGTCAGTACTCCCACGGCTATTCCATTCTTCTCATCAACAAATAAGGTGAACTTCTTTGTTACATCTGGCAGACCTAGCACCGGAGCTTCCATCAGCGCCTTCTTTATCTGTTCCCAGGCGTTCTTTTGTTCTTTTCCCCACACAAATTCAGACTTCTCCGGACCTTTGGTAGCTTCATATAATGGTTTGCTCATTACTGCGAAGTTAGGAATCCAGATTCTGCAAAACCCAGCTGCACCCAAGAATTCTCGCACCATCTTCCGATTCCGGGGCTCAGGCAGAGCACACACAGCCTCCTTCCTTTCTCGGCCTAGCGCTCGTTTCCCTTGAGTCACTTGGAATCCCAGATATCGCACCTCTGTCTGGCACAACTGGGCCTTCTTCTTAGATACTTTGTAGCCTGCTTCCCACAGAAGCTGGAGCAACTCCATTGTGGCTTCCTTACACTCCTCCTCACTGGTGGCGGCCAACAGTAGATCATCCACATATTGCAACAAAACTCGTCTCTCGGGTTCAGATCGGAATTTTCTCAAGTCCTGACTCAATGATGTCCCAAAAATCGTTGGCGAGTTCTTCCACCCCTGAGGCAAGCGGCACCACGTGAACTGGGTCTTCTGGCCTGTAATGCTGTCTTCCACCTGGAAGGCAAATATGTCCTGGCTTTGGGGGGCCACTCGGATACAGAAGAAGGCATCCTTGAGATCCAAAACAGTGAAGTGAGTAGCTGCAGATGGAACTAGTCCCATCAGGACATATGGGTTTGGTACCACTGGGTGTAGGGTTACTGTAGCTTTGTTTACCATCCTTAAATCTTGTACTGGACGATATTCCTTCGTCCCAGGTTTCAATACTGGGAGTAATGGAGTATTCCAGGGAGAGCGGCATTCCCGAATTATATTGTACTTCTTCAGCCGTTCTAAATGCTTCTGGATCCCTTCCAGGGCTTCTCTGGGTAGATCATATTGCCTTACACGAGTGGGCATAGCATTTGGCTTTAATTCTACCACTATGGGGGCCACGAACCGGGCTAACCCAGGTGGGTTGTCTTCAGCCCACACGCCTGGGGGTCCAAATATAGCGGGTTGCTCTTGACAAACCATGATCTGGTACCTTCGCCACTCCTCCTCCATTGGATAAGTCACTGAGATATTCTTTGGTCCTCTAAAATTTATTTCCATCGTCCCATCTTCTTCAGTAGAAATTTGAGCTCTCAATTTAGCCAACAAATCTCGACCCAATAAGGGCACAGGGCAACTTGGCAAATACAAAAACTGGTGAGTGACTTGATGTCTTCCTAGATCCACAATCCTTTTTTCTAAGAGAGGGTGTTTTTCCAATTTCCCCGTGGCCCCCACAATTCTTATGGCTTTCTCAGTTTTTGGGGCTATTGCAGAATTTAATACTGAACGGGTGGCTCCCGTATCTACCATCATGGGGATGGCTCGGTCCCCTATTTGTGCTGTGACCATAGGCTCCCCGGGGCCGAGAGCAAGGGGGCCCAGGTCTGTCCTAATCGTAAAGTTCCATTTCAGCTAGTCCAATGAAGTCCTCGAACCCTTCGTCCATCCCCTGCTCATATCTTCCATCCACTACTCTTCCTCTTCCTCTTCCTCGATTTGCTCCCTTCCTCTTCCTCGATCCATTCCTCTTCCTCTGTTCGCCATCCCTCTCTGTCTGGGGCATTCATTCTTCCAATGCCCAACCTGTCGGCAGAGGGCACACTCATTGCGTCTCAATGGAGGTCCACTTCCTTTTCCAATTTTCCGCCCCCCTTCCTTTGTTGCCAAAGCTGCAGCCAATAATTCCGCTTTCTTATTCATCTGCCTGTCCTTCTCCCGTTTCTCCTCTTGGTCTCTATTCACATATACTCTCTGGGCAATTTCCAACAATTGGCTCAAATTCATACCTGCAAATCCCTCTTGTTTCTGGAGTTTCTTCCTTATATCTGGATAACTTTGGGTCACGAAGGCCAAATTCACCATCTGTTGGTTGCCTGGGTCTTCTGGGTTCACAGGAGTATACTGCCTATAAGCATCAAGCAATCTTTCCAAATATGTTCCTGGGGGTTCAGTGGGTCCCTGAAGTATCTCTGATACTTTGGACGTATTAACAGGCCTCTTCATTCCTTCTCTCATAGCTTCCACTAGTAGAGCTTGATAATCAGTGAGCATAGTCAACTGTGCTGGGAGGTTCGGGTCCCATCCTGGGTCCGCCAAAGGGACCCTACCTCTCATCCACTGCTCAGGGTTCGCCTCTCCAGGAGGTGCCCTGTCTCTAGCTATCCGTTCTGCATGCTGAATTATTCTCCTCCGCTCTTCAGTAGTGAACAAAGTCAGGAGCAACTGCTGACAATCTTGCCAATTGGGGACATGTGAGGCCATAATACTGGAACAAAGTTCAATTACTTCTTGTGGCTTATCCGTGTAAGTAGCATAATGGGTCTTCCAATTAAGGAGGTCAGACGTGGTGAAGGGAGTATATTGGTAACTCGGGACTCGCCGATAACCACCCTCTTGGGTGGGATCTGGCACCAATTGACTGATTTGTCACAATGGTGCAATCACATCTCCACTTTCCTCATCCGAATCATCTACTTCTTCTACTTCCTTCTGGGGTTTTGTCTGTTTACTCTTGACCTGCTTACTCTTGGATTTTTCTTTTGGTCCAGTCTGTTCGGGTTTGGGTCTGAGTGTCATCTTATTCTGGACAGCCAAACTGGAACCTGGCAACTCCTCTGTCATTTCCTCTTCATGGGTAACGGGGGCCAAATCCGCCAGTCCCCAGCCACTCCCTCTTGTTGTGAGGCTGCCTGAGGTACTGGTGGCAGTGGAGCAGGCGGTGGTACTTCCAAAGCCAGTGGTGGCGGGCCTGGCTGCATCACCACATACGGTGGAGGGGGGGCAGTGGGCTCTTCTGGAGCTGAATCAGGCAAAATCTGGGCTTTTCCAAGCTTTCGTCTGGCCCTGTCCTGCCTCAGCACCATAGCCTTACAAATTTGTTCCTGACACTTCTGCAACCAAGAGGGGTTCTCTGTAACCACTGTGTCCCATGAATCTATGTATGGATACTGATCAGGATGGCCAGGCTCACCCACCACTACTGAATACACTGCCTTGATTCGAGCGGGTTCTAAGCTCCCTTCCGGAGGCCACCCCACCTTGAAAGAAGGCCACTCCACTTCACATAAATTCCGTAAACGCCCTGGCGTCATCGGGGGGTCCCCATAGTCCCCACTGAATCCTTTCTTGAAATTCTTTAACATACAACCTAAAGGGGTTTGCCGGCTTTGCCCCCCACCCATTTCCTCCCAACGTGGACAAGACACACTAGGAGAAAGGGATTTGGCGCGTGAGTAAGGGGTCTCACGCGCCAACACGAAGGGGGACAGACACCACTCTCTCTGTGCCGACCCACGCACCCGGACTCTCAACAGTATGCAATGGGAACTGCGACACCTTGCGCCCCTCCTTTCACACCACATTCACGCCAACAAACTACCTCCCACCTCTTTTTCCACCTCCAAAAAGCCTCGCGGTTTCACCCACAACAGTGGGGTACTAAGGCAAGACTTAAGGGGTTGATCAGGCCCCTCTTCTCCCTGAAGTTGCAGGGAGGGCACTCACCAACAGTCGTGGGAGGGTTCTGCTTTCTGCTCCGTCTTCGGGTCCCTGGGCTGGAACACCACCGCCAGAGCCGCCGCCTCACTCCGAGTCAATCCTTCTGACAAAAGTAAGTCAGGGGCGCCCTGGGTCGCGTCGGAAAGAGGCGACGGCCCCGACGCCTTGGCGTCCGCCTAAGTGGGCAAAACGCCCCTCAATATCCCGGACGAGCCCCCAAATTGAAGTAGCTCGCCAAGAATTGAGACCACCAGATTAGAAAGCAAAAATAAAAGTTTATTTTACTGCAGGGATCTCAGTGGAATGATTTCCAAAACCTGAGAGCCCCGATCCAGGTATTAGCTCTCTTTTTATACCCTCTTGTAAACAGGTTACAGGAAATGATTACATATGACCATATATGAAGTGTTCACAGGTCAGGCAGACCTGGGTTGCATCTTTCAAAAATGATGTATTTTGGTACCAAGGGAGTATTTCTCCAACATCAAAACTCCCTAGGTTCCCGGCACTGCTAAGCACATACCTAAGCCTCTTGATAAGATAAAGGGCGCATCTGCTCACCTTATTTTTCTATATTTTTCTACCTTAGCATTAGCTTCTTCAACTTAACCCTTTCAGTTTGAATGGCAAATTCACTGCCTTTTTTTAAACAGTTGTATAGTGTAAAACTACCATTTCACCGGTGTACTAATGCATTGTAAGACTCTAATTTTTAAAAAGACAGGAGGAAAATAGAAGCAAACATAGTGTTTCTATACATCTTAGAAATCAAAAGCAACCCACCCGAGGGAGGAATAAAATGTTGCAGCTAGTGCCAGGAATTACCAGAAAACAGCTTGGAACAACAGAAATACTGTTTGGTAGTTGTGATTGATATTTGTTTTTGTTTTGTTTTTTTAAAAAAAGGAGAGAACTACACAACAAATACCTCAACCTCCAGACATATTCATTGTTACTAAAGGAGACTGTACCCTTCTTTTGAGGAATGAGCATTTTATTTTCAGTTTTCCCATGCATGTCTTAAAACCATGAGAAGTCTTAAGTATATGTTTTAACATCATCAGAGGAGAAATGTAAAAATACTTTGATGTGGAACTGGTACCACCCTGTACTTCCTATGAATTTGTCAGTATCACTGCTGGAGATTAAAAGGGAAAAATCATTCACATACATATATACAAGTACATTATCTTTATCTCTCGGAGTTTATCCATTTCCAAAGTTTCAAGTTTTTGTGCAACTATATTAAAGTAGCCCATGGAAATTTTCCGTACAGGGAAAATCTTTGCCCCAGGCAAAAATCTAAGCTGACTTTATTCTTCATAGCCATCAGCAGGGGGCAGTAGGCAGATGATTTTAAAATATGCAAACTTCCAAGCCGGGAAACTTATTTGAAAAGTAATCCACCGCATGTAACTCGGGGGTTTCACCCACTGATAGGGCTTTTATTGCTAGCAGCTCAAAGCACTTCAGATATTGCCAAATTAATACTTGAATATTTGCCTCAAGGTTTGCTTTTTTAAAAAAAAACTTGAAAGACACATTTCTCATGCTGTGTGTGTGGGGGGGTGCAGTCATTTTAGACCTTTCCATAGTTGCTTCTGCTAAGCCACTACCCTCTGCTCAAAAAATAGCCCAAGGGGGAATCTTTGATATAAAAGAGTCTTGATAGCTTTGCCTTTTTGCAAGAAAATGCAGTTGACAGTGATTATAGTTTGGACTGAAGCACAGTCACACACGTTCTTGCCTATGTTCAATTTGTTTCCATCAGGTTTAAGCCCTCAAAATGTTTCAGGGCTCACTCTCTGTCCTTGCTTCATTTCAAGATCTCCAAATGTTGAATCCTGAAAGCCTACAGGTGACTTTCTAGTATAAACTGCCTGAATTCTGACCATATTTAGAAAATTTCACACCAAACAAATATCAAATGCTCAGGTTTATGGAAAGAATACCCAAGCGCTAGATGAGCAGAAGTTTGATTATAACTTTGGTTTAAAATTAAAATCTTAATATTTATTTTAATATGTTTGAAGAGTAAAAATTATTGCTAAATTTATTGTGTACAAATTATTAATTTTACTTATTAATGTGTTAAGTCAAAAGGCGTTGAGTGATGCTTAGGGTACATACAAACAGGTTTCCATTGTGTTTCATACAGAGCTGTATATTTACACTGCTTAGATCCTACCTTCTTCCCCCACCCCCTCAAACAAGGGTAATAAAGCATATTACACATGCTATCCTTCATATGTTCATCAAATGCATGAGTTAGAAGTGGAATTATCCCCTGATTGTGACTCCCAAATGTTGGTGTGCCTACTGGCTGTACTTCTTTCAGGGGTCATACATTCAGCATTGCAAGTGTCCTACATACATATAAATCACAAACTCTGAGCCTATTGGGATTACAACTTAAAAGGGAAAGTATGTGTCCCTATATTTGCATACACATATGGCTTTTACATGCTTAGGGGAAGATTTCAGTTCCTCTTTTAGAGTTCACTGGCTGAAGATGCGCCTGCTGCTTTCCAAAGGACATGTTTCTGATTGTTTGACGTTAAGACTTTTAATTCAATTCTTCATTAAATACAGATCCTAAATACAGATTTTAAGATCCCTTCTGCTTTTAGGATGGGACTTAAGCCACCAGTCTCATCTTTGCAAGAGAGGTGAAATATACGCCCAATAAGTAAAAATAAATAAATAAATGAGTTTGGAGGCATAGTTGGGGCACAGTTGTGATTTCCCTGAAACATTGTTGGATGTTTTTGCCCCACTCCCAAGTAGGGATGGCAGTGGCCATCCAGTTAGACCTAGTGAGAATATTTGAAAATATTCCCAAAAAAAGCGGTAAAAAATGTTTCTCATGCGTCAAGAAACCCCAGTCAGAAGAATCCTGGACTAGAAAGAACTTTTACAGTCTGAGACTGTGGTTGCTTTGCATAGAAAACAGAATTTTTTCTCCATGGAAAACAATATTTCTGTGCAGAAAGCATTATTTTTCTTCACATTGTGTTCTGCACAGAATACACACCCTATTTCTACATAGAAAACACTGTTTTCTGTGCAAAACAACCACAGTATTTTGTTTTGTCTTGTTTTTTTGCATAGAAAAAGTCCCAAACTGTGAACTCACAGTTTTGGAAGACTTTCTTGCAATGAGAAGAAGATTGCTATAATTACCCTTTGCATCCTTAGAGAAGAATATCAGTGAAGAATTACGTCTCCAGTCTAGATGTTGTTACACTACGGTTGCTAGCAGCCCTAGCCAGCACAGTCTACGATGAAGAATGCTGGAAGGTGCAGTCCAGAAAGATCAGAGGGGCTTCCTAAATCTGTCATTGTTTGACCAACAATAAGAACATGCTTTTAGAAAACACAGTAGACCAAAGGAAGGAAAAATGGGAATGGGGAATGATATCCCAGAGAGAAAACCGAAGTAGCAACTCTCTGGGAATGCCTCCTAAAATAAAAAATGGCATCTTTGCCCCAGTTCACCTGATGACAGGAATGACTAGAAGGTGGTTGAGTATGTCTGTGTTTGCTGCATATCACTTTTGCCCATGTTCACATCTCAGGTCCATTCTGTCTAGCTCCCTCATTAACCTGCAGAGTTTCTGGTTTAAAAGGCCACAGAGAGACAGAAATCATGTTTAAGGCCCTTTCCACATGGAGTAAGTAGTACGGCATGGTGCGACCTCTGACGGAGGTCACCCACACCTTGGGAGCGGACTGGGTCGGACTACTTGTCACAGTTCCACACCTCAGTCCTCTCTGGAGCGACCTGAAGTGGTCGCGCAGCATGCTTTTTAAAAACCTGTTTTTACAAGTTTTTCAAAAGCACAGAGTGCGCCACTCTGTGCCGCTCCGTTCCCGCGCTCCAGTGCAGATTTGCAGGCACACACCATTGCGAGCCTGCAGATCTGCCGGGGGCGGGCTTTAGGCTGGCGAGCTTCGGCGGTTGGTGGGGAGCCTCCACCAACCGGAAGCCACCATTTTGGACGCTGGAGCAGTGCGGAGCGATGAGCTCGCACTGCTCCTCGTCAGGATGGACTGAAACGGACTCACCAAAGAGCCAGTGAGTAGTGGCAGGGAGCGTTTCCCTCACCGCGTGAGAAAAGGGCCTAAATGTGTGTGTGAACTTTTCTTTTGTAACATATTTTGGTATGCTTAAAATGCCAAAAATTTCATCAAAATATTTCACAATCTGCCCATCTATCTGGGAAGTGTGGATCTTTACTATAATGTGCAAATAGAAAGTTCTTCAAGCATCCCTACTTTTCCCTCACCTAGCAATGTTTTTGTGACTCTTTAGGACACTCTGTCTCACTGTTTGATGACAGCATACTGGAAATGAGCTTTCAAAATAGAGAAGGGAGCCAACCACCTTAAGTTCTATCATATTTTGAAGGGAGTTTTCCTGTTTTAAGAAATCTCCTCCTTCCTGAATACAGGTCAGGGCCTGGTGATTGACCAGGTGTGCCCAGAAAATTGGTTGTTTATATCCTGGTGAGAGAAGCCATTCAAAAACTAGGGGCAGGGTCTGAGACAGATGAAGAACCTTTAAAAAAAAAAGGCTGGGGGAGAGTTCAATATGATCAAACACTTCCAGAAAAGATATCACTGGAGCTTGCAAAATGGAAAAGGTTATACCACCTGCCTCTGCAAAAAGCCTAGGAAGAACTGAGCTTGAGATCTTCTCTTATTGATCTTTACCATATCATACATCATCTTGTTTTCATTATGGAGAAGAGACATGCCTTCAGGCCTATGAGACAGAACATCTATTGATATGTTTCTTCTGCTCCCATGTCCTTGTCATAATAGTAGCAGCACAAAGAGGGAAGGAGGGAGGGAGTGGGAGAGTACAACTGTATCTTGAGGGTGAAAGCAGAATCCATGAAGCTGATTTTTGTGTTCACTGAGCAATTCTCATGCTATTTATGTAGAACACTCTTAACTGCAGCAGGGGGCAACAGGTTGAATTTGGAAATGGGTGGATTGGCACACTTTTGTACGGTGGGCTGTGGGAGAAAAGAAGGCTGATTGTTCTCATGAAGTATGTCTGCAAGAGAGAGAAAAAGAGGGGGAAGTATGATTCTGTCATTTGAAGGAACTAACAGGTACATGAAAGAGCAGAGGTGTTGGGCCCGAGGCCCACTGAATAGGCCCTGTGTTGCACACTCACACATTTCAGGTCAGCTTGCTTTCACACTAACGAACATATTTGGGGGGTTAGCTCATGTTGTTGTGTTGCTAGGGTCAGGCTGCCCTGTATTCTGCAGTCCTGTGAGAATAGCCAAGAAGTGTTAATGATGGGTGCTTCACTCCTCACGCCGTCCGGTATGGTGAGGGGAGAGCAAAGCCTGATTAGAGACCATCCGCTGCCATTTCAGGCAGGTAATGAGATTTGGCCACGAACCTATCATGCCCCTGGCCCATGGGTGCCTCAGTAATTGGCGTCCAAGGTGGGATGCCCCCCCCGCCTGTTCCGGCACAGTGGGTTGATGGATTGGCAGCCTGCTTTGCCGCTCACGTACGAAAAGCCTATATAATCTGTTGGAACAAAGAGAACCCTGCTCCATTGCCTGCCTTGCTTCTCCGACGGAGTCAGAGTATATGTATGCTTGTGTGCCTTTTGTTTTTCTTTTTGCTTCTTCGCTTAATAAACTGCATCCTCAAAGACCAGAACTGGCTTGGTTCTTGCCTCCCAGCATGTTGCACGTCGAACCTTGCACAGCCATCCAATCCAGGGAGGGTCGTGTGTGCTACAAGAGGATAGCTACAGGAGAATGACAAAGGAGAAGCTTTGTTAGGGATGCATCAGCACAGGACGCTTGCTATATAACAAGGCGGCCTATTGGTACACCTAATTCGGCATCTAATTAGCCTTTCCCTGCCTGGTTTCCAGTTCCCATCAGCATCAGTCAAAATGGCAAATAGCTGGGGACGCTGGGAGTTATGGGTAGAATGATCTCATGACTGGGATAATAGGGCTCCTGTAACTTTAATACTAAAATTCAGAAGCAGCTGGCCTTAAAGCAAATTCCCAAATCCATAATGGGTTAATTCTTCTATTAGCCAACCAAGAAGGTGCACGCACACACAAATCTGTGCATGTTTTCAAGTTTTCCAGGTCTCTTTGCCAGGCAAGGATGTTGCAAAAGACAAGCAAGAGGGAAAAGGCAAGGGATCATGGAGTTGATCTTCCAGTCATGTCATCTGCCTGTTGTATTTAGGTGTATTTACTTGTTATGGGTATTACAGGCAAGCCTATCCTAGTTCTGTCTGGAGATGCGAGGGACTGAAATTGAAAACTTTCACATTCAAAGTGGGCTTCTCCTGTATTAATGTTAAGGAACAATTGAAACTGTAAACTGTGTTTCCAGTATCCTGCTTGATAAATACAAACAGATGATACAGGCATCATACTACTGATTTATTTTTGATTCCAGTAATCTCTGGAATTTAATTTGTTGTATTTTACCACTACAGTCAGCCTTCCACATTCACTAGGGTAAGGGGCTCAGGACCCCACAAAAGTGGACAAACCACAAATATCAGTGTGTGTATGTGGAAAGGGGAACAAGGGGAGGGAAAGGAGGTGAGTTGGCATGATGGCCCATTACTTCCTCTTTCATCCATCTCCTCTCTTGGGAGCATTGGGCAAGGGTTTATGGTGCTGAAAAATTGGGCTGTGATCCATCCTTTACTGGTCAGGCAGTAGCTACTGGTGGAGAAGGAGGAACAGAGGTGGATATTTAAAGGGCTGCATGACCTGATCAAAGCATCTGAGAGGAAGGCCCCCCAGAAAAAGGAGCATTTGAGATGGAAGGGCAGGGGTTGGAGAAACTTTCAAATAATCAAATCTGTGAAAGTTAAACCCTCAAATGTGGAGGGCTGACTGTACTCTGAGTTGTTTTCATTGAGCTGTCTACGACCATTCCAATATACTTTTCCTGGTTAATGTTCGCCATTTGAATCTCTTACCAGTCGATACATGGTTATGAATCATTTGTTCATATTAATGCTCTTCATTAATTTACCATTTATTCCTGATCTTTTGGAAGCCATGGTTTCTGGAGTCACCCAGCCAGAATAGCCAATGGGGTATCTGGAAGCTGTAAAAAAAGTAACTTTTCCAAGTTCTTTTTGTTCACAATATAGTAAAACTGCATGATGTTGTAGAATTATAGCCCCAAGAAATATCCCTTATGCTTTAGAAAAACAAGAGAAATGTGAAATGGATATATTTGTTCATCTAATGGACAGAATGGAATCAAGTATACATCTATGACATATCAGAATCCATTTTCAATCTGTTACTCTAAGCATATTGCAGCTGCTCTCCATGCTTCCCTATCAGTGCATTTATCTATGTAATGTCTCTTTCATTTTGAATTCATTGTTAAGTAATGTTTAAAATGAAAAGAGACCATGACCCTTAATTTGATTTAGTGATGTGCACCAAAAAGGGCCAGCCATCAACCAAATGGCATAGTAAGTTAGCATTACCCAGTGGTCTAGGTTAGATTTTAGATAGATGTGGTTACATTCTGTCTTCTCTAGATTTATCAGTGTTAGAGAATTTAAAAAAAAAACTCTCTTTTTAAATTAAAAGAAAACTGGCTTAATGAAACCTTCTTGCCAGTTTTCTCAGGTGTTTCAGAGTAGGTTTTCCTACTCTGCCTGCCAAAAACAATGTGGTTGACAGAAGCCTTATGAATATATATGTACTTTCCAATCTGACCTTGTTTCTGAAGATTTGTCTCTAATGAAGCATGTGTGTATATTGAACAAGCAGCGGCTATTCTACTAAAATTCACATAGAGTTGTTTGTTTTAGTCTTTCTTTGAGTCTGTCATCCAAAGTTTGACGTGCCTGGTCCTTTAGGGATTGCACCGCCTGTGTGTTTTGAGATTGTCAAACAACTTGTGTTGCTTACTTGGAAACAGAGGTTTGTGTGCTTAATGGAAACCTCTTTGTCGATATTTGTATGTTGCATTTGAACAAGGGCATACAACGCGCAGAACTGCAGATGCTGATCAACTTCAACTCTGAGAATTCTTCACCATCAGTAATGCTGCTTAGGACTGATGGGAGCTCAGTCCAATATTTGGAGATCCAAATTTTCCCACCCCCTGCTTGAGAAAACAAGCAACTGTTAAAGCCTCTTTAAAAGCAACAGTTAAAGCCACTTTAAAACTCACAACAATCTAAAACCATGTACTTGTGTATTTGAAACAAATTAGTCCCTGGAGACTTTAATACAAAAAGCCATGTTTTAACCAGGTACCATTCTAGAAGGGGATTTGTTTGAATGTTATTAAAATAATATGAGAGGATTGTAGATTTGCTCTTTTTAGCCCTGCCCCTTGTTGTCCCCCCAACTCACCCACAATTGTTGGCCATATGGATTAGTCCTACTACTAATTATTAGTCCTCTTTGGCCCATGATTGTTCTTATGTAGGGTGTTGATGCACATACCATAAAAAAGAAGCCAGAAGAGGGATCAATTGGCATACAGTTGCATATGCTCACTGAACATGGTCAGGTGACAAATTAGAGATGATATTTTTAAATCACACAGAAGTACAATACATCTTATCTGAGTGGGGAAAACTGTGACTGTTGGACTGCTGAGTCTGCTGCCTAGCTGTGGATGGCCAAACTTCCAAGGCCCTTGATCTCTATCCTTACGATTCTTTGTCATTGGCCATCTCTGCACTGCACTGTTATAGTACTATTATTCCACTTTCAACATCCTGTGGAATTCTGGGGTTTGTAGTATACTAAGGCCAAAGAGCTCTCTGGATGAGAATTATAAAGTCCCTCTACAATGGCAAACCCCAGGATTGCATAGGTTGTTGAAAGTGGAATAATAGCACTATAACAGGTTAGTGTGAAAATGGCATTTAAGTCAGGGGGGAAAAAAGAAAGAAAGAAAAAATCCTGCCCTCTAGTAGCTCTTCAGAACAAGACATATTCTCTGTAACAGAGCATGCATGCCCACCCTATTCTCTGATGAAGAATACAGCCATCACTATGCACATCTTGTTCAAACAATTGCTGAATTGGTGGCTGGCTCAGGACGTGGCTGGCAAGTGTGACCAAATTTTTCCCCACAGCATAAGGGGTATTTGTCAGAACATCTTTCAGTGTTGCTATCTTCCTCCTCCTCCTCCTCCTCCTCCTCTTCTTCTTCTTCTTCTTCTTCTCCTTCTTCTTCCTCCTCTTCCTGTTGTTGTTGTTTGTTGTTGTTGTTCTTGTTATCATCATCATCATCATCATAGTATGTGTAGTATTGGCCATTGAGTCACAATTATGTAGTGATGTATGGAATGAACATGTGGTACACTTTCCCATCCTCCATTTTTCAAGCTCATCCAGAAGCCCCTGGCAGAGAAGCCTCACCTGTTGCAGGAGGAAGCCTTCCATTATTTAAAGTTTTGATTTTTCTAACACACTGTGTGCCAAATATGAGAACAGAAAATAAGTTGGACAGTCTCAGCAAAATGAATATTGGTCCCTCCTGCTTCCCAGTGCGCTTTTCCTCTTCCAAAAACTGGAGGAAGTGAAGTAGGTAGCAGCTTAGTTCTTGTGTTCTGCTCATCATCTTAGTAATGATGATCCTGAGTCTGATCTACTTGAGTAGAGTCTCACTCGATGCAGTATTTCTCCATTAAAAAAAAAAAAAAAAGCATACATAGCACTGAAATGTTGGGGAAAAGTCCAAAATATAAGTCTTTTCCCTAAAATATTTTTTCTCTATTTTCCTCTGTGGAGGGTATTGAGATATATGAGTCTTTGCTGCTGTGCCCACCCCCAGTACGCAACCCAAATAGAATTTTATCTTCTCAGTAGGAACTGGGCCTCAGGCAGCCAGTTGAACCAAGCTCAAGGAAGATTCAGGCAGCGCTTTGCTATGTCTGTTTACAGATGCAGAAGCCCAGCATAATTTATACATATTTATTTATTCATTCCTTCAAATTATGAGTCACCCTATAGCCAAAGCTCTCAGGCCAATGTAGTAAAAAATAGATAATACAAGTGTAAGTCACTCCAGGGCACCCTCATTAGCTCTATCATTATGGATGTTCTTTTGAGAAACAAGCCTGTCCCACAGGCTGCTTAAAAAATTTAAGTACACCATTTCTATTTCTAAACATACATTTGAGGACAAGCGGACAGACAGAGGGGTGGTGTGTATCAGAAAGATGAATTAGGGTGGTTGCATAGTGGTGAGGAAAAAGCCACTTCACCCAGCATGGTTGCTGCACAGCTAAAAGAAATTGGATAACCATAATGAACCAAAAAAAAAACCCCACCACAACTACATGTTTTGAATTAAAGCAGTACAGTGCTGACTCTGCTGAAGTAAAAGTTGGTAACATTCAAAGTAGCAGATGCATAAGTGACCTGTGCAGTTCACCTCAGATATCAGAAAAAGATGGAGGAAAGACCTTCTTTAACTCTCTTCAGAAAGTACATTTGTGTGCTCAAAATGATTCTTGAGCAGGGACTACCCCTGCCCTTTGCCTTCTCTTCATAGACCTCAAACCTTGCTGCTTGGAAAGTTTTTGTGTATGCCCTGAGTCTTAGTATGATTGGAAACCTCATGAGGAAACCTATGCCACCAATATTGCCCTGGTGCCTTCTCCCTGGATCAACAGTAGAAGCAAACCCAGTCCAAGATGCATGCTGTGTTGTTTTTACAGGCTATGAGGGTACCACAATGCACAATCCACATACTTTGGATTTGACTGACAGCATGTTTGCAGTGCCCCTGCAGCCCCAATTGAATTATCTTGTTTTGAGAACAAAGAAGTCGAAAGCCATGTTGTGACTATACTATTGAAACTCAAATCCATGCAGAAGATACAAGCAATGATGATTTCAATCAGAGGACCTGTAAGTTTTAGTGAATGTTCTACCTTGATGGAACCACATAATTCCACCCCAATTTTCTTGTAATTAAACTGTCGAGACCTATAATGAAATACTTGACAGTTCACAAACATATCAAAGACACCTTGCACTGTCATCAGCAGCCACTGAAAAAAGCCAAAGGACTGCATTTCTCACAGTCATCTAATTCCAGAGGAGCCTCCACCCCACCCACCACAGTCTCTAGGGTGTAGTCTAGGACCACAAGTTGAGCCTTTGTGTTGTAATCAGGTTGAAAGCAAGACTGACAGGCCCAGACATATAACAGCCTCCAGGTGATCATGAAGCTTCATGGTAGTAATCGCTTCAACAACAGTTCCTGAAAAGGGCAGGCTAGGGACAAGACAGTAATTAATTATTCAGAAAATCAAAGTCAAGAGTTGTTTGTTGTGAGCCTAGGCCA
Source organism: Iguana delicatissima (assembly GCA_948472985.1). Classification (NCBI taxonomy): domain Eukaryota; kingdom Metazoa; phylum Chordata; class Lepidosauria; order Squamata; family Iguanidae; genus Iguana; species Iguana delicatissima. Next base: position 355,071 of record CAOKZL010001669.1, read on the forward strand.
AACTGTTACAGGTTTCAGGCCAGCCAGCACTGTCAGGTGACACTGATAATTCCCAGCCAGTATTTGAATGCAGCTTTGCCTGGCTGAATTTCAGGAGCCAAGGTGGATCCGGATTCAGGTTACGTATGGCTCATCAATAGTCATTTTGGTTAGCTTTTCAGCCTACTGAGTAGGTAATGCTAAGTGAAAGCAATCCATGCAGAGATCTTGCAGTTTTACTGCTCTTCATCAGATGGTGAAGCCTAGTAATTTAATACTCGGAAATGTTATACACAATCAGTGATGGGAAGAAGTATTATCAATGCTGTGTGTGAGTGTCTATGTGCATGCATCCCCCAGCTATATTTTTGGCAGGGTCCCAAAACATTCATAAACCTCCTAAACTGCAGTGGGTGACTCCTGTGATAATGGGGCTTCCCATTATCTAGGCTTATCAAAGGGAGACACTTCCCTCTTCAGGTAAACCAAGGGTTAATGAGGTGTTGGGATTACATCAAGGGTCACAGGGTGAGAGTTGACCAACCAAAAGGAAAGGGTCAGCATCACAAGTCACAAGGTGAGAATTGACCAACCAAAAGGAAAAGAGGTGGGCACCTTGGAGATGCTTCGAGATCCTTCCAAGGAGGAAAAATAAAACTTCTGGGAGGCCATGTGGCCAGAGAGAGAGAGACAGAGAGAGAGAGGAGAGCTGGGTCAGTCGAGCTGGCAGGCATGCCGTGTCTCCTGGACCCCCCCCCTTCTCCTTCAAACCATCTACGCCTATAACCTAATTGTGAGTAACTGGAAATAAGTAGTTAGTCGCGTTAGGGATGTTGTTATTTTGGGAATTGGCTGATCTTAAGAATGTATCTGTGCTTTTATATCTGTTTTTGTAACTTCTTGTACCTGGGAGGGGGAGCCTCTCAGGTGTGATATTGTTTTGTTTATTTGCATGCCTTGATTAAACACCTTCTATAAACCTCCGTTTCTCTCCATTCCACGCCAGGGTTGGCACACGCTACATAGGACCTCTCACTTAGGGGAGGGGGAGGTGGAAAATCCTTACGCTTAGAGATTGGGCAGAGTCCCTCCTGTTCTGTCCAAGTGATTCATAATTGGGGGGGGGTGGCAGCATATCTGATAGAGCTGGGGAGATTGCCAGTCTTTCCAAGCGTGGGAGTCAGCTTTGGGAGGCGGGCAAGAACCCCAGTAAAACGCTGGGAGGGAATTTCCAGTCTTGCATGGTGGTAGTCAACTTAAGAGACTGGAAAGAAACCTACAGTGTCACAACTCCAGATGGGAAAAAGTCTCAGAAAATGCCAGGTTTTGTTCCTGTACAAACCAATTTTATTCTGGATATCCATGTAACATTTTCTTCATCTGAAAGTATTTCCTGGGAGTTACCAAACATTTTTTCCCACTTCCTGACTTGGTTTAAATTAAACCAGTACTTTCTGACATGAAATGTATTGGGGTTTTGTCTTCAGCATTTCTACTGTCCTAGACCCAGAGTAAAAACAGCTATAGATCATGTGAGGGAAAGTGGAATGTTAGCACTGAAACAAAATGATCCCAATGTTTAACTAGTATTTTAACTAGAAACTAGGACTTCAGCATTTTGGCTATAACTTCTGATTTTTTTTCTTAAAAAAAATGCTAAGTAGAAACTGGTGAAAATCAGTGTCTGACATTGACACGAGGGAGACTGGGGCCATTTCTGCACTAGACTGTTATAATGCTATTATTCCACTTTCTTTTCTTTTTTTTGAAAAAAATTTTTTTATTAAAATATATTTTATTAAACATACAATCTTACAAATCACAATTAACAATACACAACATTACATACACATAAACACATATACATCTATAACACCACATACACTACATACACATCCTCTCTATTACCCTATCTTCATGACATACGCTCTCCTTCACTAACACAAATACCAATATAAATACATACCCATACCTAATTACTCTCATGGGCGATGCAATCTTCATATTTCTTAATTTCTCTGCATCCCCTTTATAAACTCTCAATACTTCCAATATCAATCCTCCATACATAACCCATTCTTTTTCCATCATACATTCCCTAACTTCTTTTTCTTTTCCATTGAGTGCGACTTTCCTCTTCTTGTCCTCCTGCTCCTTTTATTATTATTTTTACAGTTACTGCCTTATCTGTATTCTACTCTGCTTTCCTCTTACCAATAATTCTTATATCTTTCTTAATTCTAATCCTAATAAATCTTTTTTTATTATTTTTTTCACTGTTCCCTTTATTTCATTCTTCATAATTTTTCCATTAAATCAGTTTAATCATACATACCTATCAACGCTATTTTACCCCAATTCTCTTCCCATACACCTTTTAATATTTCCCATTCCCGATTAAATGTTTCTTTTGTCTTATCCTTTAGGTACAAAGTTAGCTTATCCATTTCTGCGAATTCGTATAATTTCTGTAACCATTCTTTTATCTGAGGTGCATTCTCTGTCTTCCAATGTTTTGCAAATATGATCCTTGCTGCATAAATCATATAACATATGATTCTTAAATATCTCTGACT